>CAIGQZ010032551.1:4105042-4141594 GCA_903798205.1 Danio tinwini | reverse complement strand
TATATATATATATATATATAGCAAGTATTTGAAAAAGGATAACTTCTAGAATCTCTCCCAGTTCAGTGCTGGCTTCAGCTAAAACTCCTTAAAGGAGCAGCTTCAACAAGCAGAAGCTGTGGATTATGAGCCACAACCTGTAAGTGTTTTTATTTGTGAAACTTGATCTATGACATGCACAGTGTCTAGCATTAAGGGTATGTTGTAGCAAGGATGTGAACAATGGGAAATGCTGTTTAGCACTGCTAACAATTTAGCTTTCTTAGCAATGTTCAGCAGTGCTGTAGTATCTCTCTATGCGGTCTCTCAGATAATAAAATTGCAAAAGATATGTCATTGTTTCATATTACATACACATGCTTATTCCAGATATATGTGAAAAACTTGAGTTGAGAAAAAAAATACAGAATAACTCGCCTAACTCGTGTTGCAAAACTCACACGGGTCACATCCAACATCTCGTGCTTTATTCTTCTGTCAACAGCGTCACTGTATATTACAGAAAAATAACCTAAACTGAGCATCAGAGAAAAGAAAAATAAACATCGGCCTCGCTCACATGTCCTTCTCCTGTTACATGTGTCTGCAGACTGTTCACACACACACACACACACACACAAAAATAAATAGCGATTTATCTTAAAGGAGCCACACCCTATTGTCACTCGTTACAGACACTTAGATGTTCTTTTAAAGATCAGGCATGAGATTTATCCTCTACATTTTCTGTCTGTTTAGGGCTTAAACAGATACTGCTAACAGCTACTCTGACTGACAGTATTTACACAGCTGAGGTAAAGCGCATGCTTGTGGAAGTGCGACGATTTACTGGGGATGTGGAGCCAATCCGCGAATCACAGCACATTATGTTAGCTGACTAATCAGAGTCTCTTGAGGTCGGGCCGAGGCTGGGCTGAGACATGCAAGCTTTTTTATTACATTATTTTATGTGTATATATATATATACACAGAACAAAAACAAACATTGGCTTTAGACATACAAAAGGCAATATAAAGGAAAGTAAAACAAAAAAGAGACATAAACACACACACACACACATCATAGTTACAAAACATACAATCAAAACTAAAAAGGGTATATAACTTATAAAGTTAGCCGTCGGTTTGATTTTTAAATGTTTTAAAATAAGCTTATCTTGCTCAGCAATTATTATTGTTGTTATTATTATTATTATTATTATAATTATTATTATTATTGGTAATGGTAATAAAAGCAATAATGACTAGAGTAATAATTTCATTTGAAACTACATGCAATAAGTAGTAAAAAAATATTTAATAAATAAGTATTTAACAATTTAACATTTTTTTTTTACATTTAACAAATGCTGCCTTGATGAACAGAAAAAAATTCTTTTAAAAAATCCAACCCCAAATATTTGACTGGTACTATATATATATATATTACTGTTCAAAAATTTGTATAAACATGTAATATTGGATATTATTTGACCATTTTCTGTCCTGCCGTCTTCTCCCTGTTTGATATAGAGATGCTCTCCAATTTTCCAGTGTCCTACCCTCTCAGCACATTAATCAAATTCCAGGCTCTTTATCTCTTTAAATAAGTGTTCATTTATCATTTGAGACAGCCTAGATTACCATTCTCTGCTTAAATTCTTAATCTCACAATCAGCTGCCTTTCGTCTCACATGGAGCCTCAGGATGTGTGTTTGTCTCTTACATTTTCTTAAAACATTTAACATATTCTGACTCTTTTAATACATGTTATTTTGGAAATGTGTGTGTTAGCCTTTATCAAGTGTTCAGAAATTTTATTTTTACGGTTAATTTAAGGATTTACCATCTTCAGTAAGCTGCCAGCTCAACTAAATATAATTCTCTTTCCAAAGTGAGGCTTAATAATGAAAATGTGCCGATTGAAAATCCTGGTTTGACTTTCAGTGCCAGTGAAACACAGCATAAAGCCCAACCACCTCATCCTAAACAATGTATGTTTTCAATCAATAGAGCCCACATCTCTGCCCCCACCCCCCAGCAGCCCACACTCACACCTCCTGCCCCAACACCAGCTTCACTGCTCCTCCACAGTGTTAATATTGTATAGCGGCTGATGCACAATGCATGTTGCAGCACATGGGGAGTTTGACAATCCATAATTTATTGACAGAGACGTGCGGGTCAGTGGCTTAAGAAAGAAGAAATGTCTTCCACATGTAGGACGCCATTGATTAATGTGTCTGTCGCTCTTTGTGTTTTGCTCTTTTTTTTCAGTTCCACAGTGTTTATTGTTTGTAAGGTTTGATTAATAATTACTATTAATTAGCAATGAAAGTGTTGTTCTACCTTAATTGAAACGTTTACTAAGACATCATTGAAATCAAAATTCTAGCCTAAAATTTAATGAAGACTGGGGTTACTATACAGTTAAAACAAAAGCTTTAAATTGTATCCGTTTGTGTCAGTGTGTATTTTAATATAAATTGTGGGTAGTCATGATTAATGAGTTTATTTACACTTTCTAATTTGACTTAGATCTCTGCTCCAACTTTTTATGTTGAACATCTAACTCTTGATTTTCCAGAGTGGCTTTTATTGATATTTCTAGCATTTCTAATTATATGTTGTCTGTTTTATAAATGAATAGGTGCATCATATGTTATTTTCTTAAAGGGCACCTATGATGAAAATCAACTTTTGAAAGCTGTTTGGACAGAACTGTGTGTAGGTATAGCGTGTCCACAGTCATATTGGAGTGATAGAAACCCAACAAGTCTCTTTTTTGAACATTTCCTGATGTTAAAATAAGACCCAAATCCCAGTGTGGTTTCCCTGCCCACCAAATAGATTGACATGCCCCATGTTTCAATAATAACATGTATACACACATCCACAGAAATTTTTTTTTTTATATAAACGGGAATTCAAATATATTTATTAGTTTATAATTATTTATAAGTTTATAACGTTTTTAAAACAGAGCATGTTTGTAATAAAGACAGTAAAATTGCTATGTAATTCTTAAAAATCACCAATATAATCACCACAGCCGCATGGTGTCAGTAAATGCATGTGTGTGTATACTGCAAACAGTATTTGTGTGAGTCTCATCATTTCAGCAAGGAATGAATAAACTCCACCACAAACACATAAGATAAACTTACTTGGTATTTTTGACTAATGAGCTGTATTTCTGTTTCTGTCCAAGTCTGTCTCTGTCACAGTGCTGTTTATCTGAAGTATACGGAGCGGTGGGCAGAGGGAAGGGTAAAATAGGTGCCCTTTAAGGATTTATTTTTCAGCTATTTAGTTCTTAGTTTATCTTTATGTTACTTTATGTGTTAATATATGCATTACCTTATTGTAAAATACTTGTACTTAACAAGTCTGCTTTAAAAGTAAAGTAAATTAAAGTCAATATGAAATGTCATGAAAATTCAACATTGAGAAATAATATTTATTTATTCCTATATGTTCTAGATATATATTTCTATGTATAATTGTATATCAAATGTAGTTTAGTCATGTGATTGCAGATTGTCCATTGCTCCAGTCTTCAGTGAGACAAAATCCTTCAGAAATGAAAAATCTTTATATTTTGAATACTGAAAACAGTTGCTTATTATTTTTGTGGAAACTTTGATGTATGTGAAATATACTTAATTCAGCATTCTTTGATGAATAGAACATTTGCAAAAGAACAACATTTATTTCAAACAGATATTTCATAACATCTTTATTGTCGATTCTGATTAACTTATTGCATTTTTGCTGAATAATTTAGTGAAATTATTTAAAACTCCTACTGAACCAAATGTATAAAGATATCAGACATAAGAGTTTCAATTAGTTGACTATAAAAGGGGAGCGGATATCAAAATATATGGTCTATTTTGGCTTGGGCCACTTACCAATCATATCAGTACTTTCCAGAACACCCAAGACCCTGGCAACCACCCAGAACTCTTTAACTGCTGTGTAGCAACAAAACCCACGCCCAGCATCAATCTCACATTTTTTTCAAAAATATATATGAAAAATAAGATTCGATGGAAACTAGATTTGGTTTCCTCACATCATGACACTTCATTCAGGCTTGAGAGTTTCAGTCATCTTTAATCTTTGGAGAGACAAACGCAATCAATAAATGAATGCAAGCACATCCTCACACGTGCTGTGAGCTGCAGAGGAGCAGGAGCACAAAAACAGTGAATAAGAAAATGGGCTGTTTTGTACGGGAGAATTTGTAGTCATATCTCATAAAGTCTAATTGGCAGGAAAGCGCGTGCTTGATCAAGCGACGTTAGATAAGAGTAATTACACTGCACGAAACGCTCGCATTACTATAGCTTTTCGCCGGGTGTTTAACACCTTTGCTGTGTGGCTCTGGTGAGCGTGGGCTGCTTTTCAGAGGGAGGCTGCTTAATTTGTCCCCATCGGTTTGAGGAGGAACACAGCTGTTTCTGCTTGTGTGGTTTGCTTGTGCTTGTGGCCCCAGGTGTTGTGTGTGTGTGTCTGTGATTGTGTACATGTATCCTGAGGTGTTAAATCTTTAATGGGTTTAGTGGAGGGCTGTGGTGGGTTTTTGGTAAACAACTATGTATATATATATATAATTATTATTCTTTTTTTTTCTTTTTTTTTAACCCAAGACTGCCCTGAGGTTTATGTGCTGCTGAGATTCAAGTTTGTTTGTTTTTGTCAGGTTTTTTTCAGTGTAGTTTAATTTGTGTGTATTTCTACACATGACCTTTCTGTGGGATATGCTTTATTCGCTCTCCTTCCCTTTGCCTCAGCTGGTCTTCATGATGCTGATTTCGCAATCACACATTTGCTTGCTGATATCAAAACCTCATGGGACATTCTTGTGTGCGTCAATTTGGTTTTAATGAAATGAATGCATATTTTTGCACGTTCGTTTACTTTTGTCGCTTCCACACTAAGACAAAAATCTTTGCAGTGCAAAATGAGTAGCTTAGGTGAGGTGCATTTGGTGTGTTAACTGAAGCTTTGCATTATATCACACCATATCTCCATAGCTAGAGCACAAAATTATTAAAAATGTAGATTGGTTGGTCCTTATTAACAGACTTAAGTGAGTACATTTATTTCCAGGGGGGTCGCTGGGTATTAATGACATCTGGGGTTTTGGACATTAGTGCCATATCATAATGCAAAGCTTCCAGGCCTTCTACTTCAGCAGGATTATTAATTTGGTGATTAACACTGAGGTTGATAGAGTGTGTGTTCATGCGTGCATCGGGGTGCGTGTGTGTGTGTGTGCATTCATTTTTTGTAACATCAGGACACACGTGTATAATGAACTGGGTATGACACGGGTATTACAATTAAGGAGATGGTGAATTATGAGGACATTGCTGGTGTTCATTCATTCATTCATTCATTTTCCTTTAGCTTAGTCCCGTTATTTATCAGGGGGTCGCCACAGTGGAATGAACCACCAACTTATCCAGCACATGTTTTACACAGCGGATGCCCTTCCAGCTGCAATCCAGTACTGGGAAACACCCATACACACTCACACACACACACACACATACACTAAAGACAATTTAGTTTGGTCAATTCACCTGTAGCGCATGTCTTGCTGTGGGGGAAATCGGAGCACCTGGAGGAAACCCACGCCAACATGAGGAGAACATGCAAACTTGTGTTTTTATCCCAGCCAAAATAAAACAAATAAGACTTTCTCCAGTAGAAAAAATATTATCAGACATACTGTGAAAATGTCCTTGCTCTGTTAAACATAATTTAGGAAATATTTAAAAAAAGAAAAAAAGGGGGCTAATAATTCTGACTTCTACTGTATGTGTATGCATGTATGTATATATGTGCTTTTGTGTATCCTTTTATCCTTTCATCAGACATTTTATATTTTCTTTTTCTCATGTTCATATTCTGTACTTCAATGACAATGAAAATATTATTATTAGATTAAAAGATTATTAGATTATTGCAATATCTTATTTACATGCCATTAAAAGTGATAGTACTAAACCTAAGCATAGGAACCAATAATATAAATGTAACTGTGTAATTTCATGTCTTCTGGCAGGTAATGACTAGGGCCAGAATTTTGCTGAGAATTTTGTAAAAAATCTGCGGATTTATGGGAATGATTTCAGGAGTATCATACCTAAAAACTTAATATATGAAAAAAAAATTACTTTTATTAAATGTTTACAATGCAAATCCTATTACTTATTTGGTAAACAAAGCAAGTCTGTCATATAATATATCTACTAAACGACAGAAAATATTACTTTACAAACTGTATTGTAAATAAATCATATGAACATTTGAATATTACTATTATT
The DNA here is from genome assembly GCA_903798205.1 of Danio tinwini. Taxonomy (NCBI): domain Eukaryota; kingdom Metazoa; phylum Chordata; class Actinopteri; order Cypriniformes; family Danionidae; genus Danio; species Danio tinwini. The sequence continues at coordinate 4,135,274 of CAIGQZ010032551.1, read as the reverse complement.
ATATCACAATAATATTAGTGAAATGACTAAAAAAACTGAATAAATATACATTTACACAAGTAAATATATAGACTCAATGATGGGCTCAAAATCTGCGGAAATCTGCGCACAGAAATTTCGTGTGGGTCTAGTAATGAGAATTTTTTAATAGCAGACAGACAGATAGACAGAAGTGGGAGCAGGTGGGTGAATAATTGAACTAGTTCAGAAGAATATTACAATCTTTATCACAACTCTTTTTCAGTGTGAGAAGCAGTCAGACAGAAAAAGGAAAATGCATGCAATCGCATAAAATTGTAGCCAAAAAACTCATATTTATTTGACTTATATTTGTTTGAAATCATATGAGTTTTGTTTTGTCCTTCAAGTGCACTCACCCTGTAATAATCTGCTGTGTCTTGAAAGCAGCATTACACCTGTCAATAATTTCAGCCATACTCATTGCTGTGCCCGCTGTTTATCTCGAGCAGCTTTTGTAACATACTGTGAGTCACGCCGTTGAGCTGTTAGCTGATATTCGCTCTCTTCTTTCTTTCTCGCTTTCCCTTGTTAGCTTCTCACTTTCTTTTTTTCTTTTTTTTTTACACCTGTACCCTGCAAACTCGCTCACCCTCTCTCCATGTATCTCTCTATCTGTCAGAGCTTTATTAGCACGCTGTTCTGGTAATACAGAGCAGATGAAAGGCTGATGGACTTTTATTTATCCAGCTCGACCCATTCATCTGTGTCACAGACGCTGCATTACCTGTAATGTTCTGTGGCTGCAGTTTATCCATCACTGTCATTGTGTCTTGCAGGATGGAAAGACTGCGGAGGATCTGGCCACTGCTGAGCAGCAGGAGCATGTAGCAGTGCTGCTGGCCAAGCTGAAAAAGGTGCGAGCCTTTGTTTATTATTCATCTCACTCAGACTCAAGAGATGTTCATTTACTTTACACGAGTGCTGGGTTATTTCCTAGAAGATTCTTGTTGTCTTGAATATGGCACCTGCAAGAGATTTCACTTAAGAATGATTCTTGTGGCTCCAAAAGAAATTCAGAAGGATTCATTTTTGTCATTTAAAAAAGTAAAAAGAAATAAATATTTGGCATTTGGCCACACATATGCTGAAATCTCATTGGTCCATCTCCTTATAGCTGTATATTACATAATGAAATATGTTCATATTGGCTGAAATGCAATTTTTTTTTTAAATATAGTTCACAGTTTTTAAACTGAATTTTGTTTAGATTATTTTAGTAATTTTTTTAACCCTTTTGTACTTTTCAAATTGTTTACTCTTTGGATATGTTTGTGACTGTATTTGCCCCATTGACCTCCATTGTAATTACCTTTTTTTATGCAAAGCCATGACAGCATATAATCATAGATTCTTGATTGTTGGTGATTTTCCCTATTGGGAGGAGGTAAAAGGTGTAATTTTTGCTATTGATCATCAGTTGGCAACATTAACCCTATTAATAAGCCTGTGCAAAAAAGCTTTTATATGGAGTTCTATCTAGTAAAACGACATATTATTGTGTGTGTGTGTGTGTGTGTGTGTGTGTGTGTGTGTGTGTGTGTGTACGTAAAATACTCTTACTTTGCTTACTATAAATGTACCACAGTCATGTTGCACTGCTTGCCTCAACCTTGTGTTTTGCACAACATTAAATATTCACCTTTAATAACTCTCTTGCACAATATCCTGGACAACATTGTTTAGTCTCATGTAAAAGTACTTGTATAGCCTGTCTTATGTGTATAGTTAAGTATCTTATGTGTATAGTTACAATAAGTCTCATGTGTATAGTAAAGTATCTTATAGTATATGTTAATTATGCATAGTTTTTTTTTTTTTTTACAAATCTTTTGTCCAGTGTTGTGTTTGTATTGATGATTAATTTATGTAGCACCATTGTCCAGCGAGACACAACATTTCATTCCTCTGTATGTCCACACATGTAGCGAAATGACAGTAAAGCTCGACTAGACTTAACTTGAGTTGATGTTCTAATAGCCAAGCTGCTTATTTTGATTTTCTCAGACATATCAGGATAAGTACACAAAACTCTCTCTCTCCCCCTCTCTCTTACATACACACACACACAGTACTCCATAAAGAAGCCAGTAACTAAGCTTATTTTTTTTTTTTGCACTGCAACAAATTATCAACAGTAAAAAATAAACATTTAACCTTAGCCCAACAGGAAAAACCAGCAACAATCAGGAATGCATGATTATATTGTGTTGTGGCTTTACAATCAATATCATTATAATGGAAGTCAATGGGCCAAAAACAGCCACGTACATAACAAAAGGGTAGTAAATTTGTCCAGAGTTTTGTTGAATATTGGAAAAATTTTCTAAGCATTTTCCCAAAGAATGTCAAAATAAGATTTGTCACCAAAAATCATTACATTTGCTGAAAGTTGTGGTCAAATTAAGACTCAAAATCACTTCAGAGGGGATGAAAACATCCCCAAGAGCACACAAAGGTTAAATAATTTATTTTGCCCAGTAGAGTTTAAGCTCTTAACAAAAATGTATTAAATACAACACAGCAGTCAAATAAAAGTAAAAATCCCATATATTAGAATTAGCTATAATGACAAATTTATTCACCATTAAAATCAGACCAACTGAGAGCTATAGAATTGTTGAATGATTTATTAAATCTGTCAGTCTGCACCATTTCAACATTAAAGAAAAACTTTAAAATTGGTACTTTCAGGTGTAAAAAAAATACTACCTACATTTGTTAAAGCCATCTTTAACAAGATTATCTTCATTATTTCAAGCTATCATATAAATAAGCCTATTTAACTTGGATATTTCTAATGAAAACTAGATAAAACACTTATCACTTATCACTTATCTCTCCTGCCTTCTGGCAGGCGCTTCAGGCTCCCCCGGACAAAAACCAGCAGACTAAAGAACAGCTTCTTCCCCAGAGCTGTCTCCCTCTTGAACTCTGCTCCCCACTGACTTTTTGCCCCCCTAATACACCCCACTCTCCTCTCCTCATAACTCAGACTCATCATAATCACTGCACTACTTAACATTTGCACATTTAAAAATTGCACATATTCATTGCACTGATTCATTTATTTGAACTGTACATACCTACTGCACATGTACATTTGTAAATTATGTACACACACACTGTACATATACATTTGTAATTATGTTTATCTATCTGCACACTTCTGATTATTAATAGCAACCTGTACATTTATCCATCTATTGTAAATCTCTGTTCATAGCTAACACAACCTGTATATAATGTTCATAGTACATCCATTTGTAAATATCACCAGAATTTTTCTATAACTGCACTTTATAACTTATACCTGTATCCTGCACTTGCTGCTATTGCACTCCTGGTTAGACCTAAACTGCATTTCGTTTCCTTGTACTTGTACATGTGTGATGACAATAAAGTTGAATCTAATCTAATCTAATCTAATCAATACATGATATAAACAGGTGGAAAAGGTAAAGCATTACTTCTAAATCACTGATAATGCTTAATTTGCTCAATCAAAGCTGATCTACTTCTCAAATGTATGGTTTGTATGTGAACTACAAACTTGACTTCAGGTTTGGAAAGATAATATCCTCGGCATTCACGTTCATTCCGTGGTTTGCTCTTTGCTTTGGAAGTGGATTAAGCTCAGTTGGCAGACTCAAAATACTAGCTATTAGGTGCCTATAAATTACACTCATTAGAATGCGCCACACATTCTCAGTCACATTATCATTATGTCAGTAGTCCATATGTCATGTTGTAATGCCACTGGAATGTGTTCATTTACATGCCCTTTGCGACTGGGTTTACAGGACAACCATAAGAGCATTTACATCCAGCAGCTGCGACCCACACAGACCCTCCAACATCGCCTCAAACTCAAGCTGTTCGGCCATTCTGGAGCAGGGAAGAGCACTCTGGTGGAGTCCTTGAAGTGTGGCATCTTGAGGAGCTTTTTCAGGAGGAGGAGGACCAGGCTGACCAACCCTGTCCGACACCCAGCCTCGCCGGTCACTTCCAAACCTGCAGGTAGGGCCATGTGGTTTCCTTGTGGATTTAACACACCCACAATGCTTTGCATGAATTATAATAGAAGGGCCCTGTCCCTTGTTTTAAAAAAAATCTCTGTCCACATGAAAACACTGATGCACTGTCAAGGGCATACCGAACCAACGAGTGGTTATTATTATTATTATTATTATTTATTTTTATTTTTATTTTTTTTATTTATTTATTTATTTATTTTTTTTTGAGCTTGGTTGACACCAAATGAGGAATTAAGTATTCACATGGGTAAGTTACATACAAAGTTAATACAAACGTGTGAGCCCAGGTAAATTAGCGTCACGCTCCACAAACGACACATAACTTATTAATTCTTTGTCATGAATATACAGAATTTGCATCATTTGCATCATTTGGTATGGACCCAACTGTGTTGGCCAATCAGAAAAGAGAAAATGATGCACCTGTTGATGTCTAAATCTGGTTTTATTGGCCACACTATCAAACTGTAACCAGAGGGTCTAAAAATCAGTCACCTGATACTGCATTTTCATGTAGACGAATAGTCAAAGCAAATACAAAAAATACTGTAAACTGTCCAACCTATACACAACTTCTTAACGAACTAAAATAAATGTAAAGCTGCTTTTGACTGATAATCATTGTGAAAAGCGTAAACTTGTTAAGTGAAGTGAAGTGAAGTGACGCTACGCTACCTTACGTTACGATATGTTACGTTGCGTTACGTTACGTTACGTTACGTTAACCTAACTTACAGTTAGGGTTCTTTTCTTTGTTTGATTGTTTTACTGTTTTTTTAGATTTACTTTTTACTTTTTTAAAACAATTTACTGAGAAGTTAAATGAACAAATCTTTTCCCTTCCTTTATTAAACATGTACTATGGTATACTTCAAATTAATTTGGAATGAATATAAAGATATAATTATATTGTTGTCAATTAGCACCATGCAGGGTTTGTACGATCATGGATTAAATTAAATTAAATTGAAAAAAAATACCAGTGTTTGTGTGGACAGGGTCTAACTTACATTAAACTGTAAACAATCAATGGAGGTTTATGTATATCTTTCAAATAGTTAATCTATCAAATAGCAAGAGACAACTTGCTAGAATTAACAAATGACTTTCAGCAGACCACGAGTAACCCCATAAACTCAAAACGAGTGTTTCTGCAGCCATATTACTGATGCATATTGAAAATGATTCTGCTGTAGGGAATACAAAGAGAAAATAATCTGGAGGAACAAAACGCTGTGAACCTTAATAGAGATTTTTTTGTGCATTGATGCTGTAGTTTCGATATGTCGATACCATAAAAAATAATAATTGGGTATCAATATTTTCTAAAGAGTATAAATTCTTTGGCTGTATCATTTGGCTGCATGAGCTCTGATGATGACATTGCTCTTTCATGATTGGTCAGACTAACACGAGAGTGACCATGTGTATGTATTCAAAACTTAAATGTTTTTTCTAACAGTTTAAATCTGTACAGTTTAAGCCTTTTAAATGAAGATATCAGTGAAGTGAATGTGCACACATGCACATTTTGTATAAAGTTTGTGTATTTATTATTTATTTTATTTATTTTTTTTACTAAATTTACATTATTTAGAAACATGTTATTCACATTTAAGATAATAAGCAGTATCTATAAATATCAAGTGTAACATTAAATTCATGTCAAGGAAAAAAGGTATCTCACTCAGTTTTTACTAAGGTTTAACATCTGTATTATACATGTGAAAAAATGTGAATAGAAAAACTCACATTTAGGCCTAGCAACTAGGCGAATAACGCCTTTTTTCAATTGTCCTCACACATTCCCAAATTTACACAAACACACGTCATATGGCTATCTTTAGAAGGAGGAATCTCATCAATGTAATGTGTTACCTATGAAACAAACTTTTTTCCCTCTCACAGCCAAACTGAGAAATCCGTCCCAGGGTTTCTGTGAGAAAAGTTTGTAGAAGAAGCAAAGTTGAGTGGAAGGCGTTGATAGAGCGAGACATATGCAGAGCAGTGTGACTAACACATTTGCTGGGTTAAAAAAAGCTTGAGTCATCTGACTCTCTTGTGTTATTTCTCCAAACTAAAATTGCTCTTGGCATGTGTTTGGTTTTGTGTTTTGAATTTATTTTTCGCTGGATAATTTTAATTATGTATACATAATAGGGGATAATATATCATCTTGTGAGTGTGTAAGTGTTTTTAATTCATAATAGATAATAGATAATATGTTTAACCACTATGCAAAAATCTTTTCAGCTTAAGAAAGCTGGTATCTGGCCTTGAGCAAAGAGCGCCCCCATGTGGTGGGTTTCAACCTACCATCAAATGATTTTGAGCTAGTGGTTTTATTTTTGTCTATTATTTTTTCCTTTGTTGGTTTTGCTGTTTTTCAGATTAATTTTTTTTCTTTTTTTAAACAATTTACTAAGTTAAGCAAAATGAACAAATGTATTTCCTTTTCTTTATTGAACATGTACTATAGTATTCTTTAAATTCATTTGGAATAAATATGATTATATATTTTTTGTCATTTTGTCATGGAAATCATGAAAAAAGTAATGGAATTTCAGAAAAACAGAAAAACCCACAAAGTTTAGGAAAAGTAATTGAAATTTGATTAACAAATCTATACTTGAATATAGGTTAGTTGTCTTTACCTCTGTAGTTGGCCAATCACATACTCTCACATTATTAGTGCTGTGTAAGCATTACCTAAATACATTTTACATAGATACATTTATGAAATTAATCAAATTAAATGCAAACTAAATAGTTTGTTGTGTGTTTTACGATATGCTGTAATAAATCTATATATTTAATTATTTATTATTTATAAAAATAATTATTTACCACATATATGTAGGCACTACATTAGTAGAGCCTGGTTTCTTTTGAGGTTTTTTCCTTCACTTTCGTAAATTGGTGAAATTTGTTCATCGCCGCTGTCACCACTGGCTTGCTTGTTTTGCGAATTGTATTGAATTGAATTGAATTGAATTGAATTACATGAAACATTAGGTCATGGAAATTTACTTGAAAGTCTTATAAAAGTCATAAGAAAGTCGAGGAATTTTAGTAGTAAAAATGTGTATGAACCCTGATCACGGTATTTATCATAACTAAAGCTTTCATTTAAACACATTTCAGGTAAAAACAGAGAAACAGAAATGCATTTCAACTGATCAAATCACTGAAAAACAAATATCAATACCAAGTAGAAACAACAGTCATGCAATGATTAAACTGCTTGCTTAATTTTTAATGATGGGAAAGCTTGGACATTAACTGACTTGGATCTTTAAATCTGCTCAAGTGGAGTGAATAAATCTTTATTGACTTCAGAAGAATTTATTAAAATGTTGCATGTTAATAGACAAATTCCACAATGTGTCTACTTATTCAAATGTTGATCAGATTTTGAATAAAGCAAAAACATAATTCAACCATAGTCAAACTGTAGCATATATGGTTAATTTATTGTTTGTCTGTGTCTTCAGGCTGTGTATAGGCTCTAGTTCACCTCACCTCATGAGTCTTCATGCCCGAGTTATTTTTTCTTATGTGAGGTCACTTCACATCATATCCCCACAGGCTGAAAACAATGCAGTCTGTTCCAGAAACAGAAATGTTCCAAAAGTTTCCTTCCAAAGAGCTTTTTTTATTTATAACATGAAAACTTCCCATCTTCAATACAAATAACATAATGTTGTATGTTTTAAGAATGATTATAAACTTATAAAGACACCCGATAAACATTCTCAGATTTTTTTAATGCTTCTATGCAATTTTGTCAAAGTGCGCTTTGAATAACCAGAGAAAAATAAACTGATCAACTGATTATAAATTGGGGATAATGTGTCATTTAGGGTCATCCCATAATTTAGTATTATAGCCTAGGCTATTTCCTTTATAGAAAATATTATGAAAAAAATGCTTATACTTCATCAATTTGGAAATAAAAAATATATTAATATGGCATCACGGTGGCTGAGTGGTTAGCACTGCCGCCTCACAGCAAAAAGGTCACTGGTTTGAGCCCCGGCTGGGCCAGTTGGCATTTCTGTATGGAGTTTGCATGTTCTCCCTGTGTTGGCTTGGGTTTCCTCCGGGTGCTTCGGTTTCCACCACAGTCCAAAGACATGCGGTATAGGTGAATTGAATAAGCTAATTTGGCCAAAGTGTATGTGTATGAATGAGTGTGTATGGGTGTTTCTCAGTACTGGGTTGCAGCTAGAAGGGTATCTGCTGTGTAAAACATGCTGGATAAATAGGCAGTTTTGCTCGTTTTGTTGTGGTGACCCCTGATGAACAAAGGGACTAAGCCTAAGGAAAATGAATAAATGAATGAAATATATTAATAATAACAATAAATAATAATAATTAATCAAAAAAATGTATACCATGTTATGTGAATATCTTGCATAATCTGTAAATATGATCATTTTTACAGAGGGAACATACTAATTATTTTTAGTACTGTGCTGATTAAGATATTTGACATAAAATATGTTTACATATAGTGCAAAACGGGTGCATTTATTTTAATAACCCTCTGTAAACGTTTTTTAATACTGTGGTGGGGGGGGGGGGGTTTGGAATCTTTTGCCTATTTGAACCCTTTCTACCAGTGACCATGATATTTAGATCTATCTTTTCATAACGAGAACAATCGAGGGACTTAAACACGGCTATTAAAAAGGTTCAAAGGCTCATTGATGCTCCATTAGGAAACACGATGCATTAAAAGCAGGGGGAGAGGGGGTGAAAACTTTCAAACAGGATGAAAATGTCCAATTCTGTTTTCCAATATAAATGCCCAGATAAAATCCTGCTTTCAACAGATTCTTCTAAATCTAAATCTTTTTTCTTCTTTCTTTATTTGTTTGTGTGTATGCTGTTTTAAATATGTTTTTTTTAATGCAAACCATTTAATACAGTTAAAAAGAGAATAAGTAAACCAAACTGACTGAAGTGATTGATGGGTAAAACATAGCTATAAACCAAACACAGTAGATCCAGTCAGCATTGGATGTTGGTTGTTAGAATGCCCACATTTTTTCTTATTTTGTTGAAATGCCTTTATTTTTATAGTACTGCGGCTACTGTCCTTCAGAATCAACATATTTATATAATGAACTAAGTGAAGTTCCATGTAAAATTCCATGTAGCTGACTTGCCTATATCACAAGGAAACTTAACTGTTTATATTTTGTCAGTTTAGTTGCAAAATTGTATGAATTCATATGAAAATGTTTGATTTTCAAAAGGAGGAATGGCACCAAACCCCAGCTCTAAACCCAACCGTTATTGGGGGATGAGCAAATTGTACTAAATTGTATGAATGAGATTGTACAAATTCATACGAATTAGCCACTAAAACAAAAAGCTGCGAATTGCCATGAGATAGCATTGAGTTGACAGTCTTTGTTTTCCTGCAGTGTCTGTGAGCATCTCTAACCTGTACCCGGGCTGTGAGAATGTGAGTGTGCGGAGCCGCAGTATGATGTTTGAGCCCAGTTTGACTAAAGGAGTGCTGGAGGTCTTCAGTCCTGTTCATAACGCTCTCTCCACAGCTGACGACACCGCCACTAAAGCTATCGACATCCAGAACGCTAATGTCAATGGTGAACAAGCTCTTCTTTCATGAACCGGGGAACAGCAGTCTATTGGAGCATTACAAATGTCTATACTGTCATATTCACCATAGTCATATATCAATTTAATACATCACTACTAAATAGAAGCATGACAATAATATAGCATTTTTTATTTTATGTATTGTGTTATGTAATTATTTGACTTATGCATATACAGTTAAAGTTAGAATGATTAGCCCTCCTGATAATTTTTTTATTTTTTTCAAATATTTCCTAAATGATATTTAACAGAGCAAGGAACTTTTCACAGTATTTCCTATATAATTTTTTCTTCTGGAAAAAGTCTTATTAAGCATATTAACCATTTTAGGGTCAATATTATTAGCCCCCTTAAGCAATATTTTTTTGATTATCTACAGAATAAACCACTGTTATACAATGACTTGCCTAAATACAGTTGCAATCAGAATTATTGAACCCCCTTTGATTTTTAAATATTTCCCAAATGATGTTTAACAGAACAAGGAAATTTTCACAGTATGTCTAATAATATTTTTTTCTTCTGGAGAAAGTCTTATTTGTTTTATTTTGGCTAGATTAAAAGCAGTTTTTATTTTTTAAAACCCATTTTAAGATCAAAATGATTAACCCCTTTAAGCTATTTATTTTTTCTATAGTCTACAGAACAAACCATCATTATACAATAACTTGCCTAATTACCCTAACCTGCCTAGTTAACCTAATTAACCTAGTTAAGCCTTTAAATGTCACTTTAAGCTGTATAGAAGTGTCTTGAAAAATATCTAGTCAAATATTATTTACTGTCATCATGTCAAAGATAAAATAAATCAGTTATTAGAGATGAGTAATTAAAGCTATTATGTTTAGAAATGTGTTGAAAAAATCTTCTCTCCGTTAAACAGAAATTAGAAGAAAAAATAAACAGGGGGGCTAATAAATCAGGGGGTTGAATAATTCTGATTGCAACTGTAACCCATTGAAGCTTTTAAATGCCACCTTAAGCTGAATACTAGCATCTTGAAAAATATCTAGTCAAATATTGTGTACTGTCATCATGGCAAAGATAAGAGAAATCAGTTATTAGAAATTAGTTATTAAAACTATTATGTTCAGAAGTGTGTTGAAAATATTCTCTCTGTTAAACAGAACTTGAGAAAAAATATAAAAGAATTAAAATTTTACACAAGGGCTAGTAAATCTGACCTTAACTGTATGTTTGTGTGTTTTTAGGTGTTGGAGACTTCAGTATATGGGAGTTTTCTGGTAATTCCGTCTATTACTGCTCGTATGACTACTTCGCTGCCAATGATGCCACAGCGATTCATCTGGTCTTATTCAGCCTGGAGGAGCCCTACGAAACTCAGCTCAACCAGGTCACATTCTGGCTGAACTGCCTGAAGGCTCTCACGCTGCCAGAGGACAACATCGGTATGTGTGTGTGTCTTGACACTTAAGTATACAATGTATGGATTTTTTTCCCCCTCCTTTTTAGAGGGCTTTCCATTACAGTAATTACAGACATCAGCTGAAGCAGTGAAGTCTTTGATTAAGAGGTTGTAGGAGAACTTATACTATGTTGCTGTGTTAAAGTGTGTATGTGTATGTATGTAAGTATTTGTGTGTACAGTGCATCTGGAAAGTATTCATGGCGCTTCACTTTTTCCACATTTTTTTGTTACAGCTTTTGTTCCAAAATGAATTAATTTCATTGATTTCCTCAAAATTCTACATCCAATACCCCATAATGACATAAGAAAAAACATTTTTTGAATTTGTTGCAAATTTATTAAAAATAAAAAGCTGAAGAATCACATGTACATAAGTATTCACAGCCTTTGCCGGGAAGCTCTAAATTGAGCTTAGGTACATTCTGTTTTCACTGATCATTCTTAAGATGTTTCAGCAGCTTAATTGGAGTTCACCTGTGGTAAATTCAGTTGATTGAACATGATTTGAAAAGGCATACACCTGTCTATATAAGGTCAGAAGGGTTGACAGTTCATGTCAAAGCACAAACCAGTTGAAAAAGTGAGGCGCTATGAATATTTTCCGGTTGCACTGTATGTATTGATAGGGTTGTGAATAATTTCGAGCTTGACTATACAGTACATATATATTAGTCAATCCTGAATTTATTCATACCCCTAAATTCTGACTTTTTTGTTCAAATGTAAATTAAAGCTAAGCAATATTTTTTTCCACAATGATGTTTCCTGCACATCATCTTATTATATTTTGGGAGAAGCCTGTGTCATTTCCAGTCCAAAAAAAAAAATCTTGCTGGTCGAATAAAAGTAACATTAAGTCAGAATTTGCCAGTGGGTATATACACCTTTTTATCAACTGTTTATCGTTTTATTCATGTGTCTCCTTTTTGAAATTCTTTTTTTTTTTTTTAAACATGTCAGTGCTTCCCACAGGCTTGAAATACAGTTGCGGTGGTAGCCAGATTGAAACACACCACTTGCCCACATCACATAAATAGTTAACTATATGCGTTATTTTTTATGACACTGTTATACAACGTTTCTTTTCAGTGGGTTAAAGTTTGAAAAAAAGACATACACAATTTCTCTTACTTTTATGCTATTCAGGAGCCATGTGCACCCACTGACAGGTAAAATCTCTTTCAAGTTTAAAGCAAACTTGAATGCAAATACATTTATAATTACAAGATTAAAACCTGTAGATTATTAAGGCAAATGCATAGATCAACCGTTATGGTGTACAAATATTTTGCAGCCAGTTTAGACCAGTCATTTCATCATATTCGAGTATATAGCAAATTTTTTCGTTTAGATTTATTTAGTTTTTTTATTTATTTAATATTTCTCTCGCTCTCTCGACTGTGCGTGTGCAGTCTGCTGCTAAGCCAAGAGAAAGTAGGCTTAAGTAAAAAGGTAATGCAAAAACGCATATGATTAACGACAACTTTAGAAAGCAAAATCTGAATCCTAGACATTTTAGGAGATTAAGAAACCCAGGCTGGATGAATATTTTTAAAAGCCAAAAAGGTGCGTCTATGTGGATGTGCAGAGCACGTGACACTGTTGAAGTGTTGACAGGTCTTGTGTACACAGAACAAAACAGGTAAATGAGAGATTTTTCACTACTTAATCAATCGCGGATGTTTGGTTATATTGAGTGGATACAAGAAAATTATAAAATAACATTAATAATTGTTAAAAAAAAAAAAAAAAGGCCTTGGGCGGCCGTTAATATACCCGGGTGGCCCGCCCATGTAAAGTCTATGTGTGGGAAGCACTGCATTATGTACTGCCTTTTATGATAACTGTAAGAAACAACAACAAAAAATAATCAGCTGTACAATACAATTTTCTCATCACGCTATTACTGTCAAAATGTACAGCTTGATTAATCACATTAATTACATGTGATCACATTAATGTGAAATACTGAACACAGAGTAGACGCAACAAATATGCCTTTAGAAAAGTGTCAATCTTTAATTGGCTAGCTTTTTTGTACAATTGAGTTTGTCAATCTGGCTGAGATAGGAAAAACTGCATTTGCACATTCACTCACTAGCTTTATTATTCTCTATACATACACACTAGATGGATGTGTTGCTGTTTTGCATATTATCTGCACCAGATGTTTAATATGATCTGACAAGTTAAATGTTCCTTTGTCTTGAGTTCCTCCATTCCGTTTTGTTGTACTTGCATTGTGCTAGAAAGCTGTTTTTGATTCAGTTCTCCAAAACAGCTTACTATTTTTAAATATAATAATTTGTACTTAATTAAATAGACAGGCCCAGTGACAGAAATGAGCTCATGCATGCAGTTTTGTTCTCTGTGTTTCACTGTTCTCCATTCTGTGCGCTTCAATGATTCTATTTGTACTTTTCTCATTCTCGTCTCTCTCAAAATCTCCCTGCTAATTTCAGCCTGGCTTGCCTTAATAGCCATGCTTGATGAAATTGTGTAAGTACAGTAGCAGGCACATCCATAGTGCTATGGATAATGCCTAAAGAGACTTCATTAGAGTCTACTATGTATCTAGGAATCTAGTGTTTCTCAAATAGTTCAATGAAAAGCATGTTATTAAAAGTCACCCTCGTGTGGTTTTAATATTCCGAGACCTTCGTTTAGACCTTCAAAACACAAATTAATTTATATTAATTTGTGTAATATATTTTTTGATGAATTCTGCGAGCTCCCTCATCCTCCAAATGTCCAGAGATGTTCAAACTAAAGTCTAGAAAAGGGCTTTGGAGCTCTCACAATTCATCTATATCCTAATTTGTGTTCTGAACTATAATGAAAGCCTTGGATGTTTAGAATGACATTAGGGTGAGAAATGAATAACAGAATTTTCATTTTGAGGTGAACTAACGCTTTAAAGACATTAAGAACAGAAAATAAGGCTGGTGATCGGTTGTGTTTGCAGCTTTTGGAGGGAAGATCAGGAATCCTCTGCGTGTGGTTCTGGTGGCCACACATGCTGACATTGTGAATCTGCCACGATCGTTTGGAGGAGAGTTCAGCTATGACAAGGAAAGATCTCTACTGAAGGAAGTCAGAAACAGGTGATTGAGTCAATATAAACTGAAGCTGCGACACCTCCGGTGATCACTGCACTTTTATGTAGTAATGATTCAATAATACAAGTCACAATTTACATACTTTAAGGGATGGTTTACCAATAAATGTCAATTTTGTCATAATTTATTCTCCCTTCACTTGTTCCAACCCTTTATGAGTTTCTTTCATCTTCTGTTGACACAAAAGAAGATGTTTTGAAGACTGAAAAGAGCTGAAAACCTGTAACCAATAAATTCCTTTAGTGTTTGTTTTTCCTCCTTCTTTCTTTTTTATTTTTCATTCCTTTTAAAGCTGTTTTAACACATTTAAGACATTTTTTTGTATGTTATGTTTCTTTTATTCTTGTTGTTCTTGTTTGTATGAAATGTGCTGTATAAGTAAACTTGCCTTATTATAGAAAGGCAAATGTTTTCAGCTTTCTTCAATATATATGCTTTAGTGTTTAACAGAAGAATGAAACTCATAAAGGTTTATAACCAATTAAGAATGAGTAAATAGTGGGTACATTTTTGGGAAAAGTATAGGGGTGTGAACCTACACTGGTCTCACGGTTCGATTACGATTATCATGCCATTGATTTGGTTTAATTTGATATCTCGGTGCATCACACTGCATTGACGATGCATTCCATAAACAATTTGATATTTTACTTAGCAACACAATAATTCTTGTATTAAAATGTATCATTTATACATTTTTTATATTAATAAATTATTTGTAATAACATTTTGTCCTTTAATACAAGCAGTCAGATATATGAACTGTTTCTTTAATTTTAACCTGCTCAAAGAAAACACTCTTTTTGAATGTATCAAACAAAACTAAAGTACATGCACAGAACAACATGAGCATTTACAGCAAATTAACAAATGTAAATATTGTCCCGCTTGCTTGTTGAGCGAGTTCTTAAATGCCTATAATTGATCATGCGCTCAACAGAAAGGGCTGCGATTGGCTCTAATGGTCAGCGCGGCTCTGGTGCTGTTCAGCAATCAGACACGGACACTGATGTTAAACAGCCGTGGCGATCAGCTGATCTATTATAGACGACGATGCGGTGGAGAAAACTCGCTCTGCAGACATGCTTGCGTCTGGATCCTGAATTAACATTATTGTTGTAACAGCCGAGAGCGGAGATAAAACATCACCTCACAAACACACCAGCAGGTCAAAGGGGCTACAGAGATAGAGTGAGAGAGAGTTTACAGTTTTCATTTTATTCCTAGCTGGGTTCTGATGAACTTCCGTCAGTGAAAGACTGTCCAGCAAACTCACAAGCCAAGAATTGTGCACATTATCTGCTTATTAAGCAGTTGGGGCGTTTCCTCCCTCACCATAGTACGCTACCGTCATATAAAGCATATTTGATAAATGATGTCAGTACATAATAATCGGTTATGATTATTACTAAACCGATACCAAATTGTTCGCATCTGCATCTCGATGCGTCGAAGAAACAATTAACTACATGTTTGTCTTCAGGAGACTCTTCTTAATCTAAAAAAACAGTTGTTGTTGTTTTCTTCTTTTTTGTTTATGTGTATGCAGCTGTATGTGCACTTTCTTTGCATAATGATGCACAATGCATTGTAATCCAAGTAATTTAATACAGTTAAAAGGGGGATGATTAAATCAAACTGGCTAAAGTGATCTGTTGGGTAAAACATAATGGTAAATCTTTACAATAAGCTTGCTTAAGTTAATGCTTTCTATTGTATTTACCAACATGAACAAATAGCACATTTATTACAGTACATATTCATCCTTGTTAAAGTTAGTTCATGGAAAAACAGTTATCCATTGTTAGTTCATGTTAACTCACAGTGCACTAACTAACGTTAACAAGCATGAATTAGGATTTTAGTAATGAACTGCTGTACTGTATTGTAAGTATTGTTCATTATTAAATCATGTTAGTAAATACAGTAACTGACATTAGGTAACAAAACCTTATTGTAAAGTTTGACCAACATAATTAAAGCCAAACAGATAAACTTGATAGATTTACTCTACTTTGAATGCAGCTTGTTGTGATTAAACTGATTTCATCATGATCATTGCTTTTTTGGCAGGTTTGGAAATGATTTACTGATCACTGAGAAGCTCTTTGTCATGGATGCAGGAGCGTCCAACTCTAAAGACATAAAGCTGCTGAGAAACCTTCTGTTAGAGCTCCGCAGCACCATCATTTCTGTAAGATTACTTTCCACCTGCATCATAATCATTTAATTAGCCTGAATGTAGCATTCTCATTAAACATCTCGAAGCCCTCATGTTTAAGCATACAAATTTCAAACTACAAAAAATTAATCAGAAGGACTCATAACTTTCTAGAAGCGTTGCTCTATTTAAGTCTACTTAAACAGTCACAAATAGTGTTGATGAACGATTAATCGTGACTAATTGCATACAAAACAAAAGTTTGTTTACATATATGTATGCATGTGTGTAGATATTTGTATATCCATGTGTAGAAAAATGTGTATGCATATGCATGTATATATTCTATATTTATACTAAGTATTTACATGTATGTGTGTGCATTCAAATATAGCATATATACACACAGTACACACATATATGTAAATACAAACTTACACTTGATGATTAGTCATGATTAATCATTAAACAGCACTAATCACTAAAATGATGATTAAAATACTAATGACTAAAAATAAAATTAATCAATGAAAATTAATTGGTTAAAATGTGAGTTTTGTTCTAAGAGTTTAATCTCTATATTGAGGCGTCCTCCTCCGCTTTACCATACCACATAAGCAGAACACACATACACACGTTTTCTCCATGAAAAACACATTTTCAAACACTGACACATGGATCTCTTGCTGAAACATTCAGCTCAGTGAGACCCTCGTTCTCCTCCTACAGCTCTCTCTGTTTCTCACTCCTACACATACCTGCCTGTTTATTGTGTCTGGATTTTTGTGGGGTTTTTTAAAAGGGAAATACTGTTCAAATAATTAATCTAGCTTTCATTGGTCAGTCAGTGGTGGTTTGGTTTCTACTGCATTTGATTAATGGGGGAAAGAATCTCTTTGTACTTGCATGTAGAACACATTTCAAGAGGAGAATATAATGTGGTAGTTTTAATATCATATCAATATTTTTTCATTTTCATTTCAAAACTCTCTAAAAAAACTAACATGCTAAAACATTGGGCAATGCTGTCCACATTTAAAATGTAATAGAAGGTCTTATAATACAGAGAAATCAAAATATAGTAAAGTTCTAACAATTTTCTTGTACAAAGTAATATAAAGCTGAAATATTTCTGAATCTCTGATTTATCAGAAAATTGTTTAGTAAAATGTTAATATTTGTTTCAATCTATAAAGGCTTGCAAATATTTATGTCTAATTCCATATAAAATATCGTCATTTAGATGGTTTTTTTGGCTTTAAATGACTATTGTTCAGAATATCCAATGTTTTTGTTTGTTGTAATAAAAAATCTGAATTTTTTCAAATAATGAAACCAACCAAATAATTGTTTTAACTCATCTGAGGTAAAAACATTATTATCGTGTTGTCTAATAATCAACAGAAATGTTTGGAAAAATAACATATTTTTTATTTTCACCAAATGTCATGTTATGCCTTAATTTTTTTTTTCCATTTAGAAGAAATGTCATCAGTAGTAAACTGAAGAATCTGAAACTGAGAATCAGTTCAGTATACTATACATCATATGACTAAATATGCATTATAATTTGGTATATTTTTGGAAGAGGGGTGTTGACCCAACAATTAACACTTGATTCTCCCTGAAGGACCTCAAAACAAGATGTCAGCCCTTTAAATAGAGAGAAATAGTTTGTCCTGATCTGCATCTTAAATGATACTAATATTAATAGAAATAATATTATCATAGAAATAATAAAAGATATAAATACACATTTGCATAATTCATAAGTGCGCCAAGCAGTCTGTGCAAGAAAATATTTAGTCTGCAGTCTGAAGCTGGCAGATCTAGAATAGATTTATATAGATAGCGCAAGTGTTTACAGGACACTTTTGTTGTAAAATAGGTGTTTCGTATCTAAAAACAAAGTAAAATTAGAGATAGTTTGTATTTTAATAGACACCTGTTTGTAGATGGAAGTTAAGCAGCAAAACAATAAGTGCAATATTTCGTGATCATGCATTTATTGCTGCAAAATTGTTACCTTTTTTTTTATATCTGCTGAAATACCCAATCAGAGGATACTGTAGATTAACATACGCTTAATATCCCTCAAAACACTGAAAACAAAAATAAGCTTTATACATAAATTAGATGTTATTGAATGAAATATGTACATTTGGTTCATTGATGCATGTATTAGTCAAACCAACATTAGCGAAAAAGTTAACCCCCCCTCCCCCGATCATCAATATTTCATTTGCACACTGTTTTTATGCCATTTTCAATGTTATCCACCTGGGAGAGCATCTTTGTAAAAGCTGTGTCTCCGCAGGACACAAATATGGTCTCAGTGGTGATAGAAGGTCAAAACATAAAGGAGAATATGTTTATACATATCAGGATTAGTGAGATGTAGGCAAAGGCAATTAGGGGTCTGTTCTTTTGATTTGTCCCATAAAGTAACTACCTAGCAACCACTCAGAATCCCCTAGCAACTGCAAAGAACATGTTAACAACCTCTCAGAAGGACTTGGCAACTCATTGACAAGCACACACACACACACACACATAATTTCTCCAGAAATTCAAAAAATAATAATCTTCTTTCTCTCTGTTGTGTTCGCAGACCTGCAGGCCGATGACTCAGCTGGCAGAGAAGCTGTTGTCCACTCTGCCTTCCTGGAGGAAACTGAACGGGCCGAACCAGCTCATATCATGGCAACAGTTTGTTGTGGATGTGCAAGAACAAATCAACCCTCTAGCCAGTGAAGAGGATCTGCGGGGACTGGCTTCACAACTTCACAGCATGGGAGAGGTGTGTGTGGGCGGCCCAGAGAAAGTGTTAGATTCTGTGTGTGTGTGTGTGTGTGTGTGTGTGGGTGGGTGACAGTGAACAGATGAATACATAAGTATGCATATTTGAATTATGGGTATAGTGCTATTGGTACAAAGCGTGTTTCTGGTGGTTACAGTATTTCAAACTGTATACACTAGTATCTGTTTTCATGGTACTTATGTTTTTTATACTACTTTCTTTTCATTAGCTACTAGTGCTTGTTCTTTAGGTACTAAGACATTTAAATATTAAACATATATGTATAATACATACACACTCACTGGACACTTTTGCCTTCAGAACTGCCCTAATCCTTCGTGGCATAGATTCAACAAGAGACTGGAAATATTTCTCAGACATTTTGATCCATATTAAGATGATAGCATCAGGCAGTTGCTGCAGATTTGTCGGCTGCACATCCATGATGCGAATCATCCGTTCCACCCCAAAGGTGCTCTATCAGATTGATATCTGGTGACTGTGGAGGCCATTTGAGTACAGTGAACTCATTGTCATGTTCAAGAAATCAGTCTGAGATGATTCACACTTTATGACATGGTGCCTTATCCTGCTGGAAGTAGCCATCAGAAGATGGGTACACTGTGGTCATAAAGGGATGAACATGGTCAGCAACAATACTCAGGTAGGCTGTGGCATTGACACGATGCTCAACTGGTACTAATGGGCCCAAAGTGTGCCAAGAAAATACCCCCCAAACCATTACACCACCACCACCAGCCTGAACTGTTGATACAAGGCAGGATGCATCCATGCTTTCATGTTGTTGACGCCAAATTCTGACTCTGCTATCCGAATGTCGCAGCAGAAATCGACACTCATCAGACCAGGCTTTTTACGTTTTTTTCAATTTTCTATTGTCTAATGTTGGTGAGCCTGTGCAAATTGTAGCCTCAGTTTCCTGTTTTTAGCTAGCAGGAGTGGCACTATGTGTGCTCTTCTGCTGCTGTAGCCCATCCACCTCAAGGTTCAACATGTTGTGTGTTCAGAGATGCTCTTCTGCATACCTCAGTTGTAACGAGTGGATATTTTAGTTACTGTTGCCTTTCTATTAGCTTGAACCAGTCTGGCCATTGTCCTCTGACATCAACAAGGCATTTGCGCCCACAGAACTGCCACTCACTGGATATTTTCTCTTTTTCAGACCATTCTCTGTAAACTCTAGAGATGGTTGTGCGTGAAAATCCCAGTAGTTTCTGAAATACTCAGACCAGCCTGTCTGGCACCAACAACAATGCCACATTCAAAGTCACATAAATCACCTTTTTTTCCAATTCTAATGCAGCAGATCATCTTGACCTTGTCTACATGCCTAAATGCATTAAGTTGCTGCCATCTGATTGGTTGATTAGAAATTTGCGTTAATAAGCAGTTTGACAGTTGTACCTAATAAAATGGCCGGTGAGTGTAAATATATAGAGAGAGGATACTAGCATTAAATAAACTTTTAATGTTAACTATTGAATAGGTACTAGTATTTATTTAAAAGTATCCGAGGTCCGACTGTCTATTTAGTAGGTACTAGTACGCCATGGATGATTCGATCTAATAAGTAAAAACAATTATCTAATAAATGTGTACTAGTATCTAACAAATAAGCACTAGTTGTTAACAAATATGTACTAGTTTTTAATTGAATGGATATAAGCCTCTAAAAATATATGTACTAGCAACATGAAAATAGATACTTGTATGGTCTATAAATTCAATGTTAAATGGCTTGCCATATATGCACTGTAACATTAATTAGAATTATTATTTTCATGCATTCTGCTGTACTATCTCATACGGCCCCCACTATTAGTGCCACGTCTATTATTTCCAAACCACTCAAAGCCTACAATGCAGAGCATCTGCAAACATGTTTTTAGGTCCAAATGAGTTGGTGGGTGTCATCAAGAGAATAGGGGCCTTTTCAGTCTATTGACCACCCACAACCATTACAGCAACAGTTTTGCTGATAGAGAGCAGGTGAATGAGTCATTCTCATCAATATTAGTCATTTGTGTTTCAGCAGCAACACTTAAACACATTTTACTGAATGTTTTGATGTTGATGGGCTAAAATGCCAGGCTGTGATTCAGCTTTATTAACATTTTACCATTCACTTACATAAGACACTCTGATTAGAGGGCTTCAGCTCTCCTGTATTTAACCTCATACCCCTTAAAATCTGTTATGTCATTTGTTTTCAAAGAATAATTCACCCAAACATGACTATTCATGTGCACCGGAATTAAACTATTAAATATTTTAAAGCATCTTTGCATATGATAAAATACTGTGGAATATGGAGGACTGTTTCAAAATGACACTTCAGAATTGAATTTCATCAAAGAATGGAGTGTGTTTGCTGCACTCTGGATATTCTGAAACTGAGAGATGAACAGACTGGGGTCAAGGTCTTACAATTAATCTTCATAACTAACTCACATCTAGTGAAAACAAGTCAAACTCATTTGAGAAATATAAAATAACAATTAATTCTTGAGAAAGTGCCCATCTCTTTTAAAAAAATACAGTTTAGGTTTGGGTCAGCACATCTGCTGAAGTGTTTTGGAATCCACCTGAAGATCTGTTCACACCAACAAAGATTCAGCACAAACATTTGGCCTTATCATATGATTATGTATTTTTATATGTAAAGCACCAGACAGACTAAATGAAAATGCAAAAGAAAAGCAGAAATACTGAAGAAAAAAAACCCTGGTCTCTGACACCTGCCTGTGACAAAGAAAAAGAATCAAGCAACGTTAGCACCACCAATTTAACTAGCGGCCTCTGCAAGCATATGACCGAAAGTATGATCATGCAGTAACTGGTTAACAATGAAAAACTGTGCACCTGTATGTAGAAAATAAAAGAAAGAAAAACCCATTCATGGTATGAGAATTTTTACGTTAGACTGATCAGTTTAAATTTTGAACATATCTTGATGTCTTTTATACCTCATTTTCATTGAGAGGTAAGGTCCAGTATGGTTCAGTACAGTTCACCCTAATCAGGCTTGCACGTCCACTGCCAATATAACCTTTATTGGTTGACGTGGTGTATATTAGAAAGTTGCTATCAAAGTCATTCTAGTTAGATGTAGAAAACCATATTGGCCATTCACTATTCAAGGTTTTCAAGTTTATTATTTAAGTCTAGGCACACAGCAGACAAGATGTGGCTTCTTTACTTTCCACGCATATTTAGACATAACATGTAAACAGCCCTGTAAACAACATTAGAGGACATACAACATTGGAGGACATACACCAGATTATGTTCTTGCTTCTTGGCATGTGGCTGTTTGTCTAAAGAAGACCACAAGCTTTGTTAGAGATCGGGTCAACCATGTTTCAATGCTCCATGCCGTCTTGTATTCTAATAGTGTGGTGTTTTGGCTTTATATTAAAACATGTCAATTCCTGTGTTGTTGTTCCCATGTCTTGATGCACTATGCTGCTGACAGTTCTCTAACCAAAAGAGTCTAGCTCCATCCTGTTGGTACAGTACTGTTATGCTAGGTACACCTAGGCCTTAAAAACTGCTACATTTACTATCTATAATCCATAATAACAACTCCTGTATAGTAGTTCCACAACATTCGGACACTCAAATTCCCTGTCAGAAAAATCTAGTGGCTGGGAATGACCTTCAGTGTCTGGTATAATGTTAATGTTGTTTTGTTGAGTTTACACAGATGAATTTGGCCACTGTGTGAATGCGCAGTACAGTTACAATCATATTGCCACATTATATTGTTATAATAACATGATATATGCCCTTAGTGATTTCCTGAAGATAAATGCCAAAAAATAACGCAACAGCAGGCGTGATTGTCTGTCTAATATGAAGGAAGAGATTGCAATGCCATATGATGACGTGTGCAGGTGTTGTAGTGGTGTCCCAATTCTTAGGGGTAAACTTTGAAGCCCTTCTCCTTCACACTTTGTTTCAAGGGTCAAGAAGAAGGGGTAGGGGAAGGAGTACGGGTACAAAAAGAGAATTGGGATTGGGCCTTAGGAAACGGTGCCAAAAAAAGGGATACAGTACAGTTTCCAATTTTGATACCTTTGACAGTGGAAATGGAAATAAATGCATACTGTACCAAACAATAATGCTCAGCAGAAATGAGCCATTATTGAGAATCTGGTCCATTTACTTGTTCTGAGTCCTTTGTTTTTTCCTTCTTCCCTCCAGATTAACATCATGCAGAGTGAGACAGTCCAAGACGTTGTCTTGTTAGATCCACGCTGGCTCTGTAGTAACGTACTTGGTAAGCTTCTCTCAATTGAAACCCCTAAAGCAATCCACCATTACCGCGGCCGCTACCGCGTAGAAGAGCTCCAACATCTGGTCTCCGAAGGCGACATCGACGAACTTCTCCAGGTTCTCGATGCTATGGACGTCTGTGCCCGTGACTTGGCCAACCCGGGAATGGTAGACATCCCTGCCCTCATTCGCACAGGTGGCCTGCAGCACACCTGGACAGACGAGGAGGACGTGGAAGGAGAGGACGCTCTGCTTTACGGTGGAGTCCGTATGGTTCCTGTGGAGCACCTGGCACCCTTTCCTTGCGGACTTTTCCATAAGTTACAGGTGAATTTATGCAGGTGGAGTCGCCAGCAAAAGCCTGAGGTGGAGGCTGATGATGTGAGGTTGTGGAGCGGTGGAGCTCGGATCGGACTTGGTGGTGTGGAGGCTCTGGTTTTGCTTGTGAACCACGGGCAAGGCATGGAGGTACAGTTACGAGGACCTGACACAGATCCGGGACGCTGCTATGCTTTATTGGACACTCTGTGCGGCATGGCCGAGGGTCTGTTAGCTGCTACTTTGCCTGGTTTGCTTACCGCCCGACATTATCTAAGCCCTCAGCAATTGCGTGAACACCATGGTCCAGTCATGCTCTACCAGCCGAGGGACTTTTTCAGAGCTCAAGCGCGAGGTGAGAACGCACTGTCAAACACCATGGGTGGCTATCGTGAAAGCTTTGTCAGTATCGTAGCATTAGGATGCACCCATGTCTACAAACAGGGCAACCTCGGTGGCGAGGTGGCTGTAGCAGAGGTCAGTCTTTTGGCTCGACGTAAACTCTGCCGCCTGCTGGACCCGCCTGATGCCCTGGGCAAGGACTGGTGCCTGCTAGCCATGAACTTGGGCCTTAGCGAACTAGCTGCTAAATACAGTTCTGGTATTAACGGTACTCCACCTGCAAACCCGCTATCTCTGCCCAGTCCTACAGCCACACTCCTGCAGGAGTGGAGCCAGAGACCTGACTCAACCATTGGCGTTTTGGTTGCAAAGTTGCGAGAACTTGGTCGTCGAGATGCGGCAGATTTCCTGCTTAGAGCTGCACCAGTGTTTCGGGTGAACTTGGAGATTCTAGGCACCCCGTCTGAGCCCTACAGCCCCGTGTGTAATGGAGGAGGCACATCCTACAACTCCATCAGCTCCGTCATCTCTCGTTAGGACATTAATGGGGCAATGGAGAAAAACGTGCAATTGACCAGGAGTCTGGTGGTCGGTCTGAAGCTCGTTGGTGTCCTGAGACTGAAGTATTTGAGTCAGATACTCTACTCATGTCCATTTTGTTGCCCTTCGCGATTTCTGAATGTTCATCCATGGTGTCTCTGAAAAGGTGCCTATGTAGTTTTGGCTTTTTTTCTGCAAAGCTTTTTTCTCACATTCCCAAGGCGAAACTGCAAACGGCCTTTCTCAAAATGTCCTTAATGAATGAAAATTCTGCAATTTGCAGCTACTTTTATATATGTTCAGTTGATATTGGGGGGATTATTCGAAATGTGTTGCCCAAATGATGGATCACTAAGTGCTTGGCAGTTTTATTTAATGTGACTCAAGCTATTGAGTGCCTTGATGATGGTGAATTATTGACAAAGAGCCATTCTTGTAGGTTACGAATTGGACACACAACTCGGCAAGTGTTTCGCTGTTTACCTGTCTTATGAAGCTTTTAATGACATATCTGACGCAGCAATAGATTCATGCTTGCTCTTAAACTTACGAAGTCCATTGGGTAGATTACATTTACTACCTGAATATTGTACTTTTTATTTTTAAGATTTTATTGGACTGACGAAGCACAAACAAACTAGACATTCCTTTAAAAGTAAAACACACGGTACATTAAAAGCCTTTGTCTTATTCGCGATCACTTTGATAAAATATTGCAGTTCAGACTACCTGTCCAATGGAAATATAGAAATATTCCAGGCACTTACATGACAGAGATGGTCTCAGTCTGTTCATAAGCATGATCTTTGTTACAGTTGTTCAAACGTTATTTCGATAGATTCCGTTTTAACATTTACACTTGTTGTGTGTTTGAGACTACATTTATTTTAAACTCATAGTTGGGTATTCATAACACTGGAGATTTAATCATGAAATACTATTTTAAGGGATCTAAACTGGGCAGAAGTGTCATGAATGTTGACGTTTGCTTTAAAAGCATTAACAGCAAAGCCATTAAAGCAGAGGTGTCCAAACTTGGTCCTGGAGAGCCGGTGTCCTGCATAGTTTAGCTCCAACACACCTGTCTGGAAGGTTTTGTATACCTAGAAAGAGCTTGATTAACTGCTTCATGTGTCTTTATTTGGGGTTGGAACTAAAATATGCAGGACACCTGCACCTCTGCATTAAAGAGTTAAAGGAATGATAATCAGATTCTCCTGAAGGCAAATGTAGTGACAACTTGAAAACTGTGGGTGGCAGCAAAGACTCTGTTACAGTTAAAACACATGCTATGACTACTTTGCTCTGGAAAATAAATAAATAAGTAAATAAATAAATGCAGACAACTGTTCCATATTATATTTTGGAACAATTTTATTCTTCAACCCTTCATCATTTTCCTGGCAGGCTTAAAAAAGTTTGTTTGTTTGTTTGTTTGTTTGTTTGTTTGTTTGTTTATCTGTTTGTTTCTAAAAGGGAATCGGGCCTATTGTGTTCTCTCATTCCAAAAAGGCACATTTTTATATTGTGATTGAGTCTATGTATTATGGAGCTCTTTCCCTGTTTAGCTGTGGTCAAGGGTCATGATATTCCCTCGTAGGACTTTAACAGGGTAAATCAGAAAGGAAATGATCCTGGTGTATTTAAGACATGTACAGTCATCTCTTTGCACAAGACCTTCACATTATTTCTCTATTTATGTTACGTTCGCATGCCTCCAGATGCCATGTCCTTAATACTTCCTTAAACTTTACAGTGTAATACATTTTTTATAATAAATTGTTTACTCAATGATTTGTTTCAGGCTTCTTTTTGGGTGGAAAACACACACACACACACACACACACACATACACACATATATATATATATATATATATATATATATATATATATATAAATTGTGTGATCAGATACTGTGGAGCAGATTTCAGACCACCAAAGTAACCACAGAATAGAAAAAATAATTATAAAAATGAATAAATAAATGTTTCGAAATCATAACGATATAAAATTATGAATTTATAATTTTAAATATATAATGTAATATAATTTATCAAAAATACATAATTTATAAATATTTATTTAAGAACTTATGTAGAAGTTTTTACATTATTTTACTTAATTTTTTTCTTTGAACTTTGTTGTTTTTTTACTTATTACTTCAAAATATTATTTTATAATTTAATTAAACTTTTATTTATTTATTTTACAATGTTTGTATTTATTTATATGTAATAAAACACTAACATATTTTTTAAATGCATACATTTATTTTTTTCTTGCATGTCATTTGACCCTCTGCTAAATGTTAACACACTGATCTTTTATTAAATTATTTTACCATTAAACAAAAATCTCCTAATTCCTCAAACCTGTCATGCTAACCAACAGAGGTGTGTTCATCCAGTAAGAGTGATCTATTATAAGTGATTGTTCTGAAAGTGTTTTAAGCGTGCAGCTCATCAGGTGTGAAAGTGGATCATTAGCTGTTTCTCCCAGCGGAGCAGCAGCTCTCATAAGAATAGCAAAGGCAGAATGAAGACAAAGCGGCAGTAAAGCGGCAATACATCACTTCTGTCTCAGCTAATTATGATCACATCCTAGAGCCTCTTCCTCCTTTGAGACACAACAGACCAACAACACCAATGAGGAAGAATATCTCCATCAGGCCATCAGAAACACACAGCAAACACTATGAATGACAAATAAAATGTGAACTACACGGACAACTGCAATAACTATGATGATAAAGCTAAGTATGAAAACTATATAGACAACTGCAATAACTATGACAACAACAATGAATATAACAACTATACGAACAATTGCGATATCTATGATGACAACCATAACTACAAAACTGTATAGACAACTGTGATAACTATGACGATAAGTATGACAACTATACAAACAACTGCGAAAACTATGATGACAACGAGTATGAAACCTACATGAACAACTACAATAACTATGACGATAAAAATGAGTATGACAACTATAATGACAACTGCGATAACTATCACGACAACTATAACTACAAACACTATACAGACAACTGAGATAACTATCATGACAACTATAACTACAAACACTATACAGACAACTGCAATAACTATCATGACAACTATAACTACAAACACTATACAGACAACTGCAATAACTATCATGACAACTATAACTACAAAAACTATACGGACAACTACGATAACTATCATGACAATTATAACCATGACCACAACGATGTGTATGACAACTATACAAACAACTGCGATAACCATGACGACAACAATGATTATGACAACTATATAAACAACTGTGATATCTATGACAATGATAAGTATAAAAACTACATAGACAACTGCGATAACTATGATGACAATGATAAGTATGAAAAATATACAAACAACTGCAAAAACTATGATGACATCATAGTTTTGACAACAGAGTATGACAACTACACGAGCAACTGCAATATTTATGATAACAACTATAACTACAACGACAACCGTATGAAAAACTACAATGAGAATTATTGTTATAAAGACAACTATACAAACAACTGCGATAAATATAATGAAACTACAACTACTCCATCAAATACACAGAAATCTACATTTTGACATATTACATATCTAAGACTCATTTAGACCATTAAAACTATCATTCAACCACACAAACATTCAGTTTTATGAATACACATGACACAAATTTGCATATTGGCATGTTTAGAATTTATTTAATTTATGGTGAATGATGTTCCTCACCTTAGCCTCGGAGGTGGGCTCCAGGTAACACAGGCGGTTCCCCAAACCCTCAGCGCTGAGACAGAACTTGCGGTTCTCCTTCTGAATGCAGGCCACACACTGCAGAACCACCTCATCATCCTGAGAGAAACACACACACACACACACACACTTCAGTAAAGCCTGGTTTATACTTCTGCGTCAAGTGATCGGCGTGACCCACGGACAAGCCTTGCGCGTAGCTTTGTATTTATACTTCCGCGCATGGTTTTTGTTACTCTGCAATAACACTTCTGAAACACTAGCTGGTAGTAGGTGTTTATGCTTCTGTGTCGAGTTTCTTCGCTGGTGTTTTGTTTTTTCTGAACGCTTTCTTAAAAATGTACAAATGGCTCAAATTTGCTCATTTTGAGGCGGGAACCGGCGGACGTGCAACAACTTTAATTATGAGGTAAACACAAACCAACAGTCTCCATCCGGAGCTCCTTCAAGGGACTCCACACTTGTAAACACTCGCAGCATCGGGCACGCGGCTCTCACCTCCGCCCAAACTCATCAGCGCTACCAAACCGACCAATCACAGAGGTTGCGATACGCGTATGTGTTACATTTTTTGAAAGGTGCACATCAACGTCGCTGACGGCCACGGCGAGGGCTATGCGTCCACGCGTAGGCTGCGCCGTAGCATATGCATGCGCTTGAAGCAGAAGTATAAATCAGCCTTAACTTAACACAAACCAACTAAAAATGTACTGAACCAGCATTTTAGTAGAAGACATGAATTCACCTGAGCACCCATGAATTTCTTAAATGACTAAATGTTATGAATAAATCAAATAATAATAGCTATCATAATTTTAGATCCCACTAGGCATGGGACGATAACCATTTTCAAGGTATACCGTGGTTTCAAGGTTTTAAACCACCAAAATTTTCTGTAGTATGTGTAAGTTTTTTATTTACTTTTTTTTTAGGACAACAGCATCTCTAGCAGAAAAATATCCAAAGATGTTGTTTGAAAATGTAAAAAAATCTGTGTTTTTGAAACAAATCAAGACAAGATCAAGAAGTCAATGATTCATTTGAGTTATATAGCCTGACATGTTTACTGCTGCAAAATATACTAAATCTTTAAAAAAAAATAGAATATATTGTTTTTAGAGAGGAAAAAAGTTTTAGTTTCTTACTCAGACATTTAAAAAGAATATATTTTAGAGCAGTGGGCACAATACAGTGATACTGTGAAACCGTGATATTTTTATGCAAGGTTATCATACTGTCAGAATCTTATACCGGCCCATGACTAGATCCCACTAACACATATTTCAAGCTTACTAAATGGTTTTAAAACTATCTATTAATAGACTATAGAAATGTCTGACTGATTT
Source organism: Danio tinwini (assembly GCA_903798205.1). Lineage (NCBI taxonomy): Eukaryota > Metazoa > Chordata > Actinopteri > Cypriniformes > Danionidae > Danio > Danio tinwini. The sequence continues at coordinate 4,105,444 of CAIGQZ010032551.1, read as the reverse complement.
TTTTTTTTTACACCAAAAATAAAGATTGGGAAAAAATATTAAATCAAATTTTAATACACAGGAAAAATAAAGAGAAACATAAAATTAAACATTATATTTTTGCAATAACATGTAATGTAATATAAATACATATGTACAACTGCTGCTTTGAATTTAGATGCATTATCTTTCAATTCCTAAAGACGTTCAGTGATCAAACTATTATTTTAATGAATATATGCACCAAAATATAATGTCTATAGTCACAGGGAAATGTATCAAAGTATTTTTATTTTCAAAAGGATGTATACTCATTTAGGCCAAGCACTGTATGTACACATACACGTCCGGCCACTTTATTAGGTACACCTGTCCAACTGCTGTCAGCTAAGAACAGGAAACTGAGGCTACAATTCACACAGG
>CAIGQZ010032551.1:4085878-4104642 GCA_903798205.1 Danio tinwini | reverse complement strand
ATATATATATATATATATATATATATATATATATATTAGGGCTGTGCGATTTAGGGAAAATATCCAATTGCGATTTATTTATTTATTTTTATTTATTTATTTTTTATTTTTGACATATTGCGATTTTGATTTGATTTGCGATTTAATTTTGTAGTCGAGATTCAGCTCAATAATCTGTATCGTAGCTGCTTACTGCTAAAATGCAGTGAGTGTTTAAAAAGGAACTGAAAAGATATTGACACATTTATATAAATTTGTTTTTAAATATTCAGAAATGAAACTCATTTTTCTCTAGAGCAAACAGTAAACAAATAAAATGACCTAAACTTTCTGCAAACAAGTTGAACTCAAATTATGGAGATATAGTGTAGCTTATTATACAAACAAAAAAATAACTAATAAATTCTTACAAATTATCTGTTTTTGTTCGGTGTCTGTGACCAAAATATTCCCATATTACTGATCTCCTGTTTTTCTTTGATATTAATTTGTCTATTAATGCTCATGAAGCCGGAAATGCCATCATCCCACTCGCCCACACTTTCCTGTTTCTTTGTTTGTTTGTTTGTTTGTTTGTCATAGTTGTTGCTAGATCAGATATGGTTGCAGTCAGAACAAAAATGATTTATATTATTTATTACATTTCTATTAATTGTATTTTATTAATGTCTACCCTCACACCAACCCTAAACCCAACCGTCACAGTATTGTAAAAACAGCAGTTGTACCGAGTATTATTTATGTTATCTATTAAATTACCCAATAAATTGTGTTTTACTGAACGTCACAGTACTGTAAAAATATTAATTATTGTTATGTCATAGAAAATACTGCTGTATTGATGTGCATATCACACTTCTGGCCGGCCACACATCTAGACTTTACCATTTTTTATTGTGGGAGTTAGTTCAGTATATGGCATAGTTCAGTTGCTCAATTCTGATTGGGCAGAACAAAAGTGTGCTCACTCAATTGGCTAGTAAGAGTATCACACACAGACGGCAGTCACGCATTTGCTCTGGGCAGGGGAAATTAAATAATGCATATATATTTCATATCACGGCCTCTTGCAATTAGCTAATAGCAACGTTTAAAATCGTGATTGCGATTCAGTTTCTATTAATCACACAGCCATGTGTGTGTGTGTGTGTGTGTGTGTGTGTGTGTGTGCACAAAAAAAATGTTTTACTTGTTCAAACTACTTATTTAAAATGAGCTGAATCAACACAATTCTTGAGATTTTATTGGGACAACTTAATTTTTGTTTAAATTTAATGTTCAATCCACATAAATTTGTTAAAAGTGTTCAGTTAACTTAATTGATTTGTGTTGGGACAACATGAATGAATTGTGTGGAACCCTGCATTTTTTTACAGTGTGTATGTGGTTCATAGGAAGAAAATTGTTTTAAAGGGAAGAAAAATGGAAAAAATATATATTGATTTGGTTTTTTTATTATTATTATTAAGGATACTCTTTATGTGTATTAAATCATTTTTATTAAACTCTTCAAACTAAGAAACATTACTATATCTATAACATGTTTTTTTATTTTATTAAAACCTTTAGCCTTAATTATGGACATATTTACTGTAGGGAAATATCATGGTAACACTTTAAAATAATGGTCCATTAATTAATGTTAGTTAATGTATTTATTAGCGTGAACAAACCATTAGTTATACATTTATTACAATATTTATTATTTACCTTTGTTAACGTTTTTTATTGTTACGGTGTTCAGCATATATTAGTACACCCCTCACAAATCTCTCTTTTAAATTCATATTTTTAATAGGAAGCTCTACAATATTATATTTGTGCATATACATTGATTAGTCAGTACTGAAGCCAAATCTGGAGCTTATCTAACAAAATAACTTACTATAACAGTTGAAAAGCTTGTACACCTAAATACATATGTTATAGAAAAATATTAAATACAAATAAAAAAAAGAAAAATCAAAATAAGCAAAACAATGGAAAAATTTAGTTGAAATTTTGTAGGTTGTCTTTTTTGTTGCAATATTTAGCTTGACTTTAATTGTATTCTCTTTCATTCATTCATTCATTTTCTTTTCGCCTTAGTCCCTTTATTAGTCCGAGGTCACCACAGCGGAATGAACCGCCAACTTATCCAGCAAGTTTTTTACGCAGCGGATGCCCTTCCAGCTGCAACCCATCTCTGGGAAATGTATTATCTTTCAATTTCTAAATATGTTTGGTGACTAAAATATGATTTTATTAAATATATCTGTTTAAGAAATCTGTTTAGTTTAAATGCACCAAATACATTGCCTATATTCACTGAGAAATGGATCAAAATATTCATCTTCAAAATGGAGTGTACTCAATTATGCTGAGCACTGTATTTAAGTTAAATAGTGTTAGTTCATGTTAACTCAGTGCATTAACTAATGTTAACAACTTGGATTTTAATAATGCATTAGTAAATGTTGAACTATGATAAATAAATGCTTTACAATATTATTCATACTTAACGTTAGTAAATACATTGGATCGTTATTCTAAAATGTTACCAATGTCATTTGTTTAAAATGATTTTCTTTTGTTGACCACAGATCATACACTGTAAAAAAAAATGGTTCCACGCAATTCTATTGGGACAACATGAAGGAATTAAGTTAGCTCATTAGTTTTTATTCATTTAAATGAATTGAACATAAAACAATTAAGTTATCAACCCAAAAAACAACAACTGTGTTGTTTCAACTTATTTTAAATAAGTAGTTTTAACAAACTATGGTTTTAACACTGAATTATGATAAAATTTCTTCTTCTTACAGTTATATAATAGTTTGATACTAAGCAGAAACTGTTTATGAGCCAATGACATGATCACATTAAAATGTGTATTAAAAATGTCTATAGCTAAAAAGTACATTTCTATTGGGATGTGTTGGCTGGATTGCGACTGGAAGAGCATCTGCTGCAAAAAACATATGCTGGAATAGTTGGGGGTTCATTCCACTGTGGCGAGCTCTGAAATAGAGACTAAGCCGAAGGAAAATGAAGGAATGCGACGCGTTTAGGATTGAATGTGTGTTAGCTAAGATCGGGTAACTTTAGATAGACCTTCTTAAATTATACAACACAATACTTCCATGGGACTTTTTAAGGCCTAAAATGTGTTTTTTTTGCAATGTCAAACATTTTAAGACATCAACCTGGTATTATTTAGTGACAAGATAATACCAGTAAAACCGCTTTCAGCCTGCTGTTGTTCAGACGTGATCAATGGTGTTTCTCTCAACTGCTCCAGATTGATCATTGCTGGAAGAGTTGCGCTGATAGGCTTAAGTGATAACTAAATGATCTTCCCATCTAAATTGTGTTGTTCTTGTGACAGACCAGCACGTTAATCTATGCCTTTCCCCCTTTGTTGTTATGCAGATTCAACAAACCCTCCAGTTCCTGCCTGCCACTAAGCTTTTTTAGTGTGAACGTAAACGATGTGCAATGCTGTTACAGTCAAGTTATAGAACTAGATAACCTGCACTGACATTTTCACGTACACGCGCTGATACGATCAGTTTTGGTGTGTGAGCACGGTTGCAAGTTCAGTGCATTATAGACGGAAGCATAATACAGCTGAAGTCAGAATTATTAGCCCCCCTGAATTATTAGCCCCCTATTTTCCCCCAAATTCTGTTTGTAACGGAGAGAAGATTTTTTCAGCACATTTCTAAACATTAAAACAATAGTTTTAGTAACTCATTTCTAATAACTGATTTCTTTATTTTGCCATGATGACAGTACATAACCTTATACTGGATATTTTTCAAGCCACTAATAGCATAAAGTGACCTTTAAAGGCTTAAATAGGTTAATTGCACTGTAAAAAAAATCATAATTTAACCATAAAATAACGGCCGTTAAATTACAGAAATTTACTGTAAAATAAGAGGTTGAATTACAGAAATTTACCAGAAATTTTAATTAAAGTAAATGTCTGTAATTTAATGCCTGTTATTTTACAGTAAATTTCTGTAATTTAACGGCCGTTATTTTACGGTTTATTTCCGGCACCCCAGCAGCCGGAAATAAACCGTCAAATTACAGATTTTTTTAAGTGTAGGGAGGTTATAGTAATTAGGCAAATCATTGTATACTTTGTTCTGTAGACAATCAGAAATAAATTGCTTAAAGGGGCTAATAATAACCTTAAAATGGCTTTTAAATATTAAAAACAATCTTTCTTCAGAAGAAAAAAATATTATAGGAATTACTGTGAAAAATGTCCTTGCTCTGTTAAACATCATTTGGGAAATATTTAAAAAATAACAGGAGGGCTAATCATTTTGACTTCAACTGTATGTGAGACTATAATCTAGCCTTTTTGTTTTATGATACAGTGTATGAATAGTTTTAATGCATTCACAACTGATTTGGAAAGCTGATTGTATCTTTGATTGGTTGACTGTCAGCATTCACAGATATTTGACAGAATGTGATTAGATCAAATGTTTCTGTTTTTCAATCAGCTCCAGTGTTGGGTGTAATTAGTTACAAAGTAGCTAGTTAATGTAATTCAATGACTTTTCTAAAGAAAGAGTAAAGTATAGGGGTACTGTTCATTTTTAGGCCATTTAATTATAATTACTTAAGATACTTTGCTTTAAATACTTTTAAAAACTTATTCAATTCAGTTTATGTTTATTTCTATAGCGCTTTTACAATGTAGATTGTGTCAGCGCAGCTTAACATAGACGTTCTAGTAATTGGAAACTGTTATAGCTCTGTATAAAGCATTTCGGAAAAGCAGAGTACATAATAATTGGGTTTTTCAAGTAAAGAACATTTATTAAATGCATAGGCTTCAAACAATTATTGAGAAATTAATTCATGACAATATATGATATAAATCAGGATTATTGTAAATGTACAGTATATGTTTTATAGTTCAGACATTTGGCATAATAATATATATTTTAAGTAAGACATGTTTTATTTTAACAATGGGATTTAATATAGGATATGTATGAAATATGGTATCATTTTTCTGAAACATTGTTGTTTTCATAGATATACTGTTTACTTTTTTAAATGTGTGTGTTTTAAATATAACTAAAAGTTACTCTTTGACTCAAATTGAAAGAATTAAGAGTTGAATTCATGTTGCTTATATGTGCTGAGATTTATGTGGATTTTAGTACTGAGTGAAGTAATTACTTACTGAGTAATCAAGTTATTTTTCAGATAAAGAAATTAGAAAGCAATTTAAATAAATGTATGATGTGATTAGTAAATAATTACTTTGCTGAAGTGACTTCCCAACAACCCAACACTGATCAGTTCAGTACACACTGGTTTTGGTGTTGGCTTGATGTGGACACAGGGTCGTGCAAGTTCAGCACAATCATGTATATTGCTTTAGTACACAGTCTTAAAACACAACTATTTTGCTTTTGAATTTAGTGTCTACATAGTTCAAAGCTATACACAGATTATCTAGTGAGCTGTCTAAATCTTTATCTGAACTGTAGAAACAAATTGAATGTGATTTTTTTTAAATCAATGAATAGATTTCTAGTTGTTGTAGAAGATGTTGTTTTGACCAGTCATAGAGATCAATTTTCTGATATTGAGATTTAGAATCTAAAAGCTGACTAAATAAGCTTTTGTCTTACACTCAGAAAATGACGTTTGTGGTTTGTTCAAACTATTTATTTCAAATGAGCTGAAACAACACAATTCTTGAGGGGTTTTTAGGACAATTTAAACAACTTTTGGTTTTATGTTCAATCCGATTAAATTTGTGAAAAACTAAAACGTTTAATTAATTCTGTCATGTTATCCCAACACAAATGGATGGTGTGGAACCCATTTTTACAGTGTATGGTATGTTAGGATATAGAAAACAGGATTCCTGCAGATTTCACCAAGTTAAATTTAAGACCTTTTAAGACATTTGTAAGGCCATTATGAATGAAATTTTAGAGGCATAAAGGGCTAAATGCTTATGAATTTTTCAAATGGCCCAGATGAAAAAGATTTTTATTTGCCCTATCAAAAACAATTATAATTTAATACATTACAGTAATAATTTAATCTTACAAAATGTAAACATTTTTTTACATTTCTTAGCAAAATATTTTAAATATTGTGTGAAAACAAGCAAGCTCTACTTGCACCCATACATTTTTTCCAACATAAACTTAAAAAAAAAAAAATGCAAATAAACGAACAAATGTTTTAAAGGTTGTAAAAACAATAATAAAATAAATCTACGCACAACAATCTGTCCAGGTCGGTGTCCTCAGCAGTAAATACATAGAGCACTTTTAACAAATGTTATTGTAAGGAAAATAATTAAACCATTATGGTAAATATTACCTTTTTAAATAAAAAGTATAAAGTTTTATTGAGATGAATTGAAGAGTTCAGATGAAAGAAACTCTAAATGACGTCTGCAGTTTTGTTCTAAAATGAGCATTTTCATCAGGCTCCAGTGTATAGGGTTCAGTAATTTCATTTTTATTGCAAAGAATAAGTTATTTTCATGGTCTTCAAAGTGAAATAACTCAACATAAACAAAAGAGGCTAAGAATAATGCTCATTTTCTATTAAAAAATATATATACATTTTTAGAGGGTTTTTGCAACTGAACTCTTCAATTGTTGTTTGGGTGTTGGCCAGATTGGGTAGCAACAAACAAAGGAAAATAAATGCCTATTTAAAACCATTTAAGACCTAACTACAACACAGTATTTCAGTAAATGTAAGACTTTTTTTAAGGCCTAAAATTTAGATTTTAAGATTTAAGACATTTTAAGTTTTTTTAAGACCCAGCGGACACAATGTGAAACATATTTGGTTGAGATACAACTTTTAGAAAATCTAGAATTCGAGGGTTCAAAAATAAATCTAAATATTGAAAAAAAAGCCTTTAAAGTTGTGTATTGCTAAGTAAAAATTTGGATATATTTACACTAGTAAATGCACTACATATATTGAATAGAACATAACATTTTCTTAATATCCTAATGATTTTTTTGCACACCAAATCTATAACATTGACCCATAAATTGCAAGCTAACACTGCTTTTGTGTTCACAATTATATTAGTTAAATTTATAATTAACTAGTCAAGTTTATAATAACTGAAATCACTCTCATGTTTGTGTGACTGCTGTGATTGGACTAGTTGTGTGATTTGAATAAAAAAAATCAACTCCAAATGAAAGTCATCTACAAATAAAAGTTTTACTACAAATAAAAGCATGTTGTAGTTAAACTATGGTGTATTCATAGATTAAGCATGATCATGATTAATGTTCGAGGTGTACTAAAGAAAAGCAATCAATGTGTGCATTCCAAGTATAAAACCGTATGCAGTATCAACTGTTAGCGTGTACTTTAACAATAACCAATACTGTTTATTTGTTGAACTCAGACGCAGCAGATTTATCTCGATTAAACTGTTTTTTCTTCAGACAGTAAAGATTGTTTTTCTCTGTGAGTAAACTGTCTGTAGAGAACTCGTCACGTGCTGACAGATCACATGTTCCTGCGTGTTCACCGGGGCGGGATCAACAGATCTATAGGCAATAATCTCGACCAATGAGAAATTGAGGAATTTGCCTTCAGACGCGCTATAAAACTTGTGGCCCTTCACAGCGACTCACAATATTTTCTCCTGGATTCAGGATAACACGGTGAGTCAGGAGTTTTTACAGCTTACTGGAACATTGTGGTTCTGTTTAAACATTTGATTATAAAAACGCCTGTACTGAGCCTTAAATGCAGTTTTGTTGAATGGATCTTTGTTTTGTTCAAGATTTCTTTAGCTTTTTTTACAGAACAAGTTGAGCTTGTTTATGTCGCTCTTTTATTGAGGCTCTTACGAAATATGATTTGTGACCAACGTTATTTCTTCCATCGACGCACGGTTTTACCTTCTTTACTAATGATGAAGCGCTTTATGCTATAACCGTTCATTTGAAATCGTTATAATGGTTTCTTTTTCGATTTCCGAGGCCTGGTTTCGGTCTTTGTTTTCTTTTCCTGGGAAGCTGTGGGCTGCGACCGGCCAGATCCCGTGACTGCATCAGAGCAGGCACAACAGGAACATCGTATTCTTTTCTGTTCCCAGACCAGTGTTTTAGTCTGGAGGCCCGTGTAAACAAACGTGTTTTTAGATCACATACCCGTTCATTTCTGTTCGGCGTTGTACGTTTTTAATGAATGATTTGTAATTAATTCGTCCTCTCCCTTTAGGTTGTCGCTGTTTTTAGTACTGCTCATAATGGTGTTGACTATCACTGACTGGCTGTGGTTCTTTGCACGGTGTAAACGAATATGTCGAAGCTGTAATCTGATCTCACGACGTTAGAAACATGCACCATTTCTTTTAAATATACATACGCGTTCAACTATACAATAGTAAATCGACTGACCGAAAAATTGGTTTTATAAAAAGACGTTAAATTTCAAATAGTTTCAACAGTCTTAAGGAATTTTATCTGGAACCTTTAAAAAACGTTCACGCAACATTTAGGATTTAACGTGTTGCCTGTTTCTGTATCCTAAGACAAAACACGCTTGATTTAAATCATACTGTCTAAAATGTTGATAAAGTAATTCAACCTAGTCGAATTTGTTTATTTACTACTATGAGGATTGAAGAGTTTCTACTTATTTTTGTATTTTTTTGGAAACAAAATTAATCAAAGATTCATTATTTTAATCAAAAGTGACTGTAACTGCATTTGTTACAAACCTATTTCAGAAGGTCAAGGTTTTAAACACTTTAATGTAATGGAAGAACACTGCAAGGTAGCATTTTATTGTGATTCAATTCAGCATTTCTTCAATTGAATAAATCGTAAACCATAAGGATAGCTAAAAAGTAAACTGCATGTTTGATGTGATCTCTTTGCATGTGGTTTTAAATTTCATGGTCACTTGTTGCAACATGTCTGATCTGTTGTTGTTTCCACCAGGGTTTTCATCATGAGGGTGTTATTGGCTGCTTTTACCTTGTGCCTCAGTGCTGTATTCGCTGCTCCAACTTTGGACCAGCAATTAAATGATCATTGGGATCAGTGGAAGAACTGGCACAGTAAAAAATACCATGCAGTGAGTGTCTAAAACTCATCGTTGATTTCAAGGTCATATGCATTGAATGGAGAATGGTGTTGAACGTTTTGCTGTTTCTTAACACAGAAAGAGGAGGGGTGGAGGAGGATGATCTGGGAGAAAAACTTGAAAAAGATTGAAATGCACAATCTGGAGCACTCCATGGGCATACATACCTACCGACTCGGAATGAACCACTTTGGAGACATGGTATGATTGCACAAGTTGTTTGTATAAGGCGTTTGCACATTGGTTTTATGAAATTCCTTCAGCATTCTAGCAAAATATTCTGTGTCTGCAGAATCACGAGGAGTTCAGACAGGTGATGAACGGTTTCAAACACAAGAAAGACAGACGATTCAGAGGATCCTTGTTCATGGAGCCCAACTTCATTGAGGTCCCAAACAAGCTGGACTGGAGAGAGAAGGGATATGTGACTCCTGTGAAGGATCAGGTGGGACAAAAATAATGTGCCTTTACGTGAACCATAACTCCAGAAAACAAAACTGGTCTTTCCGGTTTTGAAGTTTTATGTAAATTCTATGTGTAATGTATGTAAACCATATACTCTGACGAGACTTGAGCTAGTGATGCAGTGTTTAAACCAGTGCTTGTCCTTTTAAATACAAAGGCCCCCATTTTGCACAATGACATTACATGTCCCTTAGCCTTTACTTGAGAAATTATTCTTTTAATTTACGGCTAAGGGGTAAAAGGATAAGTGTTACCTCTCCGTATTCTTTAATTCAGGAGTTCGCACTTCAATATTGTTTGACAAATGTTAGCTGGTTTGGTATGCTGTCCCGGGAGAGAACCCTGAGCTCGGAGATAGTTGAGCCCAGGGCTCCCGCCTGGTCTATGGAGCAAATAAGGGGAGTAACGAGATCAGGTGGTTCTCGAGAGCTCCCCGTGGTAAAGGAAGAAAAAGGGGTGGAGGGGGGGGGGGTGAAGATAAGGGAGTGATTTTTTTCCTAGGCTACTTGTAGTGAGTTTGAATTGGTCTGATTGGCTAGCTTATGATTGTAGATGAGAGATCAGCTGCGGTCAATCATATCACGTGTTCCTCTCGAAATTTGTTTGTGAAACTTCACTGAAATAAGTTGAAGGAAAAATAAAACCTTTTTTATATATATATTAGGCCCCCTCAGATTCTGTACAGCAAAATATTTTGCCATGACTAGTATGTGTTGTATGACATGTCTGCTTTTTCATTTACATGACACTTCCATGTTTAGAAATCAGATTTCTACAATTAGTCTAAAGTAAATATTCATTGAATACCCTGGTTAAGCTAAAGTAAACTTTTTTTTTTTTTTTTTTTTTTTTTTTTTTTTTTTTTTCTCCTCCAAGCTGAAGTTGTAAGTCTGGTCTTACTTGAGAATTTTATAGTTCTCAATTGCTGCTATTATTTACTAATCCTCCACCTGCTCAGAACCAGTTTGGGTTTCTTTGTTCTATTGAACACAAATATATTTTGAAAAGTGTTAGTAGCCATGACTTCTATGGTATTTATCTTGCTACTATGGGAGTCAAATGGCTTTCAAACTGTTTCCAATGTTCTTCAAAATATCACAACCTCTGTTTCAAACCACTTGAGGGTGAGTTTTAGTTTTGGGTGAACTATCTCAAGTTTTCTAGAGTCCTCTATTGTGCCCCTGGCTCCAATCTATTGCTCTAAACATTATTAAATGTGGTGTTTTCAGGGTGAGTGTGGTTCTTGCTGGGCCTTTAGCACAACTGGAGCTCTGGAGGGTCAGATGTTCAGGAAGACGGGAAAATTGGTGTCTCTGAGCGAGCAGAACCTGGTGGACTGCTCCCGTCCTGAAGGCAATGAGGGCTGTAATGGAGGTCTCATGGACCAGGCCTTCCAGTACGTCAAGGACCAGAATGGTCTTGACTCTGAGGAATCCTACCCCTACCTGGGAACTGTAAGTTGCATCGTTATTTCTGTGAATGAATTCTGTTTTTGTTGCATAAAAGATTGCATTAACTATTTGGTTATTTCAGGACGATCAGCCCTGCCAATTTGATCCCAAAAACAGCGCAGCAAATGACACCGGATTTGTGGACATTCCCAGTGGAAAGGAACGTGCTCTGATGAAAGCTATAGCCGCTGTGGGACCTGTGTCTGTGGCTATTGATGCTGGACATGAGTCTTTCCAGTTCTACCAGTCAGGTGGGAATGTTTTCAACCGTTTTAGACTCCTTTGTTACAGATGAGCAGACTTCTGGCAGACTTTCAAAATGCACCCCATTTCTTAGCATGTATTAACAACGATGATCGAACAAGCACACTAGAAAGCTTTAGCTTTTTTTTTTTTTTTTTATATATATATATATATAAAAGACTCCTCAAAGATGCATTCTTCTATATAGACATAAGCATTTTTTCCCCCTTCCTTCCCCCTCAGTTTCATCTTATTTTTTATTATTATTATTATTATTATTATTTTATATTTATTTATTTATTTATTTTATTTTAAATCCATAAAAATAAAGCATCCTGAGGCCTGTTGAACCAACAAGTTTGAGAAGGCTGTGTAAAGCAAATATTATTAAATCGATGCAAATCAATGAACTGGTTTTAATGTAGCTTTCACAAACTCAATTCACTAATAAAAAATTATTATTTTTTGTATGTATAAGCAAACATTTAAACTTGAAGCCATTCTATTGTACCTTTTCAAATTGTTTTGAATTGACATTTAAGGTATAAATGATTATAGTATAATGCTAATTTAGTTACAAAAGACAAATTTCCTATTTGTGTTAAATTGGAGCAAGAAGAATGCTCAGAGCTTAGAAATGGCTATATTTTATTATTATTATTATTATTAATATTATTATTACTAGTATTATTACTAGTATTATTACTAGTATTATTAGTATTTTATATATTTTTTCTCACAACTGATTGGTCCACTTTGGGTTTGCTGTCTCATCCCAGAATAAAATCTGCACTGTAGCAGGATGGCTGTATAGCAAGTTAACCTCTTAGAAGAAACCAATAAGAACCAACTTCTAACCCTGAAAACAGGGTTTCTCAAATTAAATTCAAATTAAATTCTTGGCTTTTTTTTTTTTTTTTTTAACAGTTTTTTGTGCAACAGGCCTGAAGCCTCTGGTTAGGTGTTGACGCCTTGTGTAAAAAGTTCAAAGCATGCATATGAGCTGCTCAAACATTGATTGAATATAATAAAATGGCATGTTTCTATATAACTTGTATTAGATTTAAGATTTTTAATATAATGTGCACCTTTTTGTAAAGCTGCTTTGAAACCATTTGTTGTAAAGTGCTATACAAATAATCTCAAATTTAATTAAATAGTTGTTAACGAGCAATTGCTGCTTTGTAGAATGTTTTGCCAGTCAGGGCCTTGTTCACATGGTAAAGAATGTATACTTTGGCTTTAAGTGATAAACCTAATAAATGAGTTGTTCGTGCACATCAACCCAATTTAACAAGTGTAAATCTCACGCTAGGTATCTACTATGAGAAGGAGTGCAGCAGTGAGGAGCTGGATCATGGTGTTCTTGCGGTCGGTTATGGTTTTGAGGGCGAGGATGTTGATGGCAAGAAGTACTGGATTGTCAAAAACAGGTAAGAAGACCAAAACTTTAAATCCCTGAATGGTTAACATTTAACCCAGTTGTTTTTTGTTTTTTTTAACCCAATGTGCTTTTTGTGTATTCTAGCTGGAGTGAGAACTGGGGCAATAAAGGATACATCTACATGGCCAAGGACCGACACAATCACTGTGGTATTGCTACAGCAGCCAGCTACCCTCTTGTTTAATGAAGATCCGTCTAGTAACCAGATATAATACCAGAAGGCCACATTAGTGTCTCGGGTGCCTGAGAGGATCACCGAAACCCACTAGTGTAATGAAAGTGTCAGACACCTGCTGATCACCCGATTACACTGGTGATTGTGTTTGTTTCTCACAGTCTGAACGAGTCTGTGACACAGAGTCCTTGAGCTCTAGGTACTGTGTGACACCATTTTAGGGAATTTATGCAATTGCTTTTGGTCATTTTTAAAAGCCACTGATTTAGTTGATTTTTCTTTGCCTCAATGTAAATACATGTTCTTCAGTACAAATGTTTTTTGTTTTTTTTTATGTCTATCTTTATGACCAATAAAAGTTTTAAACATAAATTGAACTATGCTTTTTGACTTGCCTTCCAATTTGTATACTGTATTGCACTATAGTGTTCACCAGTTTGGTCTGATTTTATGAAAGTGTATTTAATCGTACGAACTTTAAGTACATTTACCAAAAGGTACAAAAATTTTACCTAACTTTTGCCTTTAGGGATACTTTGGTGAAGGAGTGGGTGAAATCATGCTCACTTTACCCATTCTCATAGTTATCTGAAGTACCTCTAGAGCAGTGGTTCCCAAAGTGGGAGTTGAGTGATTTCCTAAAGTCAAATAAATGTATAAACTATTAGAATTACCATATTCTACCCATAACCCACATAAGACAAAAAAAAATGTAGTTTAAATAGTTACATTTTTATAAAAAAAAAAAATCTTTCAAAGAAAATCCATCAGGCTTTACATTTTTATTATTTTTCTATAGGATTGGCGTGTTTGCTAGATTAACAACATCAATAACGCCAGCTGCAGCAGGTTGATCTCATAGCACCAGGTTAAACTTTGACACCTTTATCAATCAAGTACATTAAAAATGAATATAGGCCACAACTGAACATTTGAGGATGATCTCTGAGTGGTGGTTTCAAAAATTAAAACAAGAATAGACTTATGCTGAAATTTAATAAATGGAGAGGTCAGATGCAAAAACCTCAATTTCTATATATATATATATATATATATAAAACAAAAAAAGAATTCTCAGCCTCCTTTGAGTTATTTCACTTTGAAGACCATGAAAATAACTTCTTTGCCATACAAATGAAATGACTGAACCTGTACACTGGAGCCTGATGAAAATGCTCATTTCAGAACAAAATTGCAGATGGCATTTAGAGATTTTTGCATCTGAACTCCTTCCAATATTAAATTGAACAAATTATGACTAAATTATAATCTATGGTTAGGCTTTTGCACTTTGTCAGTATGCTCATGTTTATGTAGGCCTATTATTGTGTGCTCAACATATTTGCGTATATTTATAACCACCTCAGAGGGATGTAGGGGTCGCGAGTCACGCATTGTTATTTTGGGGGTCATGGGCTAAAAAGTTTGGGAACCCCTGTTCTAGAGTACAGTATCTATAGTGTAGATTCACTGAGTAAACAGCACACAATTGAAGAACTACAACCTGAGATGCACTATGGGGCTGACACGTGATGAACCAGATGCTCTTCCATGAAAATATAAAAGTGATTAATTCTAATTATTGGTCACATAAAACAAAACTCATGTAAGGAGGTCAGCTAAAGTATTGTTTTATGTGTAAATGGATTACATGAACTAGCTGAAGGTCAACTTCCGTTTACAGTGCTGCTGTGACACCAAAACCTGTTTTAAGGACTTCCACCTTTAAAGGTGCTTTTTGACTCTTCTAAAGTATAAAAATACAATAATGTGTTTGCAGATATTTAAGAAGTATGCTTGTTTATCTGAAAAACAATGCTGAAGTCAGATATTCTGCTTTGAAATTGTGCGTTACATGCTGGAACGTCTGTCTTAGTTTTGGTTATTTAACCTGCCCAATGCCAGTTTAGCCAATTATATTTCAGCACTCCGGGTTGCCTTGTTGAAAAACTGCGTATTTCATTCATTCAGTCAGAAATGCTCTTAAAGCATGTGCTTGTGACGGAAATGCAACCTCCGGTGGACAGTAGCAGCCTTCAAAATGAGATGGTTATTAATTAGCAAATAATATGAGTATTACGAGTGTAAACATTTGGTAAGCAGGTTACATTGTAACCACTGTGTCCTAAAAACACGCTTTGTAACAAGATTTGCAGTGATAGGCAATTTGGCTGTTTGCAGCAAACAAAACATTATCAAAATTAAAAAAATGAAATACAGAAACACAGAATATATGTGCACTCACTGCTCTCCAACAAAATGGTAAGGTTTATAATCTAATGAATACATATTAAACCTTTTTACCATTATTAAATGTAGATGCTGAATCACTATGTGTTGGTTTTGAGTCACAGTTCTAAAGTTTAATATCAAACGTTTTATTTTATTTTTTAAGACCTGAGGTGAACTATCTGCTGCTGCTTTCAGTAGTATGGCAATAAATGTCATGTAAAATGGCCTTCAAACTTGCATTGTTAGCATTCAGCACTGTTCCTGGGGTGATCATTGTCATAGGTTTCTGTTGTTCAGCTGCAAGAAATAGAAGCCATTTCTAAAATAGGAATTTGAAGTGTTGGTTAGGACAAAAACCCTTTTAATATAGAAAATATTAATTCTATCATGTGCTGTTGCTTGTATATAGAAGACGATTTAAATCAGCTTTAAATCAGCCTTTAGGCTCGATAGTCAGGCTCGCTCCTGTTGGTCCTCAATCAGGCAACCTGCGCTTGCATTTGTTTTGATCCAGGAATGCACTACCTAGTTCAACTACCCGGTGTCAAACTTACATGCTGCACCTTTAATGATGTCCACTCGAAAGAGAACAAAAACTTTGCAAAACTAGTAGAAACCCGAGAGCAGTGGCGTATCGCTAGTTGCGTGGGCCCACCCGCAAGAGATAAGGCAGGGCCCCCCTAGAACTGAAGACAGTGGGGGTGGCGGCTTATGATCGTGCGAAGTGAAGACAGGTGCGGGTGTTTGGCGTGGTGTGGGATAGGTGGCTTATTTATCACGCAGGCCCCACCCTCTGGTGCGTGACCTGCGGGCTCGTTCTCTACGCCACTGCCCGAGAGTACAATTTTTGACAAAGAAAGCCCATGATGTGCACCTTGTAAGTTGTCTCAGATTTTCTTCCCATTTCACTTTTTTAACCACTCTAAAATTGAGTTGTGTTGTCTCTATTTATTAAAAATGTCTAACAATCCATATAGCAGAACAAACATTTATAATTTCATAATTGTAGCACAATTTGAAAATAAGTGTCCAACAATGAAAATAAAGCGCTTTAACACTATTTGTTACAAGTTATCTTAATTTTTTGGAATGTCACACTGTAAGATCTATTTAATAAACAGATCAGTAAAAATGTAGAAAAAGTGAAAGAATTGTATAAAGGGGTGGTCCAGAGTTTATTTTTAAGGCTTGGTTGTGTTTATAAGATTCAAAGCAATGTGTGCTCATGCTTCATTTGTAAAAAAAATCAGTTTATTTTTTTTACATATCTTACTTTGATTATACAGCTACTCAGCTAACATGAAAACGACTTGTCATATTTCCTCTGAAAGGCCTTCGCTGCGCATGGTGTATGTGTAACCTGAAGCACTGTGATCTCACTAACCCAGATGTATTTTTTGTAGTGCCCAAACTTTGTTCGCTGTAGGCTTTGCTAAGGTAACTCTGTAAAAGTCAATGTCTCCCTTTGCATTGAACTTAGAGCGTCTTACATTCAGAGATGCTGTTTATGTTCACACAGCTACACTACACATCAACTAAAGTTTTAAATATGATTTCGTAGTGGACCACCCCTTTACGCTAGTGACCCCTTATAACATCATAATACATGTATTGTTTGTCCTTAAAAATCTTTTATTTAATTTAAATAATTGTTATTTTTACTGCCTATTTGTCAACTACTATATACCTTTCTAATATTCATTCATTCATTTTCTTTTCGGCTTAGTCCCTTTATTAATCTGGGGTCACCACAGTGGAATGAACCCCCAACTTATCCAGCATATGATTTGAGCAGCAGATGCCCTTCCAGCTGCAACCCATCACTGGGAAACACCCATACACTCCCATTCACACACATACACTACAGACAATTTAGCTTACCCAATTCACATATAGAGCATATCTTTGGACTGTGGGGGAAACCGGAGCACCCTGAGGAAACCCACGTGAACACGGGGAGAACATGCAAACTCAACACAGAAGCGCCAACTGACCCAGCCGAGGCTCAAACCAGTGACCTTCTTGCTGTGAGACGACAGCACTACCTACTGCGCCACTGCGTTGCCCCTTTCTAATATATTCAGTAGCAACAAAACAACACAATACCTTTGCCATCACATTACATTGTAAGATAAATTAAAACTGTAAAAGTAATAATATTTCAGATTATTACTGTATTTGTGATTCAATATATCCTCCCTTACTGTTAAACAAGATGCCTTTCAAAACCTATTTATTCCAACCATCTCATGGCATTTTGTAAACTGGGATGAACAAAATCAAAACTAGTTTATCCAAGCGAAGCCTTTTCACACAGGAAGTTGTGTAATTTTCTCCTTGTGAAAATGAGCTGTTCTTTTACTTCAGCAATACAGCGTGTCCTATTAGTTTATCTCTGGGCACGCTGCCATTTTATGGTACGTCACCAGAAAACTAAGACTTGCGGGTCAGAGATTACCAGGGTTTTAGTTGGGGAGTAGTCTCTTAGAACGAGGGTGTACAGAATTTGCACTGTACAGACTAACAAACACCACACTCCAGAAGACAAACTATGATCTCAAAAAAACAAACAAATTAAGAATAAAGATTGCTCAGAAAATAAAGTATTAAATAAGATATTATTCTAAATATTAAATAAGAAAAAAAAGAAAATATTTTAAATACTAAACTTATGTCCAAGGCACTCAAAAAAAGTAAAAAAATCATTTAAAAAGATTTTCTTAACATGGCTATTCCATTAAAACTGCACCTATGTGTTTCAGCAAACACTTGCCTTCATCAGGGTAACAAAAAATAATAATAAAATAAATAAATAAATCATTTTTAAAAATTTTTTCGAGTGCCTTGGACTATTCATTTTGTTGTTTATCTTTATGTATCCATTACCCAAAGAGCACCGACACATGAATTACCCCTGAAGCACTTTTTGTTGATTTTGGATTTTTAATGTGATTTTGTTTACAAAAGCATTCATTGTACTATTAAAAAAAGCTACCGTGATGTTGTATGCTATCTCAGTGTCCTGTGGGGTTTCAATGGATCAAATCTCCCTATTTGCTATGTTTCTTGACAAAGGACAAGTATTCCTCCACGTCGTCTGAAGATCCCACCACAAAAGGCACCCGCTGGTGCAGTGTTTCAGGAAGGACATCCAGTACACGCTGAGAGCCCGTGGTGGCTGTTCCTCCAGCCTGCTCGATCAGGAAGGCGATGGGGTTACACTCGTACAGCAGCCTCAGCTGGAGACAAGAAAACACGTGAGAGACACACAACTTGCATAATGCTGATACACTCGCTTTCAAAGAGTCTATTTCATGCTTTTCATGGTTTTGACTCAGAGTTTAAGGCAGATATGTTTCATTTTTTTCTTATCGGTTGTGGATTAGGGTCATTGAACATTTATTTTGTGGAGTTCCTCAGAATGGTTTTATTTTAGTCTTATCTATAAACTGCAGATATTATATCTGGGTCACTGCTTTTCTGCTATAGTGTGTATTTGTCTGTTGTCAAGAATGACACAAGCTGATGAAATGAGCAGTTATGCGTCAGAATATCACAGAATATGTCCTGCCTGTTCCTCCTGTAAAGCATACACTAGTCTACAGTATAAAACACTTATCGTTTAGGCTTATGGATCACTAAT
>CAIGQZ010032551.1:4051172-4067223 GCA_903798205.1 Danio tinwini | reverse complement strand
GTGTGTGTGTGTGTGTGTGTGTGTGTGTGTGTGCGCGCGTGCCTGTGTGCGTGCGTGCGTGTGTGTGTGTTACTATGCCTTTAATTTATAAATTACTGTACTTTACAGTTTCCACAAATTCATTTGATCATTGCCTAAACTAAACTTCCACTACCATCTATACTTTATACAGTGACATCATGTATTCACAACACAGAATCCAAAAAATAATAATAATAATTGTGAACTTACAGGTGGATGATTCCAGCTTTCCTGACAGCAGATGAAATGGCTTTAATGGCGGTTAACAAGGAGTTGATGAGCTGCGTGAGTTCCCCGGTGGCCCCTTTCGCCTGGCGACCGGTCTCCATCACGAACCGCGTCAGGGTCCAGACGTCCACATCAAACACCGACTGATCCGACATCCTCACAGCCTCCGAGAGTACGACCAGCTCCACAGACAGACACTAAACCAACAGCAGAGCCTCCAGCCAGTCCAGTCTTACATACACAGTGAGTGGACGAAGGCCAGAGTTATATTGGTGAAGCAGATCGAGTGACAGTAGTGAAGTCTGAAGGCTAGTAGAGCCAGAGCTCCATTTATAAAGCACGTTCACTGGCCCTCAGATAATTATTTATGCCCACTGTTGACACATGACATATACTCAGAGGTTAGAAGATCATGAGTGGTGAAGCTTTGTTTATGACAATCACCTACTGGACGTCTGTTAAATGTATCTCATTAATAAACGTGCATTTATTTATATTTAAACGTGTCCACATAACTTAAAATCTAACCTGGAACTGTGACTAAACACATTTGCTGGAAAAGGATATGCAGCATGCAATATATTTAATTTACAGCGCTAAAAAGTGCAATTAACATGCTTTCTGAGAGCTTAATTTAAATGGTAATCCTCAACAAGCATGTTTATCACTATAAGTCAAGCAATGGTATACAGTCGATGACATTCTTCAGATTCAACAGATTTGGCAGGATGGCAGATGTATATCCAAACAAGTCGCCTGCTGTTATTGCTTTAAATGTGGGTGTGACAGTGCCTAAAATAATAAACTCATTACGTTCAGAACCTTCCATTTCAACGAGAGCAGAAAAGCTTTGGAGAGACCATTGAACACAGCCGAGATTTTCATTAGTCTTTTCTATACTCAATCTGCACATTATTCATTCTGAATTGCAAATAGCTGAATTGTTTTTACTTTAAATGAGAGTATATACATTATATAGAGACATGCATGCACATATTTTGACCAAGGTCATGTAGAGCAACACCTCAAACTGTGTCTCAAATGTCATCTGGGCCCTGTGTGCCTACTGGCCTTTACAGAAAAGGTCATCTGCTCTTCATTCGGTTGCTTGAACTTGTACAGTGTGCAGTGTATTAACTCTGTTGATAAAAGTATGATAAAAGAAAAGTAGCATATTCATTCTTGATACTGATGTGCTATAAATGGCGTATTGAATTGCATAATGTATTCATGTTATTTAGAGTATTTAATAAAAAGGATTCTAATATGTCTGATGGGTCTGCATTCAAAACATCCACATATTTTAAAGCTGCCATATATTGAAAATCTGCATATAGCTTAGGCATATCTGAATAATAAGAGTTCAGTCGATGGAAATGATGTGCCTATAGGCTCAAACACTATTATTTCCCTGTTCTCATGTAAATACAGTGAATGTAAAATCCTGGTGAAAAAAAAACAGGCCAATTGGAACAAAACATCAACTCTGATGATCCACATAGGCTGAGCTTTATTGGCCACAATGTTTCCTAAAGAGATTACAATAATAACACTACCCTATCCACCCCCCCCTTTTTTTTTAATAAAAGTTGATCTAAGCTTGTATCCGCTTTTTAAGTGTGACGTCACCCAAAGTATATATATATAGCGGAAGCCACACTACAGCTTAAAGTGACACTTAACTATGTTAATTAGGCTAACTAGGCAGGTTAGAGTAATTAGGCAAGTTATTGAATAATGGTTTGTTCTGTAGACAATCAAATATATATATATATATATAGCTTAAAGGGGCAAATAATTTTGACCTTTAAATAGTTTTTAAAAAATTTAAAACTGCTTTTATTCTAGCCGAAATAAAACAAATAAAACTTTCTCCAGAAGAAAAAATATTATCAGACATATAGTGAAAATTTTCTTGCTCTGTTAAAGATCATTTGGGAAATAATTAAAAAAATTATAATTCAAAGGGGGCTAATAATTATGACTTCAACTGTATGGGTTGAATGTAACCCAAAAATGGGTCAGAAATTTAATCTGGAAACTAGTGATTAAAATCACTTAAATAAAAACAATTCTACAGCAATACGTACGTCAGTAATGAAACTTTATTTATGACAAAACATAAAAAATGTGTCCATATGAATTTAAAACAGTTTTCCCATCTCCACTTCAGCATTAAGACCATTTCAATAAATAATTCAATAACAGAAATCACAGAAACACTGTGACTAAAGTCAGTAACAATGCATCAGACTGAAGTCATAGTAACATTTACATCATGCATAAATGAGGAACCATCAGTAAGAATCAACTGCAATGTAATTGCAGAGTAGAGGAAAAATAAATGTAGAAGTAACAATGAAAATGCATCTAAATGACTGAAGTCAGAATGTTTAACTTAAAATACAAATACTGTATATATATATACACACGTCCATGCCTAATATCTGATGGCCAGTCATTCATTTTTTTGGAGTTGTTAAAATATTGGTGTCTGTGATACAGCAAGTGCAGAGACTGATGTGTACACCATGATTTTATATAAAATTGACTTTAATGTGTTAAATGACTAAAAAGTGGTCATAAACTAATATTTTCTTCATTCAAAGGAGTAGCGGCTTGGACTCGGAAACAGTATTTCATCACCACTTTACAAGTGGATTATACTTACTATGAATGCTTACTTTTGAAATGGTACAGGCTTTAAGCAAGTGTAAACAGTTCTGTAAAGCAGGCAACCATGCATGACTACAGAGTCACAATGCGACAGAACCCAAAATGTGGAATATTCGGATTGTAAATGTATTCAGTGCCACCCCAAAGAGGCATAAGGTCTGTAAAAATTTATATTTTGCTATTTTAACATTCTTACTGTGTTTTTCTGGAGTGAAATGACACCATTAATCTTCAAAACGTCATATTTTATGCAGATGTTGATACTAATTGTTGCCTGTGTTTTCAGATACAGAAAAAAACTGTAAATACATCTCAGCTGGCCCCTAATGACAAATAAAATAATGACTAATTAATAATTATTATTATTATTTTGCCTTTATTTCATACACACAAAAAAAATCTGAAACAGACTAGGTTACTCTCCTTATAGCTAATGCAAATCTTTCCATCAATTTAGTTGAAAAGATTGTCATTTAACAAGTATCTACTCAATTAGTTCATATATATATATATATATATTTTTTACTGAAATATGATTATTTTGCACATGTATTACAAAGTACATCACTGTGTCTGTGTGTGTGTGTGTGTGTGTGCGTGCGTGCGTGCGTGCGATATGAGCTGCTGGAGCATGAGGGCCAAGCTCATTAATATTCACAACCCTTCCAAATATGGTCAAAACCAACCGTAACACATTAGAGCCAGTTTAGTTGACAATGGAACTATAAAACCATTTCTGGGGACGTTTTGCACTCGCCTAAGCCCCATACCTTCTAATTAAATATCAGACAACAATTTAACATATTGTACTAATGCATTCTATAGCACATTTAATATAGTGTCCCAAACTGATGTCACAACATTAATTACACTACAAGTTCACTAAACATGCTACTAAACTGTTTAGTCCAGCTACAATGTAATCAGTATTTAGATTTCTCTCTTGTATTTGATTTAGCAGCCATAATCTTGCACTTTTCTTCAGCATGCATGCACTGCAAAACCCAATAAGTTAAGGTAACTCAAACCATTTGAGTAAACAGATTACTACAAACCATTTAAGTTCAATAACTGATCCTAATGAGTACTGTGAACTTAATCCATTTGAGTAAATGAATCAATTTGAGCACAGTAAAACTCAATAAATGAAGAGAACTCAAACCAACTGAGTACTGTAAAACCAAATAAGGCAACTCAAACCGTTTGAGGAAACCGATTGCTAAAATCCATTTGAGTAAAAAAATTATCTACATGAGTACTGTGAACTTACTCCATTTAAGTTGAAGTAATGAGGTATTTAATTAACTCATTACCTTCAACACGGAGTTCAAAACTCTTTTCAAATGAGTAGAATTAACTTTCAGCCAGTTTTGAGTTAACTACACTCATTTCATTTGATGAAGTTGAAGTGTGTTTTATTGCATATTGTTCTTGACACACAAACATCACTTGTTTTTCCAAGATCTTTATTTACAGCTTCCTTCAACAGGGTAAAATTAAGGCACAAGTAATTATTTGGTCTGCAGTGACACAAACAAGATCTTCAATGTAAATCTTTCTCATGAACTTGCTTCTGTGTTTTTGGCCATGAACCATTTCAGCTGCCAATGATGCTCCCAAAGATAGTTTAGCAGAAATTTTCTGCTAAAAGCAATTACCACTTAAGTCCATGTCCCTAAAATGCTTCTCATATTTTTCCGTGGAGGTACAGTATACATTTTTTTATAAAATCATTTGGGTTTAGGGTTAATAGCTCTATGTAATAGAGGTATTTTAAATGTAAGAATGTAATGTTGGCATCTTATTTTGGAGTGTCAAGTGTTTCACATCTTCTTTATAAGTCTTTGAGTGTGATGTTGTACATTCTGACTACTGATCTTCATTTGTGGTGTTTCTGGAAGATGGAGATGTACTCTTGGACGTCATCAGGGGATCCCATCACCACTGGCACCCGCTGATGGATGTTCTCCGGCTGGATATCCAGGATGTTCGTGGTGCCTGTGGTGGCCATTCCTCCGGCCTGCTCCATGATGAAGGCCATGGGGTTGCACTCATACAGCAGTCTGAGCTGAAGACATACAGTTTTTAAGCTTGTCTTCACTCACTACATTTATTCAGAAAAATTTACACCTAACTCTTTAAAATAAAGGTGCCAGGAAAAACCAAAAAAGTTTTTCACAGTGATGGCATACAAGAAACTTTTTGTGGAAAGTTTTTCTGGGAAAAAATATTTTATAGTGTTAAGATCCATGAAAAGTTCCCATGGATGTTAAAAGTTCTCCACAGAACCATTAATGCCATTTAAGAGCTTTTATTTTAAAGGGATAGTTCACCCAAAACTGAAAATGAACTCATTATTTGATCTAATGATCCATGTGGATTGGGATTGCTTTGACAACATTATGTATGCAAGACATTTTGAAAACACAGATATAAATGTGATTTTAGTCAAAAGTTGTCATTTCAAGCCCGTAGCCAGCCTGGTGAAAGGGGTGGTTCTTATTTTTCTCAAAAAGTGGAATTCTTGCAGTTATTCGACTATTTAATTATAAAGTTTAAATACTGCGTTTTAGTGACATTTTAAGCACTATGGAATTGATGGCATTGCTCTTCAGTGTTTGGACTCTCAGTAGTGATTATTAAACCACACTGAACTGAGCTAAACTGAACTGAACTTAAACTCTGAAAACTGAACTGACACTCAATTCACTATAAACTTCCATGTTAAGCTGCTTTGACACAATCTACATTGTGCTAGATTAGTTTGTCAGATGGTCACACTTATTGATGTACTAAAACATTTTCTAAAGAATTAGAATAAAGAAATATGAAAAATAGGCTACATACATTTAAAATACAAATTCATTACATCATATATCACTAGGGGCTAAAAATAGGAATCTGTTAAAGTTTTAAATTAAAAATACAGCCTATTGTCAGTTACTGAGCAAATAACAAACTGGCCAGCACATTTAACTTTCCTCAGTCAGAATTTGGGCATTTGAACAATAATAAATAATAATAATAATAATAATAATAATAATAACAACATAGAGCCTTTTCTAGCCTCTCTTGTAAAAAGTACATTTGATAATTCATGGATAACAACAATAGCCTAATAAGTACTATAAGTAACTTTAATATGGGCCGCCATTGGTGCTTCTCAACATTTTATTGATCCTTTTTAGAATAAAAGCTAATTTTTACAATTTAGAATAAAAATTTGTTGTAAAATGTTTTCTCTATTTAACAACAATACAGTAAAAGTTGACTTTACTTGCAGGTCTTACTTGAGACCTTAAAGCCTTTTTCTGTGGGTTGTTTTGATCATTTATGATGGCATAACAATCAATACCTTTATTAGTAAATGTACTACCCAACCCACCCTAGCTACGGGCCTGCATTTTAAAAGTACCATAATTTAATTAATACTCAAAATACCAAAATAAAAATGTGAACTTCTTTTGTGTTAAACAGAAAAATAGAAAGTTGTAAAAATTTGGAACTAAATTTTTGGGTAAACTATCTAAGAGTCTTCATCCTTTTAGAATTTGGGTGCTACAGTTCCATCTATAGGACTTTTGAGACAAACAGACACAAGTAAACTTTAGATATATTAAAATTGTTATTGTAAAGCAAAAAGGTTTTTACACAAGTATATATAAGGTAACAGATCCTATTTCTGCTCACAACTTCAATCCTGTGTAAACACTGACACACCTATAAAAGCAAAGAAAGCAACTGGAGCAAAGATCATGTAGACTTTTCATGCTTTCTTTTCATTAACCCCTAGATACTATAGTGAATATATGAATGTGTTTAGATGAATTAATCAACGTATTGCATATTCTTGAGACCACTGAGATGTTTACTCGATGCCAACAGAAAAAAACAGCTTTTTTGAAAAGTTTTTTTGAAAATTATATTCCATAATTATATTCCACAATTTAATGTAAACCACCAAAAAATTTAGAATTTTTGTACATATGTAAAGTGTTTATTACAAAGTAACATCATCAGGTGCTGACTTGACATGCACAATACAGCATTCTCATTTGATATCAATGATCTGTGTGGATGAGGATTGCTTTTATATGTGGTACACTTGATTGTACTCTGCTACTGTATACTCTTGGTATATATGAAAGTCTTAATAATTGTATTATATAATATATTTTAGTATATTGTTGTTGTTTAAAGCACCATTATGCACTATAATGTAATAAATAGGTAAAGGACTCAAAATTTCTAAATAAAACTTTAAAACAAAATCTTTTTCACATCAGTAAAATTATTAGCATTGGAAAAATCATGCTAAAAATATTTATCAAATATGATGTATTATAATCAGCATTGCAGGCCTACTGAGATGCACTGCATTTTGCCCACCACATCTTAAACTACAAAGCTTTCATCATAAAACTAAGCACCTAAATGTCATCTAAATATTAGTTATGCTATTATTATTATTATTATTATTATGCAAGTAGCCTGCTGTACTGTTGTGAAAATATAATTTATTTACATTTATGGCAATATAATTAACAAGTGCACAAAATAGCTATTTTTGCCCAGTTGATTTGCCAAGTAAAACTGAATGTATGTGTCTGTCCTTTTTCTCACTAAGTATCATATAGGCCATTATAAGCATTATATACAAATAATAATAATTTACATAAGACATAAGCACACTTAAGTCCAGATTAACACGTTTAAGCGAAACCAAATGTTTCAATGTAGTTTTGGCTGAATGCAGTTAATAACAATGACAAATATGGCTGCCTAAAATCTGTGGCAATTTAGAAAAATCACAGGTCTGAATTGTGTGTTGTTTTCTTGGTTTTGAGTTAAATTCCTGTAGGGACTGAGTGGCACTCTGTAATTTGTTGAATGGCAGTTTAAAACAAATATTTACTCAGCATTTGATGTATTGAAGTCAGTGTAAACAGTGTAAGTCATGTAAATGTTAACAGTGTTTAGCCAAAGCAGATCAAGTACCTTTCCTTTGGGGCTCTTCACATTTGCAGGGTAAAGGAAGATTCCTCCGTAAACCAGCGTCCGATGCACGTCTGCCACCATTGAGCCTACATAACGAGCTCCATAGGGCGCACTGCCATCCTGAACACAGTTGAATCCTTATAGTATTAGTCTCCTCTGTTGTTTTATTTGTTAATGCATTCATTATAAAGAAAATCTTTATTTAAAGGCATACTGAACCTCTGGAAACTTTTTCTTCTGCAGGTACTCTGTGACCACAGGGTCAAAATAAAGGGCATAACCTTCATTCAGACTGTAGATCTTCCCTTTCTTCTTGATCTTCACATCTCTGTCCACCAGAATGAACTCGCCAATAGCCTGACATTTAAATTAACAGATATAATTTTTTTATTAAATCAATCATAAATCTATGATTTCACAATTAATGTTGAAGTAAAACATTATTTTTTAATAGTTTTAACAGTCCAGGATCACTAGAAATACAAGTTTCAGCCTTTTAGCATAAAATACATTGCTTTAGGTATGTTTCAGATGGCAAATCCACTAGAGGGCGCTTAAAAAAATTGTAATGCTGAAATACATTACTCAGGGTACGAGAAGGTGGCGCTTGTCATACAGATCATAAAATCTAAACCAACAGTGTTTTAAAAAGCAAACGTAAGATAAAAGTGCACATCGATAACATAGTTTTACCTTGATTTTACGTTGCTATAATCTCTTTTGTGAAACTGTGCTTGACTAGACTCAAACAAACCTGTACAAAGTGAGCTACTGAGCTAACTAACCACACCTGAAACATTGTTAATATGGAGATACAAAGATGATGCAAACATCATTAAGTTATTTTGTGGTATTTATTTGGTGTTGTGCAAAGAACTGCATGAAAATTATCATTGATTTGTCACTGTTGTTACATCTATCATCCCTTTCCTAGGGGATTCTGAGAAAAATGTAACAATAATAAATTTAGATAAATAAATAAGAATATCTAATTTAATTAGTTCGAATTAAATAATAATAAACCAAAATTTAATAATGTGCGTGGAGAAGCTCCTTTTTCTCTATCCCAGCATACATTCACTTATTTATATAAGGGGAAAAAAACTCTGGGGAAAGAAAAGATTTCAAAAGAAAAATATTCTGTTTTAGTCACTGTTTAACAAAAAGTCAGCTATTTTTACATTTCCAAAAAGGGGTAAACAAAAACAAAGAAAGATTTACTTGTAAAGTTTCTTAGCCAAAATCATCAGGAGAGGGTAAGGCCAAAACAACAAACAAAACAAAAACTTCCTAGATAAACAATAAGTCCTATATTTCCTAATAATAATAATAATAATAATAATAATAATAATAATAAACTCAAATCAATGACAATGCGCTTACCTCACTCCCTGACTAAACCCAACACAGGAGAAAACGTAAAAGGGCATAAACCCAAAATAAATCAACACCGGTCTCCCTACACAGCTTACATTAACTTTCACATAAAGTTATGTCACTCTTATTCACACTACAAGCTCACAAAGTCACGGTTTTAAGTATCACACTATGTCACTGGGATAGCGAAAACAGGGACTCTCTCTGTGCTTTGCTTCTCTGCCTCTTAATAAAGCCTGGACACTCAAATCAACAGCAACAAATCCGAGTTGCTCTGATTGGAAGCAGGTGTGGCTGGTTTGGAAGTGCTGCTCAATGAGAGAGAGAGAGGCAGAGAGGCAGAGAGAGAGAGAGAGAGAGAGAGAGAGAGAGAGAGACAATTAAAACAAAATGGGAGAACAATAAACTGCCACTTACACCATCAACTTATCATCCAGATATATCATAGGATGTAACACTGTAAATATCATTAGTGTGAAAAGGAACAAAATTACTCGCATACTTCCAATGAGCCTGTGTTGCTGTATTCCGTTTTAGACAACACAATAGCATTGTTTAACTTCAGAAGAGTTAAGACAACAATGTTTGGTAGAAAAACCCTAATCTTCCATCACAACAAATAAAACCATTTGTTACTTTGGTCATGTATAACTGTGGCCGAGAGAGCTTAATGCACTGCAATTTAGGAAAGATACATGCATTTACATAAATCTAAATCAAATTAAGAAAATATCATCGCAAATAGGTCGCAAATCCTCACAACACAAACAGAAGTTCTCATAACGCAAACGAATTAAGAAAACGGCTGCATTTTCTCACAACATAAACAAATAGCTCAGAACACAACAGAAAGGTTTCAAGGAGACCTAAAAAGTAACGAACCCAGCTATTTAGGTTATGGTTATCTAGGCTAATAATATACAAAAGACAATGGAATCATGGAATCAGGATGTTAAAAAAAAAAAAAAAACTCACCTTTCAAAGATCATCTACAACTTCACTGAGCAATAGTCACTGCACTATAAGCAAATCCCAAACCAGCCCATCACATTTTTGGGTCCCCTTGAAACTAGGGATGGCTGACGTGAAACTGACGTTTCGACACAGTGCGAGATCCCGAAGCGCAAGTGTTTCGAAACACTGCACCGAAGCATGGTCCAAAACACCCAGGTCACGTGACTAAAGTGTTTCGAAACACTTGGTCATGTGACTAAAGCGATTCAAAGCATCGATCAGTTCAGAAGCGTTTCGAGACCTGGCGAATGCGCATTTGACTGACAGGGTCTGACAACTCTTCTGTCTGTTATGGCCTAGTGGACCGTGCATGTGCATGTTGTAACTGAGCTTCAAATTACTTTTGGGTTTGAATCTCGACTTCTACAAATACTCTGAAATCATGATTTTATGTATTTTAATCATGTTACTGTTTTACGGTGTAGTCTAAATAGGATACAGCTGCTGATATGTCATCAATACAGCATCGTTTTTTTAACACTGTAAAACAATAATAATTTTTTTTACAGTACTCTGATGGTTGGGTTTAGGTTTTGGGCAGACATAAATAAAATACAATAAATGGGAAATTTAATTAATAATATAAATAATTCTTGTTAACTTCTGGCCACAACCGTGTCTGATCTAGCAACAACCCTGTTTTAAGACCAAAACAAGACATATTTATTCACAAAATGTTTATTCGGATGTCAGACCAATGTTGAAACAAAACGATACAAGAACAGAGCCATTCAAACTGATATTAAAGCATTTCAAAAGAGCTGTCTCAGCCTGGATTCGAACCCAGTATGCCCACATGGTAGTCAGGAACCCTAACCGCTCCACTAAACCACTTGTAGGTTCAATTTACAAAGTGGAGTTTAATACCTCAATTTGCTCAACTGTTCTTTGCTGACGCTGTTCCAGTGCAATACATAAAAAATGACCACTAGGTGTCACCGTAGAGTGGGATATCGAAACATTTCGAAGCTTTGACACATTTGCTTCGACTGTTTCAGTGTTTCACGAAGCCTTGCTTTGCCCACCACTACTTGAAACATTTCTGTTGTGCTCCGTGCTACTTGTGTAATGTATTGTGAGAAATATAAATTGTGTTTTCTTAATGCAGGGGTGTCCAAACTCAGTCCTGAAGGGCCGGTGTTCTGCATAATTTAATTCCAACTTCCTTCAACACACCTGCCTGGAGCTTTCAAGTATACCTAGAAAGAGCTTGATTAGGTTCAGGTGTGTTTAATTGGGGTTGGAACTAAAATATCCAGGACACCGGCCATCCAGGACCGAGTTTGGGCAGCCCTGTTCTAGTATATCTAGTAAGAGCTTGATTAGCTTGTTCAGGTGTGTTTGATTAGGGTAGAGCTAAACTCTCCAGGACACCGGCCCTCCAGGACCGAGTTTGGGCAGCATGGTCTTAATGTGTTTGTGTTGTAAGAAATTTTTGCATGTTTTCTTAATGTTTTGCCTTGTGATGACTTGCAACATGTGTACTGTCAAACAGATGATCTTTTCTTAATTTTCTAGTGGTTTTTTTGTAATTGCATGTGTCTTCTTTAAATTGCAGCACGTTAAGCTTTCTCGGCCACCGTAATAAATGCTATTTTCCCCACATAACGTCACAGACACCATTTGAGATAATGATTACCACACGGAATTAAAAAAAAACATTAAAAAAGGTAAACAAGTTTGTAATAACTAAAATTTAGGAACAACACCACACCTGAAAACTTCATTTGCTTTTTGTTTGACTGAAAAAACAGTAATAACGCCAGTAATAACACTGATTCACTGCTAAAAAATCTAATAACTAATTTTTGTGCAAGTTATGGAGAGTAAAACTGACTCACTGGATCTAACATGAAGCAGTTCACTCCCTGACCGGTGGAGAGGACGATCATGGTGGCACTGCCATACAGTGCATATCCAGCAGCCACTATGTTCCTACCAGGCTGCAGTGCGTCTTTTTCTGATGGCTCGCTGTCGGTGCACTGCCAACACAGACATGAAGACATTAAAGAGCATTCAGGGAATCCACACTAACTGCACACCAGCAGATTCATTCAGTATATTCACTTACTCATACCTTCCTGTAGATGGCAAAGATGGTCCCGATTGATGCAAGGCAGTCAATGTTGGATGAACCATCAAGAGGGTCAAAGCAAACCACATATTTACCCTTGAACACACAGATGACAATTGAGTTAATTAAATATGAGTATTTTCATTATGAGTCATTCAATGATTAATGATGATGTTGTTCTGTTACTGTATTTGCGGACATCTGACCTTTCCAAAACCTTGCTCCACCAAACTCATTACTCAATATACACTCATTTGTAGAAATATTTGTGAAACTGGACCACAGATCATTATGTTGGTATATTTTTGGCAGTTTGGTCATATTTTAAATGTAAAAAAGCATTAGAATATTAAGTAAAGATATTCCATGAAAATGTTTTGTAAAATTCTTAACATAAATATATCAAAAATCATTTTTTTATTATTATTATGCATTGATTTAAACTTAATTTGGACAACTTTAAATGCAATTTTCTCAGTATTTTTTGAACCCTCAGATACCAGACTTTCAAAGAGTTGTATCTCAGCCAAATATTTTCCTATCATAAAAAAAACCTTAGTGGATATATTATTTATTCAATGATTAGATAATGCCAAAATCTCAATTTTCAAATAAATGACTTGTGGTCAAGGGTCACATATATAGAGACGTCCAGTTTTGGTGGAAAATAAAATACAACAAAAATACAAACTCAACAAATTTATAAAGGAATACAACTATTTAATTGTGAGACATTGTTTGTGCTGGAAATAAAATAAAATAAAAATAAATACTTTTCTAAAACTTTAAGCTGAGAACTAGTAGCATTGATATTTTGTGGATTTTTAAAATATAATTTTGACTATATTAAATATTTGAAAATATTCAAAAATTATAAAAATATAATAATATATTAATAAATATAAAAATTCATATGAAACAACCAGGACTTGAACTAAAATTCCTTCAAAGTTTTCCACTCCAAAATATTCTATTTTGTTTAACATAATACATATGACTCTATGACATAACATAATACATGACTCATCAATGGGCTGAATTTTACATATTACACTAGCCTTGATCTCTGTCTAGCTGCTGAAATCAGTTGGAGTCACATGACCAGGTCTACACGCTGTGCACAGGAAAGTCAAGTCTATCTGGAAACATTCTTGGAAGTCATTAGTTAACTTCTGACAAGTACTTAACAAATAGTAATGTAAAAATAGAAAATGCATAAATAGCAATGTAAAGCTGATCTTGCGTAAAGGGTTTATAAGTTAACATAATAGTTCTAAAGCATGCAAAGAGTCATTACCCGTCTATCTGGCTCCACAACGATCGCGCTGTCATGTTCTTCAGTAACCAAAACACATGACGTGAATGAGGATTTGATCATGTTTATGACCAGGTCATTGGAAAGGATGTCCAGCTTTTTAACCTGGTCGCCCGTCACATTGGTACTTCCAGCAATGCCATACCTGCCAGCAGTCACGAGATGAATCATATAAGACTGTTATATAAAAGCAATATCAAACTTATAGTGCAACTGTTTGCATAACTTAAATAAAAACTTGTGATATAATCATTTTATTTATAAAGGCCCAAAAGTACCTTTTTGCTAAGTTCAATTAACATTTCCTAACAATAATGTCATCGAAAAACAACAACAAAAAAAGGAAAATCTGAAATTAAGAAATTTGGTTGCACATAAATGTAAACAAGCTATTACTAAGAATTCATATGCAGTGTGCCATTATTTTCAGGACACTGATTTTAATTAATTCATTCATTTTCTTTTCGGCTCTTCCAGCCCTTCCAGCTGCAGCCCATCACTGGGAAACACTCATACACTCTTGCATTCACACACATATACTACGGCCAATTAAGTTTATTCAATTCACCTGTAGCGCATGTCTTTGGACTGTGGGGGAAACTGGAGCACCCTGAGGAAACCCACACGAACACAGGGAGAACATGCACAGAAATGCCAACTGACCCAACCGGGGCTTGAACCACTGACCTTCTTAATGTGGGGCGATCATGCTACCCACAGCGCCACTGTGATGCCCACTTTGATTTTAATGTGCAATTAAATACAAAAACACAACAAAATTGTTTAATTTGATTAATTTACTTTATATTTCACTTTGCAATTTTCTTAATACAGTTCGTATTAACATTATGGGACCATCTGAAACTTAAAAATGATTAATAATTTCCCATAAATTATGCATTAAAAGAGTTTTGTGCTAACATATTAAGAATATTATTAAAGACCAGATAACATATTATATTAGGGCTGTAAAACATTAAACTTTCTTACTTCCAGAGACTTATTTGTCAGAAAATAAACAAGTCCGTAGAAAGGACACATGCAGAGGTTTTAATATTGTTGTACAATACTTCAGTATTGTTGAATATTATTGTTTATTATTCATTGCTTATTTATTTATGTCATTAAATTATTAACGGTTTTACTTCATGTTTTATGTCAGTTTAATGTCAATAAAGATTTTGAGGTAAGATTATGAGGTAAAATGCACGGTTTTGTAGTATGTCATCGTTACTTAAACTTTTAATTAGTTGTTTCAGCTAATTTTACTTTCTTTTACTTTATGTTTGATATCGTGTTTGTTTGAGATATACATTAAAACCATGTTTAACACTTTATTTTTAAATGCTGTCATAATGCAAAAAGTGTTTCTAATGTTGTGTTTTGTTTTTGCACCTTAATGGAGTGTTCATTCAAAGGTGTGCGAAAGAAATAGGCTACCAAAGTCCATTTCGAGATCCTCAGAAATACTCACAGATGCGCGATGCCTGCTTTCCTGACGGCGCTGGATATGGCTTTGACAGCCGTGCACATCGCGTTCAGAAGTGTTGTCAGCTCGCCCGTGCCTTTCGCTTTTCTGCCCTCTTCAAGCAGAAATCTGGTCAAAGTCACAACATTAGTGTCGAAGGAACCCCGGTCTGACATGGCTGAAGATTTTGCTGTTTAAAAAAATCACGCTATTGTATTAATAAAATGCGTAAATCGTGCAAAACTTTCTCTCGCGGAAACAAAAAAATAGGAAGGCGGAAATGTTGGTGGAGAGGGGAGTACGGAGAGCTAAACCAATGAGAGCCGCAGAGGTGTGACTGACTGACTGATGCGTGCAAGTTTCAAAACAATGTTGCATTGTGAAGGCGGGGGTGTGGATGAAAGACCCCTCATGCCTGATCTCTGCTGTGTCATCATGAACATGAACTGACCCAGAGAGTACTCAGATGACGTGGCTATTCAGCGAGTCGAAATGTTTTAGTGTTTTTAGTGTTTAGTTCTGTTCTGTTAGCAGTTAAACACATCTGTAGGGCCTAATGTTTCTCATCAAAAAGTCTGTTTAAGTTCTGAACAGTCTCTTTTTTCCCTCCAGACAGAGTATGGATGCTGGTTGGTTTGTGGCTTCCTCTCACTGGTCACGCTGATTTTTAGAGGAGCTTAAGGCACCTTCTCACCTGTTTTTTTTCAGTTGTTTTGTTCTCCTGGCAAGCTTAGTCTCAATGTAAAGTATTTCCCCTTACACGCCAAACACAAGATCTTCAACAGATACGAAGATATAGGCCTACTTCAGATATAATTAGGCAAAGCAATTTACTAATGTAGTGTGTGTGTGTGTGTGTGTGTGTGTGTGTGTGTGTGTG
>CAIGQZ010032551.1:4035127-4051072 GCA_903798205.1 Danio tinwini | reverse complement strand
GTGTGTGTGTGTGTGTGTGTGTGTGTGTGTGTGTGTGTGTGTGCGTGCGTGCGTGCGTGCGTGTGTGCGTAGGATTTTTTTTTGTATTTTTCTGATTCCATATTGAACTACTTACAGTAACCACTAGAGGTCAGCCCTGATCAAGTGTTTTCGAATTTTTATACAGTTCATACTAACAATATACTGCAAAATAAATAATATATTTTTATTATTTATTATATATTAGTAAAATATATATATATAGCTTTAAAATGTACAAATTGTGTAACTTTTTTAAATGCTTGCATCAGTTAGAAATAATTATAACAAAAAACTAGATAATATGCAGTTTGTATTTAAAATGTGTACATTGAAAATTGAATAATCTAATTTCTAATAATTAAATTGGATAAATAAAAAAAAACTATAAAGTACAAAACTGAACAAAGCACCAATCAATAAATAGGTGTTTTGATAAGTGTCTACTTGGATATTTGTTTGTTTGTTTGTTTGTTTGTTTGTTTGTTTGCTTGTTTGTGAAGAGTTGCTACTTCTACATGACCTTTTAAAAACACAAAAAACACATAGATGACAGCTGTTTGACTTTGAAATGCCTTCCTGATAATAGCTCTTGCTGTATATAAGGTCTCGGTACAATCGCTGGTGGAATTTAATTCTAGAAACTGTTCTGGTGAAATTAGTATTCTGTGAACACACCGCAGCTCAACCCTGAACACAAATCATTTATCAAACTTGAAAAACAGAATCAAGCATGTCATTTTTTTAAGGGAAAGTTGTCATGCAAAATGGCTCGGTACAAATTATTCAAGTTGCATGTCAATTGCTTATTTTTTTTAGTTCTTTATTCCTGTAGTGCTTTTTACAGTGTAGATTGTATCAAAGCATCATTGCAGTCAATCATGACAGTATGTCTATATATCCACATGAAAGGTTCCTGTCTGCTTCCTTGTTCAGCTCCATACAAAATACTGAAAAATCCGTATAACAATCAGAAGAGCTCTATTAATAAGTTTTCAGGAGGTATAGCCTACATTTATATCTAATTAACCTTCAAATGATACATCAAGGGTAAAAATTACACTGAAAGAAAATGATTAGCTGGATTTACTCAATTGTTTAAAGGTAAATGGCTGCAAACAATTTATATGGGCTAAATTTAAACTAACAAATTAAGATGAATATTACTAAATTTCATTTGTTTAAATTCAGCTCATAATTGTTTGCAACCATTTACCTTAACATAATTTAGTAAATAAAATTAATATTTTTTTTCAGTGTAGAACAATACCTAAAAAGTCTACCTTTTGAGTTTGTATGTACTAATATTTACCTTGAGGCACCAATAAGGACCCTTTAGGTAAAAATGTGTAAACCTTTTGAAAAGGTACCACCTCTTGAATCTTTTCTGAGTGTAGAAATGTAAGAAACAGAAGTGAGACTACATTAAAGACTTTTAGTAAAACCAAAATAAATTGCAGCTTGTTTATGTAGTCTATTGTTTTTCTCACTTCAGTGAAATGTAAAATTACCCACTTAAAATTGTGATTGCCTTGAAATTTTAAGTGTTACAATTTAAAAAGTAGGGTAGTTTACTTAAATAATTCTTAGGAAGTCTTAAAACCGTGTGTATTACATTGAAATAAGCGGAAATATTGATTTTGTAATAATTTAAGTGAAAAAAAAAATCCTGACACTTTAATCATATACGTTTTTACAGAGAACAGGTATTTTTAAGCTACGGGCAGTGTAAAACTTTTAACTTGACATACAAACTATGTGAATCAATTGATTCAAAAGTATAATAGCAGGGTGACCCTGCTGCTCTAGTAAGCTTCTAGTAAGAGGAGCAGAGCACCTGCCTTTGTGTACTCAGTTATGTGTACGTCACGCTCTCACGTCAGGGAACATGTATTGTGCGCTCCGCTCGG
Source organism: Danio tinwini (assembly GCA_903798205.1). NCBI lineage: Eukaryota > Metazoa > Chordata > Actinopteri > Cypriniformes > Danionidae > Danio > Danio tinwini. Next base: position 4,049,144 of record CAIGQZ010032551.1, on the reverse strand, counting down.
GTCAGTGCTGCACGATCCCGCTCTTGTGCGCATGAGCGAAGAAGAGGACACTTTCACCGGGACTTTTACAAAGGCAGAGCAGGGACGGGAGAGGACAATATAAACAAGCTTCTTTGGGAAAAGGTAATTCATTGTTCCTTTTTTTCAAAAAGCCGCTGACCGCATGTTTATAAACTAGACTTTATTTCACTCACTCACTTCAGTGCGCGTGCGAAACCTGATCCTGCATCTACAGCAAGTCTGCAAACACTTGCGGCTTTCTGTGTAATATGTTAATCCGATACATTTAGTTTTAGATTAAACAAATGAGAATTAATTGTTGGAATGGTGTTAAAACAGCTGTTTTTTTTGCTGAAGGACAAACGTAATAAATGCTGTGAAGGTGATTGTTCGCGCGACTCTTGTTACTTGCCTCGAAGCAAAGATAAGAGATTACAATATAATTTTAATGGTTAACAGGGTCAAATCTTTGCGGTTAAAGAAGTTAGCGTTTCCTTCAGGTGTTGTGTTTAGATTACTCAGAGTTTTGCGAAATTGTATTTGCACCTTTTCGATAGAAATGTTTGATTTTTTTTAACTAAATGTGTTTGGAGGCGTGTGATCTTTTATTTTTGTGGTACTCATATATTTAGTCTCTTGATTGCTTTGTTTGAAAAGTTTTTCTTTTTTTTAGTTAAATTGAGGTTGTCTCCTAAATAGTTTGCCGTTTGGTGTGAAGTTCTTATAACACTAGGCTACCTTTAGGAGAGCATGACTAATATCATTTAAAGTCGTTTATTGTCTTGTGATACGAATGTTACTAAAATGTTTGTCTGTTATAAATTAAAGTAGTTTAAAAATCTACAACTCACCCCCAAACAATATTGATAAATGACGGGATTTGTGTTGCACAGTCACAGATTTTCAATGTATGTAAGTGTAAAACATGTATATGCCATAAAATGTAGCTTTAAATCTTGATATGCACACCTCAGTCACTTCAGTCTTGTATGCAAATGTAATATTTCCATATGTTTGCTCATTTATTTTTGGTCAAAATGATTCTTACAGTAGTCCATAGAAAGTAATCACACCGTATACATGAAGTTCAGCTAATTTAGAAATTCTTCAGATGTAGTTACAGTCCTCTGGCCAGTTAGTGGGAAGTAATTATGATGGTTTCCCTTCCTGTGACAATTTCTGAAAGTATGAACTGATTTTCATGATAGCGTCAGTGTAAACTTTTGATATACCAAAGTTCTTTGGTTGAGGTTTAAGTCCTTGAACAGGCGAATATCGAAATCCATCATTTAAAGCATTATATGGGAATATGCTTTTATTAATTGCACTATAAAATTGTGCCTTGTAATTTTAAGATATGCTGAAATTTATTAGGCGTATAAAAAGGTAACACATAATAAAAGGTAACCTGATGAATCAGAGTCCATCATTAATAATGACTTCACAATAAAATGTGGCTAAACATAGACACTGAATACAACTAAGAAGATATATAGTTTTTAGCACTGAAAATTTTACCAACAGTTAGGGCTAGGCAATATGACAAAAAATGCAATCTCGATATTTATTTTCTATATTGAATGATATATATTTTGATAAAGGTTGTTGATATTGAAAAAAGTACCTCAACAATGACTGAAGCCACAAAAATTAAAAGGTTCTTTAAATGGCATAACATATTTTCAGCTGATAAATTTTTGGTGGCCAAAAAGTTGATACATCTCAAATGTATCGAATTCGGTACATCTCGAAAATCTTGAATCTCTACATCTCAGTGGCTGAAAATTCCATATCAACTCCCTTTTAGATTCTTGTTATTATATTGAGAAATAGAGTAAAAAAAGTCCAGAGCTAATAATTGTTATTGACAAATTTTATCCCAATTTGGTATAATATTATCATTTATCAGCCCAGCCCTACAGTGAAGTTTTATAAAATAAAAGACCTGCAGAGAGTTTTTAGTGCCAAAAACTGACCTTTAACTTGTGCATTGTGTGCACAGTGTTGGCATGCTCATTCTTCCAGGTTGGCACTTGGCATCATTGCCATGTACAGTCTATGAGACTCTCACAAAGACATTATTATGCTCTAGTGAAAGGGATTTTCAGCAACCTACAATATTATTCTCATCATCAGCAATGAATCCTCTGTTTGGCGTGTCTGAAACAACGGAGCCCTTTCCCCTTCCAAATATCACTTATTGGATGCCTTAGCCCGTCATTTCAACAGCAGACAATTTCTTAAAAATTCTTCCTTGTTGGATCCTATTCTAGTTGCACTGCTCAAGAAGTCGGTGGCCACTAAAACTAGAGATGGTATATTTTGTAAGGGCTAATCCAGAGGAAAATTGGCACAACCACAGGGTGTCGGCTGTGTGCGGTTCTGCATCCGAGGCTATGAATGGAAGAAGGCTTTGTGATGCCGAGACATCTTTTGGAGGTAGTCCCAGTTATATTTAAAGAGAAAACTGTTTCAAGATGAAAGTCTTCTAAAGCCTCTTTTCACCAATGACAAAATAAAAGAGCATATTATAGAACCTGAGGTCCCTGTCTGCCTTTATGCTGGCTTTCCAGAGGGAATCTTATTGTTAAAGGCGAGGTGGCCAGAAGTTTTCTTTGAAGCCAAACTGCTGTTCACGGGAGGTAATGTGGCCGTTTCAAATGAGAAGAGCTTTGAATGTGCATACAGGCTAATTGTATGTACTTCCTGTCCATGTGAATAGAGTGCATGGTTGTCAGTTTGAAAATAATAGGATGGGATGCACATTGTTTCCCACATAAAATATTTATCATGTTGTACTGACATGCGCTTGTCTGCAACAACCATGCTCTGATAGAAAGGAAATAGCTCCAATTAAAAAAGATATACCCAAAAATGATTACTCGCCTTAATGTTTTGAACTGGATTGACTTAGTCTAAACAAGAGATGCCCAAACTAGGGCCAGTGGGCCAAAGTTGGCCCATGGTAACCTTTGATTTTTCCCATCATGCCATCTGGTAATAAAACCTTTTGTTTTATTGTTAAAAGCTTACTGAAATGAAATGTTTCAATTAAATGGTGTAAATTAATCAGATTTAGTTTAAATGCACATACTGTCACCTGACAGATTGACTAGTGTATTCAGCAGTGAACTCCACTGTGTTATAAATGTGATTGCAATTTTGTTTTGCAATAAGTTATTGTTTTAAATGTTATACTGCATCAGTTAATACAATTTAAAGTAATATTTTCTAATAAATTAGGAAATTACCCATGGAAACTTCAATGTAAAATAGTTTGGTATATAGTTTGGTTCGGACCATGGCTCTCAATGATATTTGTTTTTTGTCCCTTTAAAGGAAAAAGTTTGGGCACCCCTGGTCTAAACAATGCTAGATTGTTGTAACCCAACATTGGGTTAAATATGGACAAACTCAACTATTGGGTTTAAAAGTGTGCTGTACACTTAAAAAATGATTGGATTGTTTTAACCCAACATTGGATCAAATATGGACAAACTACATTTGACCCTAAATTGAGTTAAAACAACCTAACATTTTTAAAAAGAGTGTTTAGTTGTGTACTTTCAGGCCTTTGTGGACATATGGCAGAAGCCTCCTCAATTTGCACCTCACTGAGAAAGCTTTGCACATGGGGATCAAAGCTCAGTTCATGGTGAAGGGAACTGTCACCTACATCTCTCTCCCTCTCAGGCTGTAAAATCCACACTACCACTGCCGCCTGTTTATACAGAGGAAATTACTTCCACTTTGCTGCTTGGTTAGAACTGTTTGCAAATCTAATCTTCCCCCCTTTACCATCACTCCAAACTTCAAGCTTAGAGAACCTCTCACTATATTGTGGATGGCTTGTCATGACCTTTCATGCTGTTTTTTACAACTGCTTCTGGTAGTTGTATATGCAGTAATATGTGTTAAAAATAGGGTTTGGTTATTTTGTGTCATTACTTATTCCTTGTCAATATACACTATTGTTCAAAAGTTTAGTGTCAGTAAGGAGTCTCTCATGCCTGTATTGAAAGTTGAGGCTGGCAGAATGGTGTATTAAGTAAAATAAATAATAATAAAAAAGAAAAAAAATGAAAAGAGAGAGGAAAGGAAAAATATAGTAAAGTGAATAGGCTGGGGGGCAGCACGCTATATCAGCACTAGTATTCATCTGGAAGGTACAGACTAAAAGTGCAAGATGGGCAACCATTCTCATGCATGTTTTTGAATAGCACATAAAATATTGAATTCAATCATTAAGATGCATATAAAATTTGTGTATTTTTTTATCTGTTAAAAAGAAATGTGCATAAATGATAAAAAACATATTTTACTGGTTTTCAACATTCTTTAGAAATTCTGGTAACAGAGGATAGAAATTCATAAACATTTAAAAGCACTTTAGTGTGAGGAAATGAGTTCATTTTTGGGTTAACTGTCTTTTAAATAAATTTGAGTAACTAATTTCATTAAATGTATTAAAAAAAAGTAATGGTATTGGTGAACTCACTGTTTTCTAGTAATCCTTCCTTTAGAGTAAAAGCTGCTTATTATTTCTTCAAAATACAGCACATTATTCTTTATGGCTTCCTGATGGAAAATAAGAGTTGTTTGTGTTCAAAATGCAAATAGTTTTCATTTCCGTGCAGAGTTTTAATCACCTGCTTTTAATGCCTCATCAACTTCATGCAATGTATTTCACTTGAAGGAACAGGATGTCGTTTTGAAATCAATTAAGTCATCTTTTGTCTGTGGAAGTCAAAAATAATCTGTGGAAATTTTGTTATAATAATGCACTGCCCTTTGTTTTGCTAGTCTGCAAGAGGGATATATTTGAGGAAGAAACTTTGGTACAAGGCAATTAAAGTCAAGAGGCAGGAGGTCCAGGCCTTTTGTTGTTGTTAAATGGTTGTATCCAATCAGGGAGCATCGCACTGATTTGTTGGACCATGTTCAAGACACTCATGCTGACTAGAAGTGAAACAAACTCCAAAAAGACTTTTTTTGTTTAGGATGCTGTCTAGACGTTCATGTTTACATAGTACTTAGGAATTAATTATCTAGACAAGTCCTGTGGCAACTTCCTCTTCTAATTTCCCCTTATTAATTAAATGCTTTGTGCCGTTGTTTACAAAAATAACTGAAATGGACATTGGTAATTTTATGCAGTATTGCTTTGCTTTTTGAAGCTTTGGTTTCTTTTGTTCTAATTTAAGTGTTACTGTAAATGAATGAAAATGAAATGGATGGCAGTGCAGTTAAGTAAAGCCTTGTTTTGGTACACCATTATTTAGCAATAGAGTGTTTGGGCAGTTATTAAGGTTGGTTGTCTTTTGGTACCACCTAATTTGATTCTGAATTGATTCTGAGTTTTTTTCCAACTGATGGCACTGCATGCTTTACAAACAGACATACTCTGTTTGCCTCCTATTGCTTACACATCGCACTTGAACAAAAAATATCTGTACAATGCAATCTCACAGAAATGTGTAACTTTTTGATTTAGTGGCTAATTCATATGAATTTGTATGATCTCATTCACACATTTTAGCATCCTCTAATGCTGAATCAATAATGAATACATTTGTTCAAATCAGTTACTTTTTTGACAATACATTAAATAGTCACGTTTCTTCGTGAGATCGGGATGAATAACAATTATAAATAAAGTTAGGTAAGGTTTGAGCGAATAACAAGAGTGTTCACAGAGAGCTGTTTTTACAATAATATTATGACATAAAAGCAGAGGTCATCACATAAGCACACTTTTATTTATGAGTTTTTGAGTTTTAATTTGGTCAATGAAAATAAGGGCTAAGTTTGGCCTGTGCCTTGAAACTAACAGAAACTTGACAGGTCTGCTGCACCAGTAACGTGACTGAAAATGATAAATGAGCTCGCTTTGATTCACTCATCTAATGAATGAACATTATAGGGGACATTCTACCAAAAACGTACATTATCTGTCCCTGAAATCAAAACATACATACAGTGAATAAAAAAAGTGTTTCATCCCCAAAATTTCTGAAATGAACTAATGATTGATTTCTGTGAGTTGTTCTGTGAAGGAACATGACATTCATTTGGTTCTCAGATTTTTGTTCTTTATTAAAAACACTTGACAAATGTACAAACCCTTTCATTGTCCTTGTCCTCAGCCCAATTGAACCTACAGCTTTAATAGTTTTGCTCTGCTAAACTGTAATTTAGAAGAAGAAAAGCATCAGAAATAGCAAGTTTAAGTTGTTATCATTCACATTAATTGATTAAAAACATTAAATTATAAATAAATTCTACAAATATATAATGCAAATAAATGTACAATTGTCCCCATGTTTCTGTCAGTCCTGTTACATTTGCATTAAATTTAACATAAAAAATGTGTGCAATACACGTTTAAGGCTATGACTCGGAAGTGGCATCATTTGACGGAGGAGAAGCTTACAGTGGTCAAGGATGCGTTCTATCATTGAATTGTATGATTTTATGCTTGTTTTATGATATATTTTTTTGAGGATGACAAGCTTAAGTCAGGCCCTGTCACATTTTTTAGAAGCGAAAGTGTACATTTTTGGTAGAATGTCCCATACAGCTGATATATAGCACATAGCATATATAGCTATATATGTGAATATAGCTGCTGAAAAAACTAAAATGTAAAGACTAAAATGTAGTCAAAAAGATAACATTTTCATTTTTGTTATGATCCACTAAAAAAATTCCAGAAAGATTTGTGATGCATTCCGAAAATTAAACACTGCATCAATTTGTTGTGCTGGCCCAAGTGTTTTCACTAGAAGTAATTGTACTGAATACGTTTTTGATTGCCTTAAATCTATGTTTAGCCAGGTTTAATGGGTCTAAGAATGGGGTTAAAAAGCTTCTGAACAGACAGACTGTAGCTCTTTTGACCAGAAGTACACCGAAACCTTTCTAAATAAGACCAAGATAAAGAAAAAACACATTGGGGATGAATCAAACCCATTGAGCACGAATTGCTTGTTTGGGCTGGCAGTCACTACATGGTTAGCCTTGTGTCACTAGCTCAGACTGCTTTGTAAAACTTGTCCTTCCCTTTGTAACCCAGAATGGGCAGATTGAATGACATCCTGCATTCTGATCCTCAGTCCAAAACACTGGATTAAGAGGAACACCTGGTCATTTGACGGTCCTTCTATTTAGCTAGAAGCATTCCAGTAAAACGGAGAAACAAAGGATCAGGTTTACTTCATCTCAGTGAGCTCTCAGCTGTTTAGGGTCATTGTTCTGAGACGCTGTGGCTGCCTAACACAGTGACTTTATTGTAGTCTGTTTTAGAGTTTGGAATTGATTTTATTTGAGTTGGAGAAACACATAAAATATCTATCCAAATGTTCATGGGTAAATATGAATGTTGCCTTTATTAATACAGCAACACAACATTGTCAGTTTTTCCATCTACCTCAAGTTTATTGTATGCCATGAATCTACAATTTATCCCAAAATGTTGCCATTTTCATTGCCTAATGTCAGAACTTTTAAACCTTTAAACCTTTTAGTTAACCTTTTTTTTTCCATGCTGTTGTAAACAACCCCTGAAAATGAGACTACGAAAACGATTATGCCATTGGTGTGCATGGTACTTGTTTAGTGGAGTTGGGAAACGTAGTAATCCTGGAGTAGGGATGCAATCTAACAGTTATAGATTTTGGTTGTGCGATGATAGTCTGAGAAATAATTACGGATATCACGATTATTATGCATTCATTAATTTCAAAACCAGTGGTGGCTGGTCAATAGAGGGTGCTGGGGTGCCACCCCCTTCAAGTTAGACACCTTTAATATGTTAATGTTTATTATCACAAATATTCACAAAATTGATTTAATAATAACATTCTAACATTTATTGTAGTCATAGTAACACTCATTGGAAAAAAAAATGTATGAACAATATTTTTAAATATGTGTGCGCCGGACTAATGAGTGTCTATGTAGGTACACAAACTTTTGCAATGCATGTGATATGACGATAAGCTCTAATTGGCCTGTTTAAATTGTCCTTGGGGCGCAGCGCTCTGTGTCCCGAACCCTCCCATTTTTGTTGATAGAACAAATTATATTTGTTTTCATATGATTGGCCTTATGTGATTGGACCATTCTCACTTAGACCGTTCAGCAGCAGCTCGTCAGTTAACTGTGCCGACCTTTAATCATAGTGAAAGCAAGTGCAATTTCTTGAGATAAAGAAAAATTCTGTTGTATCTTTGCAAAGATATCCGTTCACAAGGCGTTTGGATGAAGAAAAAAAAGAATCAAGGAGCTTGGACCAGATTGACCTTCCTTGCAAATTCACCAGTAGTCAAGTGATCGCGAGCGCTCGAATACTCTGGGCTTTACCAGCACCCCCCCCCCCCCCCCCCCCCCCCCCCCATTTTTTAACACCAGCTGTTTCAAAACATGACTAGTTTAGAAAATCACATGAAAACTCCTTATTTTTTTAAAGTGTTATTTATTGCGGCTCAGTAACCAAATAATACGGCACAAAATAATAATAAAAACAAACAATAGTCCATTTCTGTTTGGACTTAAAAAATAAATGAAACAAAAAAACATGGTTGGCTTTTAAACATAAGTAATAATTGGAGTAGAAAAGTGTATACTCTATACAAAGTATGAAGCTGATTGGTCCAGTTCTTGTCACGTGACTCATGGCGCGCGCGGCATAGTTTGGGTGCACCTGGAAAGTGTGAGCGCATCATGCAAACCACGGTCTCGCACCAGCTATGCACCTCCAAAAAATGCGATCACGATTTTCATAAACATTATTTCAATTTCAATTTGAATCATGATTTTGTCACAGACAGACTGAATCTGTGTTTACAGTGTGAATCTGAAACCTGTTTCAAAAGAAAAACAGTTAGATCTTTATCCAAGACCTGTTACATGTTTTTAAAACAGACATAAAATAAATCTAGTTAAGCTGTAACAAATTGTCTTTAGAACAGACCTGTGGCAAAACAAATGTGTATGTGTGTGTATATGTGTGAGCACGCGCACTGTCTAACTCAAATAATGCTGAGTTCAGACTGCATGAATTTCAAAGTAGTCGTGTCACAGATGTTTTCATACTGCATGACTATCTGGGGTAGCGTTCTGTCGTTGCTGTGTTTACACTGTAGGATAGATTGGCGACAGAATAATTCACACTGCATGACTTTAAAATAGGAAGAATCACAGACAAATTTGTCCAAACTACGTCTCACAACCACAATTAACTACATAACAGAAAAAAGGCTTTAGCTTTAGAGAATGTACTTATGTTGCTCACCTGGCTTTCAAAGAGAATTAGCAATTTCTCCTCAACTTTTTTTAACTTTTCGACCTCATTGTGACATTGATCAAATGACACATCAAACTGACACAGTGCTCCTGCCAAACTTTCACTAGTTTTTCCTCCATTTCTTGGGTCCAAATAAACTGAAAATTAGCACTTTTAACTTCTCCCCCAGCCTCCCACTCGCCTGCAAGTACCCATACTAGTAAATGCTGCTCTCTCATTGGCAGTAGGTGATCGCCAATGTTATTTTTAATCAGAACACATTTCACATGGCATGAATTGAATCGCAAAAAGCTCCAGATATTTAGCATGTCAAATATCACACGCCCGTCGGCGACTCATTGGCGATTCTCTCATATCGCGTCTTTGATAGTTCACACTGTGTGATTGTCACTCTCAGGAACGAGCACCAATTTACCTGTGATTTCAGGCATTTGTCTGCGATTTCTCAAAACCTGTCAGTGAGTCAAATTGGGGGCTAAAATCATGTAGTCTGAACTCGGCATAAGGCTCAGATGTTGTGCTTGACCAAACATCAGAAGTAGTTGCGTGCGTGTTCACAGATTTGTTTTGTCATTAATTGATTATAGACCTACAGGGAGTGCAGAATTATTAGGCAATTGAGTATTTTGACCACATCATCCTCTTTATGCATGTTGTCTTACTCCAAGCTGTATAGGCTCGAAAGCCTACTACCAATTAAGCATATTAGGTGATGTGCATCTCTGTAATAAGAAGGGGTGTTATTAGGCATAATATTTATATATTAAAGTTATAATTATTAGGCAACTTCCTTCCCTTTGGCAAAATGGGTCAAAACTTGACAGGCTCCGAAAAGTCAAAAATAGTGAGATATCTTGCAGAGTGATGCAGCACTCTTAAAATTGCCAAGCTTCTGAAGCGTGATCATCGAACAATCAAGCGTTTCATTCAAAATAGTCAACAGGGTCGCAAGAAGCGTGTGGAAAAACAAAGGTGCAAAATAACTGCCCATGAACTGAGAAAAGATGCCACTTGCCACCAGTTTTGCCATATTTCAGAGCTGCAACATCACTGGAGTGCCCAAAAGCACAAGGTGTGCAATACTCAGAGACATGGCCAAGGTAAGAAAAGCTGAAAAACGACCACATATATTGGTTATATTGGTTTCACTGGTGAAAATAAATAATTAAAATGGGTATATATTTGTTTTTTGTTAAGTTGCATAATAATTATGCACAGTAATAGTCCCCTGCACACACAGATATCCTCCTAAAATAGCTAAGACTAAAAACAAACTAAAAACTACTTCCAAAAATATTCAGCTTTGATATTAATGAGTTTTTCGGATTCATTGAGAACATGGTTCAATAATAACATTAATCATCAAAAATACAACTTGCCTAATAATTCTGCACTCCCTGTATTTGTGACGCTGTTGTGAAATAGACCGTTCGCATATCACAACTTTTGCGTGCACAAGTCCATTATTTCCATTGGTGGCGTGCGGATTGCGTGCACATATTGAGAGCGGCACGTGCACGTATGCCAGGTGCACCCAGCTGAAAATATCTCTTTTTAAACAAACTTTAAATGCAACTTTTCAGAGTGCCACACTGCGAGTCACGTAACCAGCACTAACCAATCAGCTTCATACTTTGTATGGAATATACACATTTCGGTTACCTCAGCCAAACACAAGACACCCGAACACCAAGTTCTTTTTAATTCTCTCCATACATAAAACTTGTATCGGAACTGCAGCAATGTTTTGTTAGTTTGTCATCCTCTGAGAAAACAGTTGATGGTCGCGAAGCAACAACAAAGGAGTGAACAACGGATATGACTGACTTACAAAGTACCTGCTTCTGACATACATCAGCTTTCCTGTATCCAAAGTAACTTAATCCCATACCACAGATGTTGACTTTTTTGGCATCAAGTTCTCCTGTGCTGAACTCATTATCCCTGTATAAGCAGGCTATTCAGTCTCCTGTTCTCATGCTCTGTTTAGGCGCACTGCGTTATTAGTTCAAATACCATACTGTGGGAAAATTGTGTAATAAACTGTGTCTAATTAAAGTGTAGTTAATAGTGAAACTGGTTAATTGTTGCACTACTGTCCTGGAGTACATGGTAGTCTTGTTGTTGGTCTAGAGCAGTGGTGCCCAAACTTAGACCTGGACGACCGATGTTTTGCAGAGCTTAGTTCCAACTTGCTTCAATACACCTGCCAGAAGCTTTGTAGATTACCTGGTAAAAGCTTGATTAGTTAGTCTAATTATGGTTGGAGTTAAAATTTGCAGGACACTGGCCCTCCAGGACTGAGTTTGGGCATCCCTGTTGTAGAGTTAATATATTTCCTAGATTCTCTTCATCTTAAAGATCTGGTTGTCTCTTCATGTTCTTGTCATCTGGTGGTCCGTCAGATCTTTAAAATGAAGAGAACATCAAGATACATCATGTTCTCTTTATTTTAAAGATCTGATGCTCTATCATCACCTTTGAATCCAAAATGGCACCAGGATGCTATGACTGAAAGTGACAGATTGAGACAAACAGTGGCCCTTATTACTTCATATATGCATGCAAGTGGTTGATGCCATTCACTATCTGTGCATAAAACTGATAAAAGCATCATGCAGTTGTTCAGATATTATCAGAGAGATTTCCGCAGTTTCTACATATGTAAAATGATCAAATGAACGTAGTTGATGAAGATCATCAGGTGACAAGGGATTATTGTGTGCAGAGGAAGAACTCCTACACTCGCAATGTGTTGTTTGACAGAGGTCTTTTTGTTCTTTTTGGCGTATGACAGACCCATATTTGCAAGCGACATTTTTGTAAATATCATAATGAACTATTCACATGACATAGGTCAAATACATTTCAGTCTCCTACATCCAGTATGCAATAAGCTGTCATCTCTCAGTGTATTATTCATTCATTCATTTTCCTTCGGCTTAGTCCATTTATTCATCGGGGGTTGCCACAGCGGAATGAACCGCCAGCTTATCCAGCATATGTTTTACACAGCGGATGCCCTTCCAGCAGCAACCCAGTACTGGAAAACATCCATTCTCCTATAGCGCATGTGTGTGGATTGTGGGGGAAACCGGAGCACCCGTGGGAAACCCACGTGAACTCCACACAGAAATGCCAACTGACCCAGTTGGGACTCGAACCAGCGACCTTCTGGTTGTGAGGCAAAAGTGCTAACCACCGTGCTGCCCTTCCAAGTATTATATTACACAATTTATTTGAATGTATTGCTTGATGAGCCCTGCTTGTATTGGAAGTTTTGATGTTGCTGATATGTACAGTAGCAACAAAGACTTGTTAATTGGCTATCAATGTTTTATAACATGATTCCTATCTCTCACTGCAGGACTTACTAAAGTGAGGGAAAGATAATGTCTCTAGATTTCAGCTCTCAGTGGAATGCTTGGATAGCGTTGATGAATACTGAGCTGGTTTTGGGCAGGAACAGGCAGGTCTGAGGAACGCTGGTCTTTACTGATGAAAGGTAAATGCTAAATAGTTCTGGGTTTGTGATATTTGTGTGAAAGGTTCAATTGAGTGCCCAGCATATGTGGAAATCTGCGTCTTTTTAGATGTTTATTTAGACATTTTTCACTAGTCATGCTGGTATTTGGTAGTGGTCTACTATGGACAGACATCCAATCCACAGTTAGATGACATGGCTACTTAAAGCCAAAAAAGTAAAGGTTTTAGGTCAAGGTTTGGCTGGTTAGCATGACCTATCTGCATTGTCTGTCAAAATAATTGTCTTCACTTATGGCCTTTGAAATATAATTTTATATTTTGACAATGTACAAATATAGTTGGTGATGTATTTATTGAGTTTCTAATTCTGGATGCTGTGTTGGCAGACTTCATATTGCATAAGATGAGCAACTGCCATTTGAGTGAGATCTGCAACTTGAGTTGTGAGTTTTCTAAGGTATTATTGACATCCTTGATTACTAAGTAGCAAATGAGCCATTATTTTGGCAGTGCGTGTATGTAAACTAATGTATTTAACCTCCCACTTTTGACTGTCTCTGTTGTTGCAAACTGACAGAGAGCTTGGTTGACTGACCACTGATCTCAGGTTTCAGATGGAGGTGTCTACCTCTGCCTGCCCGACTGCTTGAGTTACCCGTCAATGTCAGTGAGATCCTCTGCATACACACTACCTTCAGATGTCCATTGGTTACATGCGGCCAGGCTTGTCTGAAAGAAATTAAACAATTTTAAGAAAGGATGATATTGTGGGTTAATGTGGAATTTTCAAAAAACAAAACAAAAAAACACACATTCGTGTATAATAATTGTTTTTTCTAAATGTTTCTTTTAAAAACTTTACATTTATCAAACATACATACAGTAGTTCTTTAGTTCGCATTAGAATAACTATATTGACGTACAAGATGGAAATTGCAAAATTTCCTTAATTCACCAAAAAATTTATGCAAACTTGAGGTGGTTGTAGGCTTGTGTGATAATGGGAGATGGAAATGCATTTGCAGAATAAACACTGACTCTGCGAACATTTCACCCATGTGAATAAGCATGTTTCCACTGATGGGGCCTTCTTTACTGTTGATTTCGAGCTTACCAATACTACATTCAGTCACTCTACCGCTTTAAAGAAACACCTAATTCACATTTAGGATTTTTTTTTTGTAGACTCACTGGTTGGATGTTTGTTTGTTTGTTGTTTTTTTT
>CAIGQZ010032551.1:4012480-4035117 GCA_903798205.1 Danio tinwini | reverse complement strand
TCTTGGGTAAAACTATATGTTGTAACTGCAAAGTATATATATTTTAAAAGAATACATTTATTTTTAAGTAATTTAAAATTATTCTGTAGTGAATTTTTTTTTTCATTCTGAAATTTTAATATGTTTCTTACAAAGAAAATTGGAATGGCTAAAAATCTGTATCTGCTGGTGGCTAATGATCAGAAATTGGAGTTGGCCAAGAAAATTTAAATTGATGTATCGCTTTTTTATTTTTATTTTTTTTTTGCAAATATTGATAATATATTATTCATGTTAGGATGGAACCCCAGCTATTGACACAATGATATATTTATAAAGATTTAATCAAACACTGAGACTCATGCCATGTCACCAAAGAGAAATTATGTTAGGTTATTTATGTACAGCATGTACTGTAATTATGTACTGAGTAAAGTCTTGCTTAATATATAAAACCTTTTGACTTGGCACAAAACTGCTGAATGCACTTTCAGTAACAGTGTTCTAAACTAAAAAGTTAAAGGGTGTTACTTTTAGGCTCGTTTGTTGTTAGATCTATAATTTCTCTTTTGATATTTGCAGTGGTGTAAGGAGTATATACAAAAAAAACACTTAATAAAAGTACAGCTACACTAATTACTAAACATTACTCCTGTTAAAGCACTCATTTTCAATTTTACTTAAATCTAAGATACAAATGTACTTCAATTTTAATGTAATTAAGTGATGAAAGTACTTGAAGTAATAAGTGCATTAGCAACTTAAATGTCATGTCATCGGTCATGGGCACTCAAGCTGAGAGAAACTTGTGGTTTAGACACATTTTGAACTAGTTTGTAAATTTAGGGAAATCACCTACTACAGACTCTTTACCTGGATCACTTGAATCAGCAATTTGTCAATTTGAGAACAGATTAATTTAGAATAGTGCCAATTTTATTAAACGTAGTGGAATAAGAAGCACAATATGATGTTTTGAAATGTAGTGAAGTACAAGTTTCCAAAAAAGAAGTAAATAAATGAAAAATAAAGTACATAAATGAGTCGTTTAACATTGGTGTTTAATGAAAAGTCAGTTTTTTTTCTGTACAGTTTTTATTTTTATTTTATTGTTTTAGCCATTCATTCATTCATTCATTCATTTTCTTTTCAGCTTAGTCCCTTTATTAATCTGGGGTCACCACAGCTGAATGAACCGCCAACTTATCCAGCACATGTTTACACAGTGGATGCCCTTGCACCTGCAACCCATCACTGGGAAACATCCATACATACTCATTCACACACACTACGGACAATTTAGCCTACCCAATTCACCTATAGCACATGCCTTTGAACTTGTGGGGGAAACCGGAGCACCCGGAGGAAACCCACGGGAACACAGGGAGAACATGCAAACTCTACACAGAAACGCCAACTGACCCAGCCGATTGTTTTAGCCAGCCTCTGTTAATACTGTATAACAGTCTTTTCCTGTATATGTAAGCACTAGTGGGGCTTGGAGGTACTTGCTAGGTTTAAATTGGGCACTGCTTTTTATTTTCTAAACTATGCTTTCTGTTTGCAACTGTTAGCTACTTTGCGCTATCTAGAAATACGCCCCTAGATATCCAGCTAACAAAGTTTTGGCTTCATCAACTTCAGCAGGGGACACGTTTAGCACCAAAATGTTTAGTCATCCTTTACTTGCATTTGTGTTGTTCTGAGTGTTGTTTTTACTCCAGCAGACTTCCTGGAAATGCTTGTTGTTAATTGCTAAACATTTAGCAACTGGTTTGATTTCTCTGTAATCTTATTTTAGCCATGCGTAAACTTGCTGCCACAGGCTTTCTCCTTGAATTGAGCTCTTTATGTTCAGACATGTTGCTAACAACTTTAGCTTATGTTGATAACACATGTAAAAATATTCTGAGATGAAGAACAGGCTAATAGCATGATAGCCTAATCTGAAACGTATCTCTTTTTTGAGTTGAGTTTGTTTTTGTCTTCCATATCTACACACTCTTTTAATCAAACTGAGGTCTGCTCAATCATGTTCATGCTTAATATTAATCTGATTTACCCAGGCTGATTCTGTGTGGAGCTGAAGCACAACCTGCTTCATAATAGTCCTCTCAGGTTTCTGTTTTCACTAATAGTGGCACGTTCACCTAGGTAACCAAATTTCCATCTGGATTCAACCTTCTAATGTGTCTTTTCATCCACCCTTCATGCTTCTAAGAGAAATCCAAACAAGTTCATGTTTACTGACTGAAAAATCACAACAGAGTTTTGTGCATTTGTTTGAGTGACACGGCAGGATTTCACCACCTGCTTTGTTTATTGAAATGAACAGGCCACCTGCACACCAGCACAACCTTTTTAGCTGATTGATTGATTGGCTATGTTTTCAAGTGTGTGGTGCGCAAAGTGTAAAATTTTTAACGGGACACAGTTTTTTTTTTAGATAGATCATCAGATACTTCAGCTTAATGAAGTTGCGATTTTAAGTTTGAGTCCAAGCATGTTTTGAATTGTGACATTGCATGGAAATGCATTTGCAAATGTGCATTGATGCAAATACATAGATTTGAATAGAATTTAATATAAATGCATGGGTACTTGGACACATCTTTTTGTATTTATTGTGGAGATGTCTACTGACTAAGGTCTTTCCTCATATAACTACCATTTGTTAGGTCTCAATTGAGTAGCTGGGTAAATTACATTTTAAATGCTTTTTTTTTCACAAGGAAAGTAAAGATCCCTGAAAAAAATTCTAATTATTGTAAATTTAATTTAATTCACCTTTATTTGTATAGGGCTTTTACAATGTGGATTGCGTCAAAACGGCTTCACATAGAAGATTATAGTGAATTGAATGTGTCAGTTCAGTTTTCAGAGTTTAAGTTCAGTTCAGTTTAGTTTAGGTCAATGTGGTTTAATATTCACTGCTGAGAGTCCAAACACTGAAGAGTAATCCATCGATGCGCAGCTCTACAAGTCCCGAACCATGCAAGCCAATGGCGACAGCAGCGAGGAACAAAACTTCACCAATCGGCGAAAGTGAAGGATAACCTTGAAAGAAACCAGGCTCAGATGGGCACGACTATTTCTCCTATGGCCAAACGTTTTGTGCAGAGCTGCAGTCTAGGCGCCGGAGGCTGGAGAACGCTGGACGTCAGCGAAGACTCTGCTGTCCCTGGAGTGACACAGGAATCAGACACATGCTCTCCACTCTTCCATGACCACCACAGCAGCTGCTCAGGATACAGCTTGGTCCGGGATTGTGGAAACCTTGGGATCATCTCTTTACAGGTCTTGGATTGCATCAGTGGCACTGCATAATCTCTGGGGGCCTCGGGATGAGTATCCCCAGGTGGAAATAGAGAATAATGAGTGAAGCACATTCATGCATCATACCGCTTTGTGATGCATTGAGTGTATGCTTTACTAAATAGATAGGTCTTTAATCTAGTTTTGAACTGCGAGAGTGTGTCTGAGCCTCGGACATTATCAGGAAGGCTATTCCAGAGTTTAGGAGCCATAAATGAGAAGGCTCGACTTTGCTATTCTAGGTACTGCCAGAAGCCATGAATTTTGAGATATTAAAGAGCGGGTTGGATTGTAGCGAGACAGAAGGTTGCTTAGATAAACAGTAGCTTGATTATTTAAAGCTTTATAGGTAAGGAAAATCAAAAAATTATGAAAAACTGAATGAGTTTCAATCCAATAACAGACCAAAGTCAATTTTTGTGCTATACTATGGTTCTCACACCTTGACCCATTGAGTAAGTTTACATAGACACCAGTAGTCCGATTTTAATGGCATTAGGACAATACTCTGATTAAGAGTAAACCATGTAAACAGCGATTTTTGATTAATTAAATCAGATTAAGGTCATAATCAAACTAAACAGAAATGAAATTAAGACATGTGGAGTATGCAGATTTTAGTCGAATTATTGAAGTGCAGAACAGACATGTAAGCACAGCAATCAAACTATTACCGTCATGTAGGTTTTCACCACATTTTGGGACAGGATAGTCTATACACACACAGCTGTTTGACACTATTCTCTGCACCTACCGAGTCAGTGACGGACCACAGACACCTGCAATGCGAAATGAGGAGGTTATTTTTTTCCCATACAGTGTGCGGTATTAAATTTCATTTAAACAACACTCTTCCAGCAAATTATTCTCTCATCATGTTTGTCACAGGGGCATGCATGAAGTGTTCCTGAATGAAAGTGAAACTGCAGATAAATTCAACAAATTAAAAAAAGAAACACCCAAAATTACATGAAACTCCGGAAGAAATGTGGATAGCGTGCTGACGCAATGACGTTAATCATTCTATACGATATAACATGTAAAATGGGATCATAAAAAAAGGACATTCAAAATGCAACTCATGTAAACACCTTATTCATATTATTATCTCATTCAGATTAAGGCAAATAATTTGTTTTAAGAGAGCATCTGTTGATGTTAAACATAACTTCAGGGTAAAAACCCCAAAAAAACTTAAATAGTATTTCGTTTAATTATATTGTTTGATATGTTTATTTGCTTGACAGTGTGGTTGTAGGTTTAGGTTATTTTGTTGTTGTATGCTTTACAATCCTTGGAAATAATTGAAATCATTTGGCACAGTCATTTATAGAACCATGAAGCAAGGGCTGCTGCATTTTTCCCTGAATATAACTGCACACATTAGAATGTTCATCAGCCAATCAGCCAATGCAATTCAGTATTCAACTCTCTTCTACTTTAACGTGTCGTATGAGTTCAGGAATTAGATCAGAAATATGAGCCATGTTGTATTTGATATTTTTAAACACAAACATTACTATTACTTTATCAGTTACTTGTTGTTTTCTCTCTTATACAATGTCAGATTATATTATGCAAGAGACTGTTAAAGCAAACTATAAAATACACAATATGTGTCACTCATAGTTTGAATGGGGAAAAATGCAACAATCAATATTGACGCTCTAGTGAAGGAAGCCCTGCCTTCTAGTAGAAGAGCCAATCATTGATCACTATAGATTGAGGATTCTCCACAGTAGAGGGTGACTGTATTTGCCACTTCATTGTTATGATTACTCTGGGGTCAGCAAACATGCTGGAGTCTCAGTGAATTCTCGCCTTGCATGAGAAATATCTTGAAATCTCGACTTTTAAATAAACCTACTTCACTTGAAAACAAATGTATGTATGTACATCTGTATGTAACATACGTGAGATACAGTCTTTCTCGTCTGACCTAATTATAAACAAAGAGATCACTGTCATTTTGGGAGGAGATTGCCGCCAGGTATAAGTTGAAAATAACCTCAGAAGAACAATGAGAATAGATGCAGCATTGTTCAAAGAATTATATTGTTTAACATGTAGGTTATTGATTCTTACAGTAGTTACATATTTTGATTGACAGGATGACATCTGGTTGTGTCCTCCAGAAACAGCCATGAGAAAGGTTGGTGTTATGAACGTGCTCCATAGTTTTGCTCATTAGTTTAGAAAGAAAATGTAAGGGACAGTTGTTGTGAAAATAATCATAAGCTTGGCAAATAGTTTTGCAGAATTTGATGTTTCCCTATTCAAAGTGATAGGAGCTGTGCTTCAAAGATGGCCACTAAGCAACTTGCCTTAAAGGGACTTTGATAAAAGTCTTCCAGGCCTCTTGTAGTGTGATGACTTAATTAAAAATTCCTTAATCTCAGGTCTTGGCATACAGTACAGCTGTACAGTGACGGGTCTCTCCTCCAAAGGAAGATTAATACTATCTTGATCTGGCAAAGCCTCTAAGCAACTAAGAGCTGGTCGTGTTTAAAGGAATCCACTAGCTTTGAATACAAGTATTTGTTTCTTGTAGTTAGTTCAGTTCTTTCCTGCACAAATCCATATTTTTTTTAAATAAATCTGATAACCCTGCTGAAAAATCCAGCTTAAACCAGCCTAAGCTGGTTGGCTGGTTTTAGCTGGTCGACCAGCCTGGTTTTATAGGGGTTTTGGCCATTTCCAGGCTAGTTTCCAGCCATTTCCAGCCTGGTCTTAGCTGGTCAGGCTGGGAGTTAACCAGCTAAAACCAGCTTGACCAACAAAAACCAACTATGTCCAGCTTAAACCAGCCTGGTCAAGCTGGTTTTAGCTGGTTTAAGCTGGTCATTTTCCAGCCTGACCAGCTAAGACCAGGCTGGAAATGGCTGGAAACCAGCCTGGAAATGGCCAAAACACCTCTAAAACCAGGCTGGTCGACCAGCTAAAACCAGCCAACCAGCTTAGGCTGGTTTAAGCTGTTTTTTTCAGCAGGGAAATCTCAATAAAATCGTATTAAGCATTAGAATTTAAGAATCTTGCATCTTATCCCTATTTATTTCTTAATGTCTTTTATTCCCCTTTTTACTAATGCTAGATTATGTTCAAGTCCATTTTACTGCTTCTCTGAAACCCAAACATGACGTGCTTGTGTGGCTACGTGACAGAACCCCTGTTGAGGGCTCTATTTACAATCTGCTCCGCTAGAGGAGGGTCCCTGGAGTCAGCTATGTGGTCGATAGACAATGCTTCTCCTAATTTGATCAGTGCTCATTGATTCGTTAAGCCATGCTCGTAATTACTGAGCTCATTCCCAGGCATTCCTCTGGTGTCAAGGTCGTGAGCCGAGCACAGTTTTGGAGGATCTGCCCTCTCAGGGTGGCATGTCTGAGAGAACTGAGCAGCTTGGAGACCAGAAAGAGCATCTGATCCCTTTCACAATGACAACTGTGCCTACTGGTTGCTAATGCAGATTGCTAAAGCCTTATGGACAAATAAACACACATTATGGCCCGTTTCCACTGAGTGGTACGGTACGTTACGGATCGGTACGCTTTTATGGCCGTTTCCACTGTCAAAAGCGTACCGAACTGAACCGTACCACTTTTTTGGCACCCTTTTGAAAGGGTACCAAAGATGAGAAAGGGTACCAAAAGGTGGAGCTACACGCGCAGCTGAACGCTGATTGGTTTACAGAGATACGTCACGATCTCGTGGAGCTAGCCAGAATCAAAACAATGGAGCCGCCATGTTTTTAAATACACAGCCGAGACAACTATTTGCATATAATAGCGATCCATGGATGACCCGGGCTCAAAACAAACCTTGTCGTTGTCTTGATGAACAGCCACAAAGCCAAGAATTTGCCGTGTCCTGTTGTTGTTTTACGAGGCCGTCTAAAAGTGTGAGCAGTTTTCGCTTTCTCCAGTGAGCTCACGATCGCGTCAAGATTTGATATAACAAACTTCTTGAGCTGATGATAATAACGTGTATGATTAATGAAGCGTCTTCGACATCTAAACCATTCAGAAAGAAAAAGACGAACGCGAGAGTGAAGCGCGGAAAAAAGGAGAAGCCCGACAAAACACAGGAGCAAATAGTTTCAGCAACCTGAACAATCTGCCATGAACAAATCATGAACAAACTGCCATGTTTATCATCGCCTTTTGGACTATTATAAACTCGGAATGACGGAATTACTCTCTAACATAGGCTACATGTGCTGCTGAAGATTAAAGTGGTAACATATCAGAGACTGTAAGGGTCTGTATGTGTTTATGTTGCATTTATTCATTTATTTTATATAATTGCAGACGTTACAGTAGGCTGTAACACTGTCACACTGTCATTGATCTGCAGTTATGATCAACTCATGTTCATAGAAATGTTAGTAATAAACATTTATAAACAATTATTAATATGTTTAAAGCATCTGTTTTGTTAGAGGAGCTTCTCATATAAGGTGAACGACCTGTACAGCTTTACTGTAGACATTTATTCGAGCAAGAATGACGTCGACTGAAACTCTGTAGTACACCACACCCACCAAAAGGGTACCCTTTGTAGTGGAAACGCAAGCCTGATAAAGGTGACCCGTACCGACCCGAACCGTACCATACTGTACCACTCAGTGGAAACGAGCCATTAGAAGACCTTTGTGTCATCGAGGCATTTCTTGAGAGTAATATGTTTTAATAATTTTTATTTTTGCTCTGTGACATTTCACAAGCCAAATCCAGTCATGTCAATAGGAATCAGCGCAGTCGCGAGGTTTGCATCTGGCAGAAAATGGTTAGCAGATTTTGCTTGTGTTAAAGCTGCTCACTCAAATTTGCTGTTGTGATCAACAGAAAGATGCTTGATTTAATTGTGACTTCTGTCTGTACATAATCTGTCCTACTATGTTTGCTAAAATGTTTGCATCTTAAAATGGATAGTTCCGACCCAGGCTCATTCTGATTATGTACCCCATATACATTTCTTGAGAGAGCAAAATATGTCCCAGGAGGTACGTTTTTTTTTTTTGCAGAATTTTCACAAATCCATTAAAGGCCGCTGTGTACCCTTTTTAAGATCTCAGATTTCTCTTGTGAGTGCCATTCACGCCTGTTGTTCTCACATAAGTCCACCACTGTTGACTGACTGACTGACCAACCGACTGATTTACCCCCACACTCCCCATTCCTTAAACCAACCAATAGTGTTTTCAAAAGCACCGATTGACCTGCCCAGCTGCAGTGTTTTAAAAAGCAATCCAGAAAAAAAAAGCCCTCGCCAAACTTTTTTTACCACGTTTTCAGATTTTACCACATACCGACCCGTAGCTTTTATTTTAAAGACGACATGCAGACATACGCAACTCTGGCTACACAATTCGTGATCCCCAGAAACATATGTAGGGCTACATTTTTGGAATAAGCCTTTGTTGCATAGTTCAGCTGAAATTTGAGTTTTTCCCCCCCCTTCTTCTGCTGGACACATAAATAGATTTAGAAGTAGATATTTTGATTTATTTGTATTAACTTGAAGAGTAGAAAATCTGCTTAAGTCATTCAGCAACACTGAAGACTTCATGCTTATTTATACAGCCTGCTACTTCATTAGGAAAGGATAAATATGAATGTTAAACGAGAAAGATGTGCATTAAAGGACCATTACTAATGCAGCATTGTATACATTTAAATGATACATGATATGTAAAGAGTTTGTATGTATTTTGTGTACTCTGGAGACATTACTGGAGACTTTTCAAAATTTTCAAAAAATTATATAAAATCATTTCGATTTCATTTTAATTTAATGGAAAAAAAAGATTAACCGTTCAGTTTTTTCAGTTTTTAATTTTTAATTGGTAGTTTCACAAATAACAAAATAAAATTGATAAGTGTTAAGTAATACTTTTGTTGAAACCTAAAATTTGAAAGTAAATGGACAATGTTTTCAAGTGTTTATATATGTTTATATATATATATATATATATATTTTATTTCTTTTTTTAATCTACAATATACATTTATTTAGGGCGGTGCAGTGGGTATTGCCTCACAACAAGAAGGTCGCTGGTTCGAGCCTCTGCTAGGTCAGCTGGCATTCTTTGTGGAGTTTTCTCCCTGTGTTGACGTGGTTTCCTCCGGGTGCTCCGGTTTCCCCCACAAGTCCAAAGACATGTGCTATAGGTGAATAGGGAAAGCTAAGTTGGCCAGAGTGTATGGGTGTTTCCCAGTGTTGGGTTGCAGCTGGAAGAGTATCCGCTGCATAAAACATATGCTGGATAAGTTGGCGGTTCATTCTGCTTGTGGCGACCCCTGATGAATAAAGGGACTAAGCCAAAAAGAAAATGAATGAATGAATAAATATTTACAATTCAGGATGTACAGCAATACTGTCTGCATCCCAGTTGCAAGTTTGTAAGTTTCACCAAGATCTTATTCACATTCATCCTCATAATTTGAGGGCTCATCTCATATTGTAATTTTCTCATGCGCTCCTGCAAATCTCAGAGCTCATGTAATTACAGGGACGGTTTGGATGCGTGACTCCTTCTCGCTTTGATGTGAGCGTACAGTGACCTGCCGGGTCACAATGCCACTGTCTGTTCTCCTCCAGAGCTCACTTATCACAGCTCTCAACTTCCTGCTGAGAGCAGAGCTGCGCTGATCTCCACACAATAAACTACATTATCTGCAGGAGCACCGCTAGTATTGTCCTAACCTCATGACCCTTTGACCCATCACATTAAAAACAAAAACACAACTTTCCAAGATGGGGGTGAAAAGGTCCCAAAGAGTGCAAACGCTGTAGCTCTGTGTTTTCCAATCAGTGAGCCATGACGGGAATTGCAGGGGGTTGCCAGTTGTTATTACTAGGACATAGCATTGTTAATTTGTTTATATTTGTAAATATGTCTAGACATAGTTTAATGTATAATTAAATAACAGGAAATAAATAATAAATGGTTACTACGCGTTCACTAAATGATTTCGCCAAATGGTTTAATGATCGCCTAATTTTATGTGATACATGAAACTACAGGAAGTTTTATGTGAGGGGGTGATGACATTGTGAGGAGGGAATATGAGAAAAGGGGTTTTAAAGACCTGTGAAAATGAAAATGAATTATTTTTCTGTTTTAAGTTTCACTTGTAATACAAGTGAAGTGTATATGAATGCGAGATACCTACCTGAATGATTTATGTTTTAATGTTTTATGTCCATACTTAGACTTACCTGACATGGTCTAATCCAGACTGGGGGGAGTCTCGCTGCTATGAAAAAGCAGCTCTAGCTCAGTTCTTGGTGGGAGTTGTTGGAGTTCGGAGTGAGAGTATTTGCGTAACAGTTGGTAGAGGTATTGAGAGTCTGGATAGCGAATTTGTGTACATATTTATTTTGTTACTTTATTGTCTTTATTTCTTGTTTTGTTGTTTGTTAATGTTTTATATATTTTGACTATTTTGGGGATTTTTGGATTGGACACTTTGCACTGTAAATAAACTCACCTTTGCACCATAGTGCTACGTTGACTGAGCCATCTTTTTTATTTTTTTCTTGTTACACACATTACCCATAGCAATGCCTCTGTGTGACACAAGCATTTGTGTTCTGCATGCATAGATTGTTTATCCAAATCTGACCAATCAGATTGGGCCTTTACACCTCTCCATTTGTTGCTGTTAGGTGAACCAAAATCTGAAAATAAATACTGAAATCTGAAGACGAGAGGAAAATGACAGCCAATAAAAATAAGGTTCAATCCTAATTCTACCCTTCAGCCCTTCCCCTTACCCCTACCCCTCGTTTTGCATGTTCCCGTGAAGGGGTAGGGGTGTGCCAACTCTCTTTAGCTTGAAAGTGTAGGGCTAAGTGGAATGGGTTGATAGCCCTTCGAACAAAGATTTTTCAGGACCACACTCGAAACCAAGGGATAAGAAAATTTTCCAGAATACACCAGCTACAACGGCAGAATAGTTACCCGGAAGTAAGGAGAGCCACAAATTAGTATTTTTTGTCATTTTTAAGAGTTTTTACAACAAACAAACATGTTTTAATATTTTCATATATATTCGAACCACATTCGTGTAAAAAAAAAACAAAAACAAAAAACCCCTCAAAATTTCACAATCTATAATCCATAATCATAACTCCTGTACATCAGTCCCACAACATTCTGACACTCGATGACACTTGAATACCCTGTCAGAAAACTCCAGTGGCTGGGACTGAGCTTTTTACAGTGTCTGCTATAGTGTTTTTGGTGTTTACATAGATGAATATGGCCACGGTGTAAATGCACAGTATAATTATGATCTGATTGCCACATTAGATTGTTATGATAACACAAAATATGCCTTCAGTGATTTCCTGAAGATAAATACCAAAAAATAACACAACTGGAAAAACTACAGCAATCGCGATCGTATGATCTCATATAAAGCAAGAGATCGTGATGACATATGATGACGTGTACAGGAGCTGTAGTGCTGTCCCAATTCTTAGGGGTAAATTTTGAAGCCTTTCCCCTTCACACTCGGTTTTAAGGGCCATGGGGAAAGGTTACAAAAATAGAATTGGGATTGGGCCTATAATGTCCATCGTCAGTCATTCGTGGTGTTTTTGAAATTTCAAAATGTCTTTTTGTTAATTTTATTAGCTCAGAAAGATGTTTAAGTGGTAATTTAAAGTGTCATTTAGAGGTTTTTTTTGCAGCATATTTTTAAGTGGGTTATATCATAAGAAATATCATTATCGCAACAACGTTGCATATTTTCCCAGTATCCTGCAGCCCTAATCATTATCATTTTATCTCATGGACCTGCATACAGATATTTCACCCATTTGTTTAGTTTGTTTTGTGTGTCTTCTTCATCAATTATGATGTGTTTGTAAGTGTATTTATTTCTCATCAGCTGCTGATGTGTACATTCTGAAACATCTGAAAAGGCTAGTCTTCTGTCAGCACTGCTCTGCTCTAATAACATGTCTGAGCATCAGATACATTAAACAGGCATCATCATGTTCATCTGCAGCTTTAGCTGAAGGGGACTGTAACATTCTTAAATGTCAGATATCAGTAGCAGCTGCTGTTTTGTCTGCGTTTGTTTATACATTCCTTCTTTCTCATTTTTTATTATTATTATTATTCTTTACGTGTCACTGGATCAGTTGACATAATTTAAAGTCTTGTTTACGCCGGGTATTAAAGGAATACTTCAACCAAAAATTACAATTTGTGGTTCATTTACAACCTTCACTCACCCTCAGGCCATCAAAGATGTAGGTGATTTTTTTTCAGTAGAACATTGAAGACAATTTTTTGCTTGGTGTTCCTAATGAATTAGTGAATTGTCCCTTTAAGATGCATTTTATCTATCTTTTCACAAGTGTACAATTATAAATACAGGTGTGAATGGGGTCTGGAACATTTTGAGCTTTCTGCACTTGAACTCGTGTGGTCAAATGGATTCAAGCATCCAATAATTATACATTACAGGATTTGTTGTGGAAGTGCACTGGCCAGACAATCAAAATAGATTCTTCTGTTGTGTCTTACTATGGACTATTATGTTTTTATTGAAATATACATTTTATTTGCCTACATTTCTAGATTTTTTCAAATGAATGACAAAATGCTTGTGTAGGACCTAAAAAACAAAGACAAAACCTGGGTATTAATTATGTTTTTTGGTAACCAAAACACTCCCTTCAGTACAAGCAAAAATATGTATTTGCAGAATATAATGTATCTTTTAAAGAGACACCACACACTGGTAAATCCGGCAAAAGTTGCTGGTGTTTTTTGTAATTGCATGTGTTTTCTTAAATTGCAGCATGCTAAGCTCTCTTGTCCACTGTAGTTAAATGATTGGTGTCTGTAATCTTTCTGGTTTTGAAAAAAGTATATTTGCCCCTGATGTCACACTGCCCTACTTTAAGGACAGTCTGGGAGTTTTTTTTTTTTTTACCTCCTTTTCCCCCTAGTGTATCTTATTTATTCTTTCTATGATACCTCTCGAGTGACCTGTCTTCCCCTGAAATGTGTGATGTGTGTTTATAGTTAGAGGGGTCCAATTTTGCTGCATCTAACAGGGTTGTAACAAATAAAGGCTTATCATCATCATCTTGATCATCATCATCAATATTTTTGTTGATACTAACATTTTTTTAATGGATTGTTAAAAATAACTGTTTAAATTAATTAATCAGTAAATTAATCAATTGATTAATTATAATTTAACTAACTATAATAAAAAAATGTTAACTTTAAAAACTATCAAATTCTCATTAATTCACATTACTATCTGTTTAATGCATCTTTGATGAATAAAAATGTTTCTTAGAAATAAATAAATAAATAAAAAATAAATAAAATCCTTTACATAAAAAATTAAAAAATTGATATAGTGTAAATAAGCAAAAATAGTTGCCAAAGTGAAGGTGCATGCTGTTTTCTAACAGGTTTTTATGGGAAATTAAGTCAAAGCTCCATCTAAGTATTCATGCAGCCGCTCTTACTATTGTTCAGTTTCTCTACAGGAAGCAATTAAAATTTCTACTGCCAGATTGTGTCTACTGCATTCGTTCTAGTCATGAGAGGTTTTGCAGAGCACGCTTTAGTGCTTAGACAGTCCGACAGATCCCATGGGGGAATGGGTCAGGGGGGATACTCTGTGTGTTGGATGGCAGTTGTAGATGAGGGGGTATTCCTCAAACTGGCTGCTTCTTCTCGTGTTTAACCCAAATGGTGTCCACCAGTTTCTCTTCCTCATCAGTGTGGTGAGACAAATCACTTCAGTGTGGTAACAACACTATCTACTTCTCTCCCACACTTGCTGCCAGTGAACCATGAAAATTAGAACAACAAACAGATATCCACTGGGCATCTCTCCTGTCATGGTTTCTGTGGGTCACAAAAAGGCTAAATTCGCCCATCTACTATTAAAGGCCCCGGAATGTCTTAGATCAGAGTCGAAATGCTGAAATTTAGTAACGGTTTTAAATGTGGCATGCGGTTTTTTAAAAAAAAAAAAAACAAATATCTAAACATCCTTAAATCCAAATATTTTCAATGTTTGCAAAGTGAAGCAATAAAGTCATTATCTGAGAATACCTAAGTACACATTTGTGGTATGTCAGTACAGTGTCAATTTTACTTTTCTGTCTGAATTAAGTTGACTTTTTAAGCCCTGTGCAGATACTTTGCAGAACATGAGCCATATTTTTGCTTCTGAAGTAAATGTATCTTGATTTAAGAATCTTTAGAATTTTTATGTAAATCACAACACAAATTTGGAAAGTTAATTAATATACTCAAAAAAAAAGACTTTTGCTGCTTGTTCAATTTACGTATGTAAAATGAGCTAAAACAACACAATTCTTAATTTTTTTGGGGGACAACCTAAGTGTTTTATCCACAAAAATTGTTAAGTTAACTTAATCGTTTTGTGTTGGGACAACGTCAAAGAATTGTACCAAACATGGAATGGAACCAAAGACTATAGAATGCACAAAACATGTCACTCATATAGTTTTGAATGGGGAAAAGTGTAACGGTCAATGAAGCCCTGCCTAGTAAAGGAGCCAATCATTGATCGCTATAGACTGACGTTTCTCCAGGGGAAAAGCTGGAACTAGACGAATATGAGTGAATACTTGCTTCACAGACATAAGAAATATATCCAAATAAAGCTTGAAATCTACTTTTAAATGAACCAACTGCACTTGAAAACAATTTTTTTTTTGATTTTGTAATCTGTATGAAACAAACGCGAGGTACAGTCCGTTCTGACAAACACACATTACTTGTCCGCAACTACTCAAATGCCACAAACGTCTAAACAAAGAATCCCTTTCATTTCTGGAGGAGATTCAGATTCACCATCAAGACCAAGTTGTGAATTCAGAAGACCAGCACGATATGATGAAGCATTATTCAGAGGATGATAATGTGTAGAACGCCAACAAATGAAATTGGTGTTGTGATCTCATTCCTTTGAATAAGAAAAAATGCCGCTTTCTTTCTTTCTTTCTTTCTTTCTTTCTTTTTTTTTTTTTTGGTTTGAACATTTAGAAACAACTTATGAGACAGTTGTTGTTTAATTTTATTGGGGATTCCAAATATGTAATGTTATGGTAAGCTTGGCAAACACTTTTGAAGAATTTGTTCTTTCCTTATTCAGACAGAATGGCCAAGCATACTGCCCAAGAGGCATTTCAAAGATGGTCGCTGAGTGAAGTGAATTGCCTAAAAAAGGACTTAGGTGGAACTCAGCATTTATTTTTACAGTAATTTCATCACATTGCATGTATATTGATTTCATAGTGTTTCAAATACATTTTTTTTAAATTGGGAGGACATATTAATATGTTCCCTTCAAAATATTAGTAAAATTTACATTTTCAAATATTTTAGGGCTTAAGCTTACATTCACTCATAAAATGGTTTTGCTGCTTGTTTATAATACTTTTTTAAAGTTGCTGAAACAACACAATTCTTAATTTTATTTATTTTTTCTTTGGGGGAAAGGGGGTAACTTAATTGTTTTGTTCAATCCACTTAAGTTTGTAAAAAAAGAAAAAGGTGAACTTCATCGATTTGTGTTGGCACAACATGCAGTATTGTGTGGAACTAAGCATTTTATACAGTGTTCATAAAATAAACCCAGTTGGTGTTCTTACATTTTATTTATGTTTTACATGGTTAAATCACTTGCATCACAGCATCACTTTTTCCCAGCAAGCTCTCCTCGCGTTGTTCAGTCCTCAGATAACGTTACATCTTATCAATTAGCTATGGGAATATTTTCGTTCTGCATGTCAGTCGACCTTAAAGGGCTTCTCTCAGTTCCTGCTGATAAGCTGATGCCATATTGGTGCACTTAGTATCAGTGTGAATGGATGAAGGAAGCCATTTAATGACTATCCTTGGCATGACGTCACTTAAGAAATCCCTCTGGACTGTACAACTGCAGACAAAAGACTACTAGAGTGACCGGCTAGAGGGAGATGCTATCGTTTCTCTGAGGCTCTAATATAAGAGTTGAACAGCTGGTGCAGTCAGCGCTCAACAGATGGCTGTGCATAAACAGTGCATAAGTGATCGGAAATTAATTCAGAGGAAATATATTTAGCTGCTAACAAGATCCTTTGTCACATTAGTTTTAGTTTGTTGTTTTTTCTCCTTTTCAATTTTGAATAAGTATTTGGGAGCATTTTAGTTTAAGTACCAATTCTCACTATTAAGTTAACTAGTGGTTTATGTACCTGCCTATTATTAAGATATTGGCTGTTTATTTGTATTTATAAAGTACGTATTCTGCATGATCTTAGTCTTTATCCCTACTCCCAATATCTAAACCCAAAAGCATTAGGAGTTTATTGAGCTAAAAATGTGTTAATGTTTTATTAAAAGCAAGTATTGTACCTTAAAGTACTAAAAAGTGACCAAATTGGATTTATTTATAATCTTACAATCTGTTTAAACGAGTAAAAAGAGCAAGTTAACTTAATGATTTGGTGTTTGTGATGTAAATCAATTTTGATGGCATATACTGTAACTGCCTTGTGGATTTGCAGGGGACAAATGTTGACAATAATTGTAATTTTAAGTGTTTTAAAGGGATAGTTTACATAAAAAAGACAATCTCCTTACCATTTACTCCCATTCAATACTCGGGTAGGCTGTGGCATTAACACAATGCTCAATTGGTACTAATGGGCCCAAAGTGTACCAAGAAAATACCATCTGAATGTTGCAGCAGAAATTGAGACTTATCAGACCAGGCAACGTTTTTCCAATCTTCTATTGTCCGATTTTGGTGAGCTTGTGTGAATTGTAGCTTCAGTTTCCTGTTCTTAGCTGACAGGAGTGGCAGCCGGTCTGTTCTTCTGCTGCTGTAGCCTATTACGAGCAGTTGGACAGGTGTACCTAATAAAGTGGCCGGTAAGTGTATCAAACAGGCTTGAACCAAGTGGAGGATGAGTAAACAATGACAGATTTAATAAAATAGGCAGAATTCACTTATTTTGAAGATTTAAAATAGTTCAATTAAGTTTTTTAGAGTCAGGGTTTTCACTGTGCAGAAGAGTTGCTCCGGTTAGTTGGCTTTAACAACAACAACGTTTGTAGCTTTACTGAGTTTTGATGACAGTTCTAAGATCAGTTTCCATATGTTATATATACATGATAAACATTTTTTTAAGTAGTTAAGTTTGAACCAAGGTTTTTTAAGTTAATTTGTTTTTTTACTTTATTTCATTTCTATTTGCAATTTGCTGTACATTTCATGTTAGTTTTATTTAATTTCATTAGTGTTTTTCTGTTTAAAGACATATATTTTTGTTTTGTTTTTATATATTTAGTTTCACTTTTAGGTTTAGCAATTCTAGATTAGCAGAGTTAATGAAACTCATCCAGTGTAGACCAGAGCACTGCACTTTTAAATTGAAATAAACAAATATTAAAATCCCAGCCCCTAGTACTGTATAAATGCTGTTGCCTCACCATTTGAAAATAGTTCACCAAATAACTAGGAACCACATTATTAAACACTTTCCGTATCATTGCCAGTTTTAAAAAACACACGCTTTTATTAACAGTTAGCATAGCTAATTCTTTAAAAATCTCTTGCAAATGTGCTCTAGGATGAATTATTAAAAATATTCATTATTTATTTTGTGCCTTTTGCAATTTTTCCTTCATACTCTGTGAGCAGCTACTACACCAAAATGAGGTAGCATAATCAAAATGAGGTTGAATCAAAGCTCCTGTCAATAATTTAAAAGAATGAACATCCAACAGATCAGCTTACCTCGTAAAACCTTTCTTGCCATAACATCTCCTGATAATTTATTATCTATTAAACATCCCAAATAACTTACAGCTTTTTTTGACGCAATTATCTAATCGTTAATCTTAAAAAAAAAACTTCCTTTAATTTAATTCTTGAAGCAAATAAAATAGCCTCGGTTTTACCTGTAAAGAAAGTTTATTATCTAAAAACCAAACAAGTTTTATTTAGTTTTAGTTTATTTATTTATTGTGACTTTTGTATTATTTTTATTTAGTTAACGACCAAAAGTTTTAGTTTTGTTTACTAAAATAACTTCACCATGTTGCTATTAAGATCCATTGGCTCAAATTTTACAAGATAAATCTTATGAAAGTGATTTGATCTCATTGGTCTAAAAAGAATGTGCTGTTTGGTTCCATTTGCTTACAATGAAATCGAAATATCATCATTCAAATGTGGGGAAAGGTCGTAACTATATGAGTTTACACCAATGGTTTATTTAATTTTAATTGTTGTAGTGTGGTGCCAGTTCACATGTATCTGTCATTTGCATCTATTAGAGTGAGTTTTACAAAGTGTATCTGAGTACCTCCCTCAAACATATTGTTGTCTTCTTTTACGGTTGCTCACTCGATTGAAAGCATAGTGGATGAATGATTTCCCGAACTTTCACAGGAGATACTCTGGCTCTTTGTTGTGTTGATTTGGGGCAGTGGAACAGCTGTGGATGTGGCTTCAGGATCATAGGGACCCATGGCGTGGGGAGCACATGGGAAAATTGATTTTCAACGCGTCTTCGATAAAACCTGGTGGGACATTTGGGCTCTAGTCAACGGTTAATTCCTTGGGAAAAACAGAAATTGCAATGGGAAGCTCTAGATGCATCTGATGATATGTGCATGTTGGTGTGTGCATGTTGTACCAGTCTTTTCTGAAGGTAATTGCTTTTTAAATGTCTGAGATGCCAAGGAGGAAGGTTTGCCCATTCCATGCATTTCCCAGCCTAATCCACCCCTTCATTCCCAGCCCCCCGGAATGGGCCCTTTCTCATTAGCACCATTATAGTCTAGCCAGCTCAAGTGGTTAAGCCAAACAAAACCCTTTAGCCTTTAAATGCAACTCTAATTAGGGCTGGCAAGGTGTGTTTAGCGCTGGAATTTCTCCTGGCTCTTTGTAACTGCTGTCTAAAACATTTCTGCAGTGTCTGTCAACAAGGAGCACCCCTCAGCTTTCCACTTTTTTATTTATTTGTCTTGTAAACAGTAAATCTTCTTTTAGCTTTAGCATGCATGTGGGACAGAGCATCTTTTGAATTAAAAGGTTAATTAGAATTGTAGTCTGTGTGTGGCAGTAACATTTATTGCATTAAAATATGTATTATCATGCATAAAATAGCATATTTAAATTGCTAAATTTTGAAATGTGTTGGATTTTAAATGGTTTGATTTTTGTATTTAAAATAGAAATATATTTTGCCATTGAGGATATTGCAGTATATCATTTATATATTGAATGTATTTATATTGTATTTTATATTGTATTTAATGTAATATACATTAAACAGCATTGTTTTTTAAAAGGTATACAGTGTTTAATTAACTGTAATATCTTTTCAAATGATTATTTTAGAAGATATAAACGTATAAATAGGCACTTTTACATGTAAACTAAATAAAAACAATAATAAAATCAGAAAATGCAGTTTTCTGAATCCACCTAATTAAAAAAGCTAAGCAAACAAAATAAAGAAACTATTTTTTAAAAGTTATAAAAAAGTAAAAAATGATTACATATGTAAATAAATAAATGCATACATAAATAAAAAAATAAAAATACATGTCTATTTGTCTAATTTTTCTGATAATGGGCTCTATGCACAGCTAGAGTTTTAAAGTCAACGAAAAACTTCCAGTGAAAGCTTAATGTGGTTGTTTTTACAACATTGATGTTGTAATGTAATTACAATACATTCAGTTAAATAGACTTAAGAATTCATTATGTTGATCAAGCGTAAAACGAGATGAAAGTGCAGAAATTCCATTGAAAATACTTGGGTAAAATAAACTGTCATATTTTAAAGACATGGTGGAGGGAAATGGAATTTAATGCAGTGCTTCTTGTCCGACCTGAGACCCACTTCATATCATATATCTAACAGGCAGTGAAGATCGCTGATTTTTAAAGATATCAGATCTTAAACGTGACAATTTTGTAATGAGCCCTTGGGCTGCCTTGCTGAAAATTAAAAGGCTGTATGCATAGCCCATTATAAACATGAATAAAAGGCAAATTTTTTTAAATATACAATTTATTTCTGGTTTTGTACATTTACTTTTTTCATTCCCTACTCAAATATGTTCGTGTTGCACAAAAAAAAAATCACATTCATTTTAAAATGAATTGCATATATTTTATTGTATTTTAATATGCTAATTGTGATAATCATATCATATCATATTATATATCATATAATATATATCATATATCATCATATCATATCATATATGAGATATGAGATATGATATGATATATGATATGATATATGATATGATATATCATATATCATATAATACCATATCATATTATATTTTAATGTAATTAAATTATATTATCAAATAATATATTATAAAACTATATAATAATGGCAAAAATTCAAAAATATTTTTTATATTAAAATACAAATGTCAAATATATAAACACCCATTCAATTTTATATTTAGCCTAACCAACTCATATAATCCACATAATTGCATATAACTGCAAAAGAGAAAGCGGTACAATCATACACCGTCAACAGTAATGTTTCTCTGGTCTCTCAAATATCCATAAACCTAAACCTTTGTGTCAAAATCCTTTCCTAAGCCAACGGGAACACAACTAACATCGTCCATGCTCACAAGGTTAACTAGAACTTTTAGTTTTTAGTTAAGGAGTCTCCTTATGCACCGTTATCAGACACAAAGAAGCAAACGACTGAAGCTTAATCCCGCTTACTAATGTGCTGCATGTTTGAATGTGTAAAGTGTGGTAGTGCAGGAACTCTCTGTTGTCCTGCAGGCTCTTTATCATGAGCAGAGCAGCCGCTGGGCCTCTCAGTCTGTCCGGCTCCACTGCAGAGCTAAACAAACAGCCTGTCCTCCACAAACACACGCTTCAACAGACGAGAGGAGAGGAGAAGCAAAACCGCACTTTGCTTCATTTCACTTGCAGAAGTCATAGAATGAGCCCAGTAGAAAAAAAGACATCCATCTGTCATGGAAAGTTTGTATTTTCTCTTTACACTCGGTGGAGCATTGATCTGCAGAGCTGTATGGAGTAATCATTTTTCCTCACGTACTTGCTTTTTTTTTGTTTATTAATTTTGCATATTACTACATAATGCACAGTCAAAAACAATAATTATTTAAACACAGACAAAAACACATTTTACATCTCGTTTTACCCATTTCTCTATTGCAAAAACAAACAAACAAACAAATGAATGAATGAATGAATGAATACATACATAAATAAATACATGAATTAATAAACAAACAAACAGATATATAAATAAATGTAAAATTAATTTAAAAAGGTGAAAGTAGTAGTAGCAATAGTTTTAGTAATAGTAGCAGTATCAGTAGTAATGGTAATAGTAGTAATAATAATAGTAATAGTAGCGATAGTAGTGTTAGTAGTAATAGTAATATTATTATTAGTAGTAGTAGTAGTGATAGTAGCAGTAATAATAGCAATACTAGTAATAGTAGCAGTAGTAGTACTAGTAGTTGTAATAGTGGTAGTAAAAGTAATAATAATAGTAGTAGTAACAATGTAGTAGTAGTAATAGTAATAATATAGTAGTAGTAATTGTAATAGTAGCAGTAGTAATGGCAATACTAGTAATAGTAGTAGTAGTAGTAACAAAAGTAGTAGTATTAGTAATATTAATAGTAGTAGTAATAGTAGCTGTAGTAATGGCAATACTAGTACAGTAGTAGTAGTAGTAGTAGTAGTAGTAACAGTAGTAGTAGTAGTAGTAGTAGTAGTAGTAATAGTAATAATACTGATAGTAATAGTAATAGCAGCAGTAGTAATGGCAATACTAGTAGTAGTAGTAGTAATAATAATAATAATAGTAGTAGTATTAGTAATATTAATAGTAGTAGTAATAGTGATAGTAGCAGTAGTAATGTCAATACTACTAGTAGTAGGAGTAGTAATAGTAACTGTACTAATAATAATAGTAGTAGTAGTAGTAGTAGTAGTAGTAGTAGTAGTAATAGTAGTAGTAATAGTAATAATACAAATAGTAATAGTAGCAGTAGTAATGGCAATACTCGTAATAGTATTATTATTATTATTATTATTATTATTAAAAAAAGTAAAAGTAGTAGTAGTAGTAGTAATATTAATAGTAGTAATAGTAAAAGTAGCAGTAGTAATGTCAATACTAGTAGTAGTAGGAGTAGTAATAGTAACAGTAATAATAATAGTAGTAGTAGTAGTAATAGTAATAATACAAATAGTAATAGTAGCAGTAGTAATGGCAATACTAGTAATAGTAGTAGTAGTAGTAGT
>CAIGQZ010032551.1:3972532-4009290 GCA_903798205.1 Danio tinwini | reverse complement strand
TGTGTGTGTGTGTGTGTGTGTGTGTGTGTGTGTGTGTGTGTGTGTGTACATCATACATTTTTGATAAGAAGAAGAAAAAAAAGAATTATTACATAGGACCAAAGCAAGGATTGAAGAATGATTTCTGAGGGATAATGTGTGTTGTATTGACAATTCTAATGCCAATTACAAATAAATTACATTTAGTCTTGTCGTCGATCCCAGTTGTAAGAGCAAAAAATAATAACTTGACTTCTAGTTGATGATTTGGAAAAGTGGCAGAAGGTAGATTTTCCTGATGAATCATCTGTTAAACTGCATCCCAATCATCACAAATACTTCAGAAGACCTATTGGAACCTGCATGAATCCAAGATTCTCATAGAAATCAGTCAAGTTTGGTAAAGGAAAAATCATGGTTTGGGGTTACATTCAGTATGGGGGCATGTGAGAGATCTGCAGAGTGGATGGCAACATCAACAGCCTGAGGTATTGAGACATTTGTGGTGCCTGAGGTAACATGACATTACAAACCAAAGGAGAGGGCAGATTCTTTAGCAGGATAGCACACCGTTCATACTTCAGCCTCCACATCAAAGTTCCTGAAAGCAAAGAAGGTCAAGGTGCTCCAGGATTGGCCAGCCCAGTCACCAGACATGAACGTTATTGAGCATGTCCGGGGTAAGATGGAGGAGGAGGCATTGAAGATTAATCCAAAGAATCTTAAACTCTGGGAGTCCTGCAAGAACACTTTATTTGCCATTCCAGATGACTTTATTAATAGGCTAATTGAGTCATTGCGGAGATGTATGGATGCAGTCCTCTAAGTTCATGGGAGTCAGACACAATGTTTATTCTTTTTTCACTGCACCATGACTTTATATTCTATACTGTACATTATTTCTGTTAA
Source organism: Danio tinwini (assembly GCA_903798205.1). Lineage (NCBI taxonomy): Eukaryota > Metazoa > Chordata > Actinopteri > Cypriniformes > Danionidae > Danio > Danio tinwini. Next base: position 4,008,402 of record CAIGQZ010032551.1, on the reverse strand, counting down.
GTGACAAGACTTTTATCTAGGCAAAGTCAGACCTTACTGTCCTAATTAAATAATTAAAAATCAAGGTATGATCATGTTTTATTTTGGTAAAATAAGCATAATCTAGAGGACTTTGTCTTTCATATAAGCCAATTCTGATACCAAATGATCAACTAGAAGTCAAGTTATTATTTGTTGTTCCTAAAATGTGGATAGGCAACAAGACTTTTGTCAGGTAGTGTAGTATATAAAATTAAAAATACTTTTTAAAATCAGAATATTTCACAGCATTATACATGCTGTATTCTACTTTAGTTTTGATAAAATAAGTGCAGCCTTAAAAGTTTTAAGCCTGGGCCACACAAAACCAAGGTCAAAGAATAACTGGTAACAAAAACCCCCTGTCTTGTCTCTTCATGTCTGCTGTATCTGGACCAAAAAGTTGTCCATGAACACCAAATGTACAACTGAATCAAGAACATACATTCTGTATCTGCGTGAGAGGATGCATCTTTCCATCCCTGCAGGTGGCAGTATCTATATTGTCATTCCACACAGGAAAACAGAAACTAGTGTTGCCCAAATACAAAAATAGCAACTTTTACATACCATTCTCACAGTACTTCTCGCTCATGGAAATATGTCTGATAATCTGATAATCCATATTGTTTACAATTATTTAAGAAATACGATGAAATGACTTGCGTTATTTGTTTTAAATTTTGTCTCTTTTTGTTCTCATTGATGAAGTTGAACAGCCAATCAGATTCTCTCAACACTGATTTAAAGCATTTGTAAACAATATTGATTGTCAGACAAGCTGAATCGGGACATCTCCCTCTGACATTAACCTGACGAGAGGCGTCATGTGGAACACACCAAACACACTAGCCTGACAGATGACCATCAGCGCTTTAGTGTTTATAAAACAAAATAATCTTACCAGGCCTAAACTTTGAATCAGTGGTTTATCTACAGTATAATCTTTAATTTAGTCAGGCTTTTCCACAAAAATGTATTATCTCTGTCAGCAAGACATATAAAGGCATTTAATGACACTTAAACTTTTTTTTTTTCAACACTAAATGCGGTGGTTTGTAAATTATTTTATTTGCTTGCACACTAACTCTGATTAATTTATTACAAATAGTGTCTTGTTCTCTACTATTTGTTGTCTTCTTTTCAGTCATAAAGTGGTTTAGTAATTCTTAAAGTATCAAGATGTGTTTGTATGTGCCATATGGATATATTTATATTTCCGGGAGTATACAAACAGGAAGAGGCTTTGAGTGTTGTCTATAATACTGATAAGCAAACACTTAGCCTTCGGTACAAGTGAATCTGGAGCTATATCACAGGGTGCTGTTTAAGGCCAACAGACCAGACAAGAGCCTGATGATAATGGTAAAAATAGGGTCTCCAGCCCATGCAAGCGGGTCACTGGTCCAGGTTTCTTTTCAGGGTTTAAATGAGTCTTTATATTTAGCTGACCTACATTAGGTTTAGGAGCATTCGTTCGGATCTTCGGTTTAGACTTGCCATCTAATGCATCACACGCACTTGCAGGAGTTTTAACTCTCAGTTTGAGCTTTGACTTTGATTTTTCCAGCAAGTTGATGTCGAATTCTTGGAATATCCACGAGACATTTGATTCGGATGATCCGGGTAAAGATAACGCTCTTGATTTGTCTTATTTTATTATTGTTGAATCTGGTCAATCCCACCGGTCACAATTTACTTCTTTCTGGAAGCTCTAAAAATGTTGTTGTTGGCTTTTGGAAAAAATAAAAATAAAATCTTAATGGTGAAAAAAATAGTATAAGTGGAACAAATAGATTTGTTTTGATTTAAAATGTATCAACGTCACATGTTTCTCACTGTAAAAAGCGATTAGTTTTTATACTTAAAATAAGTTGACTTTCTTAAAGTGACAATCCATTGTAACTTGGAACTATTAAATTGACTTAACTAACTTTTTATAATTCTGCTAATAGATAATTTAGGTACTCTTAAAGCAACCGGTTCAAACCAGTGTTTTGTTTTGTTTTTAATATAATATTATATATTATATTAAAGTCAAATAATTGCTTTGTCCAGTGCACTATTGTTTGTGACCAAGTATAAAATCTACTTTAACCAACAGGATATTAAATGAGGCATGACATTTGTGTACTAGGAAGTAGGGTTTGGCAATAAACCGTATCAATATTTATTGACCGAACACCATTGTCATTATTGATAAAAAAAAAAATGGTATGAAGGCAATAGTTTTATTAAAATGAGCGTACACTTTGGAATAAAATGGCAATAAGCTTATGGGTGTAAGTTTGACATTTCCAATGGAGGCACACACCACTCATATGGGAGCGATGCACATGTTCTGCAAGCGGAACACACTTGATCACATTTTCCAGATGCAGCTAGTTGAAAACATCTGAACTTTGATTCAGATTTCTGCTTCACACTTTGTATGGAATATACACATTTCAGTAATAATGGTAGACTAATTACCTGAGACAAACACAGTGCACATAAACACTGCAGTGCTTTTTACTTTTCTCTATAAACTTGTATCAGAACTGCAGCAATGATATGTCCATTTGTCATCCTTTGCAAAAACGGTCGATGGTCGCCTAGTTACAGAAATGCGACAGGAGAGTGCTAGCGAAAAGTGCACTGAACATAGTAAAGGAAACCACTCGCTTATGCTTGTCACTTCAGGTTAGAATGACAACATGTTCGAAAATGAATGCCATGACTAGCAGCAGTGAAGAGATTGTATATAAAAAAGGATGTCGCCAAAGTGGCTTTTTGGTTTCTTTTCTTGTGCATCCCAGCCACTAGCACCCCATCTGAAAGATTTTTTTAGCATAGCGGGTAATGTAGTCATTCAACTTCACAATTTGTAATGTTGCAGCATGTATTTGAATAATGATGGCTGGTTCCTTTACTTGAAAACTCAGATTTAATTAATGTATTTTGTGTTGTTTACAGAGTTTGAGGTTTACTGTATCTTTATTATTGACACCTTAAAGTTTGCTTTGATTGTTCAGCGTTTACAATTTACCACTGCACACACTTTGTAACATTTTATTGATCAAGTTTAAGAGTCTCTTTAACACTTATGTTTATATTATTATAAAGAGATCAGATATTTTGTTTAAATATTATTGTTTTTGACTATTAAAACTATTTGCTTAAGTAATGTTGGTAAATTTAAATAAAGTGGTTAAAAATCCTAATTTACTTAAATCGATTGTTAAAATATTTAATAGTTATCGATACTGAATGAAATGAAACTTGATTTCGTGATAATTCATTTTGTAATATCGTCCAGCTAATATCGTTAGGAAGATTTCAGGAGATAAATGCGTGTACTCAAATAAATAAAAGGAAAAAAATGGATTTAACAGGTTAATAAACCAAAGCAGCCTTCTTAATATGCAGCAGTACATTACAGTGTTTATCCGACCAGCGTGTAAAGATGGTTTCTTTGGGTTTCACATTGCTTGGGCTGAAAACCCAAAGAGAGAATAAAAGTGGTCTGTAGTTTCAAAGCCCCCCTGTGCCTGTCGAGATAATTATAAGCTTTGAAGCACGGCTTTGGAAGAAGGGGGAGCGGCATGGTTGTCTTAAGTAATGGTTGGGGGTATTTGAGCCCGGGTCAGACCTTTGGCCCCCCTGTCAGAAACTAACACGATATCACAGGTGTGTTCAGCTCCTCTCTTTTCTGCACGCCTTTAGTTCTGGCTTATTCAAAGCTCAACGCTATAATGAAATTCAGCTGCCTGCTTTCATGGTCAAGTTGCTGCTGGCAAATCCCTCTTGTCTCTATAATGACTGTGGCTGATGGGAAGGGGAAAATGGTGTTTATGAGTTTACGTTTTTTTTTAAACATTGGTTTGGAGGATCAAAGGGGAGTTTTGTGATTTGAAGGCTTGGTTCATCTCAGAATGAAAACTGTCATCATTTACTAGGCCTCTTGTCATTTCAAACTTAAAGTAACACAAATAAATATATATTTAATAAAATTTGAGAGATTTATTTATTTTTGTTTGTTTTTTGTTTGTTTGTTTTGTATTTCCTTTTAAAGTTTCTCCTCACCAAAAACTGATACTTCAAAATATTAATGAAAGCCCGATGTAAAAATAAATCTATTTGAAGGAAGCTGTTTAATTGAGTCTTTTAAAGACACATCCTCACTCATTTTATAAAATTAACAGGATTGATAGTCTTTTTTTGTGGGGGATATTTTTTTTTTTTATTTAGATATGAGGCCATACAAAAACTTCCAAATGTCATTTACAACAGAACAAAAAAATAAATGTACTTTCTGACAAATAAGATTGCAAATAACAAATAAGATTGCAATAAAGACCAAACAGTAATGATGTAGTATTAAAAAACAAAACTTAATGAATGCAAGATAGAGCAGGGGTTCCCAAACTTTTCAGACCGCGACCCCCAAAATAACACTGCCAGTGACTCGCGACCCCCTATATGAGGTCTGAGATAGTAATAAAAATATAAACCTTTCACACAACGGCGCACACATACCAAAAGACCCAAGTCTATTCATCATTTAATTTTGGAGAACACCACTTTGAGATCATCCTCTGTTTAGTTATGGCCTGTATTTATTTTTGATGTACGTGAATGCCATAAAGGTGTCAGAAAGTGTAACCTGATGCCATAAAATCAATGTGCTGCCTCTGACGCTATTGCTGTGTCTTTAATATAACGTAATCACCCCAGGAGTAGCAAAAAAATCTAAAGACTGATGGCTTTTTATTTGCATGTTGTTTAATATTAACATGTTAACAATGTTAATATTCATTTTGTTCTTCAGTAGATAAAATATGGTCATTCTAATAGTTTAATAAAATGAATTAGATTTTTGGAAACCACCAAGTGACCCTCCCTTATTGTCACGTCAGCCTCCGGTGGATTCCAACCACCACTTTGGCACCCACTGAGGTAGAGGTACACACTGTAAATAAATAAAAAGTTGAATTAACTTTAAATCAACAAGCTGCAAAGAAATTTTGAGTTTATTAAACTTCAGTGGTTGAAGTTGTGCCAAATTATTTTTTTAAGTTGACCGAAAAGGCTGGTTTAAGTCAAGCACACTTTATGGAATAATTTGGCACAACTTCAAACACTGAAGCTAAATAAACTCAATTTCTTTGCAGCCGGTTGCTTTAAATTTTTAAGTTAACTCAACTTTTTATTTTTTGAAGATATGGAGAAATAAAAATTTAAAGTCTCCTTAACTGAATATTTTACTTTCATTGAACAAACAGTTCCAAACATGCAGCTGAATCATTTTTATGAGTAAATTCAACTCTGAGCTCAAAAATATGTCCACCTAACTTACAATTTTAAACTGAGTTAACAATTTGTTAGTTGGATTTTTTTACAGTGCAGTCTGCAATACAAGTCACCAGAGATTCAGGTTGTAGAACATTAAATTCCTGCCATCTTTAAGCCTTTCTGTCAGTTTGTCTGAGAATTGATTGAATTGAAAAACCATTGACCACAAACTCTGATGCATCAAAACATTAATAAGGACAACATAAATTCAGACCATAAGATTTAGGATATTTTATGGAAATCTTCTAAAGGAAGACATGATCTTTAATTTGTAATTTTTAATATTTAAGTAATAGCAGTCATGTCAGAAGATTTCAATTACATATCTTAAATCTTATGGTCTGAATTTTTGTTCTCCTTATTAATGTTTTGATGCATCAGAGTTTGTGGTCTTTTAATAGAGGGACCGAAATGTCTCAAAAACACCCTCATTTGTGTTATAAAGATTACCTTATTAGGTTTGATGCGATGTGGGTGAGTCAAATAATGTTACCCCAAACCACAAAACCAGTCATAAGGGTGAATTTTTGGAATTTGAGATATTCTCTTGGTTAATCTGACAGCATAATAAGCTTTTCATTGATGGATGGTTTGTTGGAATTGGACAGTATTTGGAAGAAATACAAATTATTCAAATGAAGTTAAGTGCATAATTCTATCATCTATCATTTTGACTCGTACTGTACAATGGTTTTTGACTTCCCACAAAAATGACCCTGCATCTTGTTCTTGAATAGGCATGGGCCGGTATAGGATTCTGATGGTATGATAACCTTGGATAAAAACGTCACGTTATCATAGTCTTTTGATTACTGCGCTAAAATATGTTCTTTTTCTAAATGCCTGGAAAAAAAATACTGTTTCCACATTGAATAAAATATATTTTATTTTAAGAAACATTTAAACAATTTTGGGACAGTAAAGATGTCAGGCAAAATTATTCAAATAAATCACTGACTTCATTAGATTCAAAAACACAGATTTCTTTAAAATTTGAAAAGGCACCTTTGGATATCTTTATTTTCTTTGGATGTAAAGTAAGCCACTACACTGTTCAGGTCCAGCATGTTTGCATGTGTATAATATGCGCTTTGTTTTTCAAATGTTTCCTGGATCGTGGGCTGACTAGTAGCTTTTGTCGTCGTAAAAAACAAGAAAAAAAAAACCTTACATATACCATATACCATTTAGCATTTTTAAAACCTTGACTTTTTCAAACCGTAGTAAACCTTGAAACCAGTTATTGTCCCAATCATTGATCATTTTTGGTGAAACTAACTTTTGTTTCTGGCTGCAGTTTGCAAGTTGTAAGGAAGTACGATTGTGTTTAGCAAATAAGTTCGCTTGAATCCGTCCTCCCATCATCTCGATTTTTCTAGCTTCAGGTTGTGTCACTTTATGAATGCCAGAAGACCCTCAATGAAATTTGTCAATGGACACACCTGCAGCTCCACCTCAACCTACAACAGCAATATCCGAAACAGCCGTGTGACCTCTCAGATGCTCCTCTTCCCCTGAGGACAGACAGATCGTGTTTCTTTGACCTATTATCTGAAATTTTGCACAAACCACATGAGGCTCTATAGGTGGTCTCGGGTTTACAGTGGTTCGTTTGAAAAGCTTCCTATATTCTATAAAGTGACCACAGACTTTCATGCTCCAAAATGGGCAAAACATCTTTCAAGAAGCTTAATATACATTGCTGCTTTATATTTTAAGATATCTTAAAAAATGTGAGAGCTTAATATGAGAAACTAATCTTCCCCTCCACCACATACATCTGTCACATTACCATAAGTTTGGGGTTAGATTATTTAATGTCTTTAAAAGAAGTGTTTGCTCACCAAGAAAGCAGTTATGTAATAGAAATGTTTAATATTTATATAAAGTTCATTTAAAATAACTTTAGCAGCCATTACTCATGTCTTCAGTGTCACATGACCCCTTGGAAGAATTGTAATCATGTTAAAAACAGTTGCTCAGTGGTTTTGTGGAAACCTCAATATTTTTAGAGCATTTTTGTTTTTGAATAGGAGAAAGTTCAAAATAACTGAAAATATTTAGTAAAATAATAAATGCCTTTTGTTGGTTTTCAGTCAGTTTAATGTCTCTATTCTAAATAAAAATTAATTATATATAAATATATATTATATAGGGCGACGCAGTGGCGCAGTAGGCAGTGCTGTCGCCTCACAGCAAGAAGTTCGCTGGTTCGAGCCTCGGCTGGGTCAGTTGGCATTTCTGTGTGTAGTTTGCATGTTCTTCCTGCATTCTCGTGGGTTTCCTCTGGGTCCTCCGGTTTCCCCCACAGTTCAAAGACATGCGGTACAGGTGAATTGGGTAGGCTAAATTGTCCATAGTGTATGAGTGTGAATGTGTGTGTATGGATGTTTTTCAGAGATGGGTTGCGGCTGGAAGGGCATCCGCTGTGTAAAACAAAATGCTGGATAAGTTGGCGGTTCATTCCGCTGTGACGACCCCAGATTAATAAAGGGACTAAGCCGAAAAGAAAATGAATGAATGAATGAATGAATGAATATATACTATAAAAAAAATTTTTTATTACGATCCAAGTTTCGAATGTGTTATGTCAAACACGAACAGTCATCAAAGTATGTATTTTCAATTAATAATTTAATTCCTAATTTAATAATTCAATTAATAATTTGACCCTTAATTTATGCTTTCATTACACCTAAAATGAAGTGCTGTAATGCTCTGCATTCCTTTAAATTTCCCACAAGTAAACCATATATTTAGTGAACAGCATGCAATTCTGGGGTAAAATAATCCTTTGCAATGGATTGTGTGCAAGGTGTGGTAGAAAAAGCAGTTACGTTAATAACAATTGACAGAAAAAGTAGGTGTGTTTGTTCATTTTTACAAAGCAAAATACCTTAACACTCCCACTGAAGATCTGTTTTCTGTGGTGTGTGTGTGTGTGTGTGTGTGTGTGTGTGTGTGTGTGTGTGTGTGTTTGAATGCAGAGCTTTGTATGGACCTGCACTCGTTGTTCAACTGCTGCCTCTGGCTGTAATGTTTGTGTCAGATGACTGCCTCGTCATGCTACCCAGCCCTCACCTCTGCAGACGTGCAGTACCTCCCACTAATGTACCACATTTTTTGCTTTAAGAGACATTCCTAATGTCGTTTTCCCGCTTGTCATTTTTCTGTGATAGTCTGAAGTCTGGCTTTGTAGCCTTGTTCCTGAGTACTGTTTGTTGCATTTGGTTGTTTTAAACCATTGTTGGTTTAAATATGGACAGACTCAACAAAGATGTTTTTTTATTTTATTAAATTTAAATGACACCTTTTAACCCAACAGTTGGGTTACAATCAGATTACTTTCTTAGATGTAAGAATTATATATTACTAATTACTGTCATTTGAATGTAATTAGTAGCATACAATATTAATGTCTATGCAAATGTAATGCGTTACAATACTTTTATATCGCTTTAAGTCACTTTCTGACCAAAATAACCTGACTGAAGTATGACTGCAAGCATATTTGCAAGCATTTATTTAGCCAGGAAAGTGTAATTATTTAGAGATCTGATCATATGACCGCTTTTGTTTTAAATATTAGATTGTAAATATTTACATGTCGCCGCTGGCTTGCATGGTTTAGGACTTCTGAAGCTGCACATCGGTGGAATCGCTCTTCAGTGTTTGGACTCTCAGCAATGAAAATCAAACCATGCTGAACTGAACTAAACTGAATTTCGACTCTGAAAACTGAACTGACACTTTCAGTGTACTAGAATTTCTATGTTAAGCTGCTTTGACACAATCTAAATTGTAAAAGCTCTATAGAAATAAACATGAATTGAATTGATTAAGATATTAAATTAAGTTTTATTATAGAACCTTACAAATGTTCTCAGATTACTGTTATTAGCTGAACCTCTTTCAACAATAAAAATACAATATTTATTTGCTTTTATGACACCAAAAATAAGATGGTGTGTCTAATTGTCATGGCATCCATATACAATGCACATTACAGGATATGCATCACTAAAAGGGTAGAAAATGTGTAAGTATAAGTTCATTTGTGCGGATCATTATTAGATTTGGTTCTCATTAATTGTAAATCCAGTCCTGAAAGTAACTTGTAGACTACAGACTACAGTCCCCATGTCTGTGATAGGTTTTTGTCTAAAAAGCGCATATTTTATTACATAAATGAATTCTATTATGACAAACAGCAGGTTGTAGATGCTTTTATGCTTAGCATTCTGAACTTTCTACACTCTGATTATTTATTTTTTCAGTGGCAAATTATGACTATAAGAGCACAGGCATGGCTCAAACTATAATACTGTGTATATGGACCGTATCTAACCTTGCCATTGCTAATTTTGTCAGGGATTTAGCTTTCCACAGCCATATCACCCTGTAGCCCAAGACCGGTTACTCACTGAAGCTGAGCAGGGCTGAGCCTGGTCAGTACCTGGATGGGAGATCACATGGGAAAACTAGGTTGCTGTTGGAAGTGGTGTTAGTGTGGCCAGCAGTGGGTGCTCAACATGCGGTCTGTCCTAATGCCCCAGTATAGTGAAGGGAAACTATACTGACAGTGAACTCCGTCTTTCATATAGGACGTTAAACCAAGGTCTTGACTCTCTGTGGTCATTAACATGGCACTTGTCCTAAAGAGTAGGGGTATAACCCTGGTATCCCAGCCAAATTTCCCCCAATCAGCTCTTACCCATCATAGCCACCCATCAAATCATCCCATCCACCAAATTGACTCTATCACTGTATCTCCACTTCACCAATAGCTGGTGTGTGGTGAGCGCACTGGTGTTGTTATCCTGTGGCTGCCGTCACATCATCGAAGTTGATGCTGCACACTGCTGGTGGTGTGGAGAGACCCCCCCCACCTCATGATTGTGAATATGCTTTGGGTGTATGGCCATACACTAAATGCGCTATATAAATACACACATTACATTTCTATAATATAATAATACATCAAACTCCATCAACCATAAACGGACATACATTTTTACCTGCATGCATACCTTATACTATTATAATTGTTTAATACAATATTTTTTTTAAATATGTGGCTATAACTTGTGTTACTGAGATTGAAATGCGCAATAAAGGTATACTACTGAAATCATATGCTTTTGTAATCTGTTACTCCCAAAACTGATTACTTCCCAGTGAACTACGGGTCTGTGTAGTTAATGCCTCTCCATCTGAAAGCACAGGAAAATACCACAATAACATGTTGTTGTTGCTTTTTACTTTTCTGTGAGGGTTGTTTTCGGGTTGGTGTAGGTGTTGTAGACGTTAAGGGAGTGACACTGCAATAAACAACCAAATTCAATATAGCGACTACTACTTTTAACTAAAAAAATAATTAAGTAGTAGTTGATGTTTTTAAATGTGCATCAGAGTTGTCTCACTCTTGCTTTTGCATGTACAATACAGGAAACCACAAGGAATGAGGTATATCTTGACTATTTTGTGTTGCCAGATATTGCTATAAAAATAACCGGCAAATAAAAACGAGCCTATAATAAACCTTAAAAACTATCCTGAAAATGAACCACATTCTGAAACATTTCAAGCTGTATTCACCCACTTTATTTACTCCACTTATGAGGCCAAACAACAAGCAAGATCTTTAATAAGCATGCTTATAAAAAGTAGACATGGCAACACTTCAAGAGCATGTGAGTTCTGAACGAGTTCTGTTACATACACTCAAGAAACAATAATTTAGGGGATTTACTTCGGTATTCAAATGTGGTTTCTACTTCTGAAACCTTACAGTGTCTATATAGCCAATATCTACCTGTCTGAAAGGCATTGCATTTGATTACAGATGTTATTATATATAATTTTTTAAGTTACATGATTTTTTATTTTTTTTATTGAGCGTAGGATTTCTATTTTCTGCTTTTATCTGGTCAATGTCTAGATCTCACTGACATAATCCTACCTAGAACATGTTTTTGTTGAACACAAGTCTGTCCTTGTCTAAAGCAATAATATTTTATAAATTAACTGACGTCTGGGCCATCTGCATCATGTCCAGAAGTGACATTTGAGCATATCTTATATTATATTTGTAATATAGTCATAGTAATATTCTAGTAGATTCTTTGCCAACAGGGTGTTGAGAACAGGGAGTGACATTGAATGAGTAAAAATGATAAAACACACCTTTGCAATTCTTGCGCTGTAAATAAGAAAGCTTAACCTGCAGTTACACGTCAGTCTGTACAGGCCAATCCCAGTTTGCTATTAACAAGCAACTTTGCTGATGCCATTGCGTCAGTAGAGGACTTAATGTTTGATTAAATATCATTTCCTTCACATGAGGCTCTCTTGTTTATGGTCTGGTCTCAGATCTTTTCAACATGGATGGATGCATCTTTTCCTCTTATAGGACCTCTGTCATCTGAGAAACTTGGCTAAACTTAGCTGAGATATATACACTCCACAGTGTTTAGATGTTTGGGGTTATACAGTAGGTGACTGCGAGGCCGTAGTGACACCATTCACTTTGACTACATGTTTAAGAATGACGGAGCAAGGTGGGTAACTTTGAGATTAATGCCTAAAATGCATGCATGCATCCTGCTTTTGCAGTATAATCAAGAATATGTATAATGTGTACATATATGTACACTACCGGTTAAAAGTTTGGGGTCAGTAGGATTTTTAAAAGTTTTAAAATAAGCTTCTTCTGCTTCCCAAAGCTGCATTCATTTCATCAGAAATACAGTACAAAATTTAAAATTATGAAATGTTTTTGCACTATAAAATAACTGTTCAAAAGTAGTTTATAACTTAATTTAATCATTTATACCAGTGATTTTGAAGATGAATTTTCAGCTTCATTACTCCAGTCTTCAGAGTCACATGATCCTTCAGAAATGTCTCTAATGTTAATTATTATTATTATTATTATTATTATTATTGTTATTATTATTATTGTTATTATTAGTTTTAAAAACAATATTGACTGGAGTAATAATTTCATTTGAAACTACATACAAAAAGAAGTTATTTAAAATTGTAATAAATATTTAACAATTGAACTTTTTTTATATATATTTAATAAATGCATCTTTGATGAACAAAATAATTTTTGTTTGTTTGTCTTTTTATTAGTTTATTTATTTGTGTATGTATTTAAGAGAATGAACTAAAGCAAGTAGGGTTTTTTTTGTTAACAGGTAGGTTAGAATAGAATGGCTTTTATTGTCACTGTACACATGTATAATGTACATTATATACACATGCAATGACATCAAGTCATGCAAGGTTTGTGATTCAAATAAATCTGTATGATAATTTTTAAAAGCCTAGTATTCTGTTTAAAATATGTTCTTATGTGAGCCATACATTCTTTATTTTTTTAATGGCAGCATTTTAGCATGTTTCGACTAGCTCAGAGTTGACTTTTACCCACATGTGCATATTTTGGCCCAATTATCTTGGAGCATTTTGTGCATCTTTTTTGAGACTAAATGATTATCTGTCTTTAAACCAAACTGTTTGCGCAATGTTAAGTTTGTCATATTGCTAAGTGATTTATTGATGAACTCCCTACTGTGAAAAAGAGAAGGTCTGTGATTTTGTTTTTCAAACAACAACAACAACAACAAAAGAATTGACAAAACCTCAGTGACTTCTTGCCCTGGAGTTAGTTCAAAAAGACATTGCACAACATTTCTAAGTGAAAATCTCTTTTTGCCTGTGAACTTTAGTCAAGCTGTAGCTGTCTGCAAAAGCTGAGGCATGTTATTGTTGTAATGTGTGCGTTTGTGTTTTTAATGCGAGTCGGAGGAAATTCCACAACACGTCCTGTGTTTCGTAATACTCAAGACTGGTCCAATCATTGTTTTTACTAGTTTCCCAAGTCTGTGTTCTTCAGAGAACATGGCAGACCTCCCACTGGTGGTTCTTCCTGTCGTTCTTCTTCCACCCAGGGCTTTATGAGACCCACCAGCGTATCTGCTGCACACATGCATGTCTGCTGCTCCGTCACTGCTCTGCTTAATCTGCTTCATGCAGTGTCTAAATAATGAATCCAGCAATATTGCGTGTAGTTTTGGATTTTATCTAGGCTCAAACATCCGTGTAGCTTCTCAGCACAAACAAAAGCTTTTGTTTTGGCATCAGAATCACAGTGTACTTTAACATGTTTAGAGAGGGTGAGCTCGTTGCTTCACATTACTGATCTTTTTTTGGCCTTATTGCTTTTAAAGTTGGTTCCTCTTTAGTTCCAGTCTCAACACTAATTTAGAATGGAGTGTAGTTTCATGTCAGAGCTCTTATAAGGTGAAGGGCTGTACTCACCATTAAGGCTAGCTTTCTCCAGGCTTTCGTATGTGTATAATAAAGTTATTAAACATTAAAATAGCTCACTCAGAAAGCATACAATAAGACGCGCCATTATTAGTGACTTTAGGTGATTTCTAAAACAAAATCTGTCAGTGTTATTTTCCTTTTCTCATCTTCAGCGCTTCACATTTTTGCGGTTGTAGCTTCTGTCATGTGAAGGCAGAAGGCATTGACTGAGTGATTGACAGCTGATATTAACCAATCCATTCGCGTTCAGTTCTAGAGCAGTGGGCCAAAAAGAAGAGCACAAAGGCGGAGCAAGCATTGCAGGCTTTTTTTTACATCAGCAAGTTCACATAACAACTGTTTTAATCTGTTACTGAGCACTGCGTTTAGCGTGTTTAGGTGCAAAGATGCATTCTGCATAAATGTCTCCTAAATCTGCGCACGCGGTGAGGATTTTGCAGTGAAAACAGGTCACACGGCAACAATTTATGCACTTGCACAAATGCTTCCAAATATATATTTTAGGTCACATAAAATTTTGAGTGCATATGCGACAAACGGTTGAGCCCTAGCATCTTTACTTGTTATTATTTCCTGATAATAATGATAATAAAATAAGGAAGTTATCATCAATCACAATACAAATTACAGTGAACTCCAAACGAACTCTCGTCTCCTCCACCAGCTGTGGGAAAAAGCCATTATAAAGATACAGATCACTCTGCCTATTCTTGCCAGAGTCCAGCGGAAAAAAGTGATTGACAGGTGGTAATTTGTGTGTAACTTTATTTATTTATGGTTTGGTTTTGGGTAAAGCAAAGACCATGTGGGTCAGGTAGTGAAAAGAGTAGACTACAAGTAATTAATTTGTTATGAATTGATAAATATTTAACAACAACCACCCCCGCCTACGACGATGATGCCATTGTCCATCGCGATGTTTCACATTAGACATTGTACAATGCCAAATTGGTCAACATCGCCCAACCCTAACGTGGATTATGTACAACCCCAAATCAGAAAAAGTTGGGACCGTTTGGAAAACACACATAAAAAAAAAAGTTGTGATTTCTAAATGTACTTTGACTTGTATTTTATTGCGGACAATACAACAGCACATTATTTAATGTGTTTCTCATGATTTATTTATTTATTTATTTTTAATAAAAGCGTATTCCAATTTTGGTTAATTCAACACAAAAGTTGGAAAATAAAGTTGGAACAGTAAAGCATTTACCACTTTGTGATGTTGCAATTCCTTTCCACAACATTTAAAAGACATTTTAGGGGCTGAAGACACCAAGTGATGAAGTTTTTCAAGTGTAATTTTGTCCCATTCTTTCTGCAAGCAAGTCTTAAGGTGGGCAATAGTACAGGGTCTTCGTTGACGCATTTTGTGCTTCAAAATGTGCCACACATTCTCTATTGGAGGTCAGGACTGCAGGCAGGCCAGTCAAGTACCTGTATCCTCTTCCTTCGCAGCCAGGACTTTGTAATGTGTGCAGAATGTGGTTTTGCCTTGTCTTTGAAATTGCCCTGGAAAAGAAGGCATCAAATTGTGCTCCAAAACCTTTGTACTTCTCAGCATTAGTGTTTCTTTTTTTCTTTCTTTTTTTTTCAGTTGAGTTTTCCATACTGTGCCAACTTTTTCTGATTTAGATTTGTATAATAACCAGAAGCATTATAAAACAAGTCAGTAACACATGTTCATTTACTATTTAGTTTGAAGCTATACAGTAAGTTTGTGTGAGAAACTGTCTGTATTTTAAGTCCTATGAAATGTGAGAATGCAGGGTGTCTGCAGGGTCTTAAAAAGTATTAAAAGTTGATAAAACAGTTTAGAGAAATTTAAGGTCCTTAAAAGTATAAAACAAAAAGTAAAAAAATTGTATTGAGATGCTGTATAGTTTGTGAAATTAATAAAACCCTGCTAGATTGAAATAGCATTTTTATTCAGTTAATAAATAATGTCTTATTTAAAATGCTATTGATTTAAAAGCTATTGATTTCTTGCAATCAGTATTTAGTAAATATACTGTAAGTTAAAATGTCTACAATGTTACCGGTTGAAAAAGTGGCAGTGAGGTTTTAAAGTGAATGGCAAGAGTCTTAAAAGAGAGTCTTGCACTCTGGTTCCTGTATATGCCCTGAAATGACAAAAAAGGGTGAACTTTAACGTTTCCTCTTGAATTTGTCAAAAGGTTGTTTTTGTATGCTGACCATCTGAAGGTTAAGGTTCTGTTTGTTGATAAATATTAAATGACCTGAATGAAAGCTCATGATTTGGCTAAACTTCCCACAAGGTCAGACACACAAGTGCAAAATTGCAACACAGAGGTGCGTCAGTAAGCTTAGGCCTCACCTCAGATCAGATAGGAGAACATGATTTGTTTCACGTACTTCACAATCACTTTGTTTTTGTGTGTGTATATGTGGATTTGTTGTTGTGAATCATGCATGTGCTTTTGTATCTAATATTTGTGTTTTGCTTGTTCTGTCTAGTTTGCAGGTTGCATGGCAAGCTGATTTGATGCATGAGATTTGCATGAGCACATTCAGGCTCTTTGTGGAATTTGGAGCGAGTGTCTGCAGTCATGGCCCAAACCATGCACATTAACGGCAATGCCTCAGGTAACACCCCTCCCTTTTAATTGGAAGCTGTTATCTTCATTAATGAATCATCAGTGTTTATGCTTTACAGTTCAGGTGAAACTGAAGTGTGTAGTTTCTGCACCATTATAGTCACCAAATGGAATTGCAAAATGATAATTGTTGTAAAACAAGTTTCTTCTCCTGCCTTTCGAATGGTTCCACCCCAAAAGTCATACTATTACGCTGTGTCCTTACTACATGCAATGCGGTGCCGCGACACACGATAAAGGGTATCTTCCTTATGTTAAAATGAGTCTTTGTCCTTAGCATCTGAAATTTATATTTTAGGAGCTGCAAATGCGGCAAAACAACAGCATAAACTACTATGACACTAATCACCTCAGGGACAGATTATGTGTTAAATGCTACCAATGTGAGTTTAAATACCATCATATGGGGCATTTAACGGCATTTTTAAAGCAGCAGCAGATAGTTCACCTTTTATCTTGAAAATAAAATAACTAGCAAACCGTTTGGAAATAAAATAAGAACTGTGACTCCATGCAAACCACATCAACCACTCAGCCTATGTACTTTTAATAATGTTAAATATGTGTTAACCTGATTATAACCCTTACCATTTTGTTGGGAGTGCAGTGGCTGTTATTTGATTGAATGGCTAGTATTTAAGCGTTTCTGTTGTGTGGTGTCACATTTGATGTGCACAGTCAAATGGCTTGTTGCTGGAATCTTGTTGCATCGTGTGTAGTTAGGACATTGTGTTTATTTGTCAGGCTGGCTGCAATTCGCAGAAAACGAATGCTTACAGTATGAAATGCAAATATTTCTACTGTCAAATGTACCAAAATACTAAATTGTATCATATAGACCATACCACTTTTTTGTCAACCTTTCCTAATGCCTGATTTCCTCTGAGCAGCATGGTTCGGTACAATACCCATCTTCCTGGGGCTTGTGTTTCCACTGCCAACTTATCAAATCAAATCAAATCACTTTTATTGTCTCATCATCAGCAGCACGTGTGCTATGATGAGTGAAAAGCGTAGGTGCTGGCTCCAGACAGTGGAAAATACAGATAGTGCAAATACAACAACAGTGCAAAAAAAACAGACAGTGCAAATACAACGACAGTGCAAAAAAAAAACAAAAAAAAAAAAACAGACAGTGCAAATACAACGACAGTGCAAATACAACGACAGTGCAAAATACAGACAGTGCAAATACAGCGACAACTTGGTTGTTACTTGGTAGGTATGGTGTATGCAGTTAGTGTAATTTTCGCTCAAAGAAGAAAGCCATACAGGCAGTTCGCGAAGGGTCTGGATGTAGACCTGGTACAGTTGCAATCTGAGCTGCATGCAATCCTTTTTAATGCCTACTTTTAATGCCCCCCACCCCTAACTCTACCCCTCACAGTGGCATCACTATCTCCAGATACTATTGGGTGGTTCCCATATTGCATCTTGCACAGCAAGCATACACAAACAGTGATCTGTGCTTTGTTAAAATAACATGTCACATGTGTGGAACACCTGTGAAACCCATGTGAAACGTTTGACTTTTTCATGTGATCACATTTGAACAAGTGATCTTGTGATTTGCACATGAACATATACTACCACACGTCACGTTTTGCACATGTGATTTTAACATGTGATGGGAAAGAAAGGAAGAAATGCATAAACAAGGGCAGTAAAGTGATTAAAAAAGTATTGTGTTAATCACAATGATGATCTTTGATTAATCTAGTTTAATTACAAATGTAAGCTATAGGATTAAGGTCTTAATATGCGGTTTTCAAAGAAAGAAATGCTAGACAATCTAGTTTAAAGAAACATATTATCTAGCTTTATTATCTTATTTATTTATTATTAAAGTGATTAAGTTAGATGCAGATGTCAGTTGTCATGGATTATCTGGATAGATTACTTGCTGATGTCCAGTTTTTTTACTTTTTCAGTGTTATACAGTTCATGTATTTTTATAAACAATAGTTCACTTTGATGGTGAACACAATTTAGCTTAGCAGTTGTTTATTTGTTGACAGGCTTGCGCTGCTACACATCCAGTCCTTTGACAAGCATGGCTGGTTAATGCTGTCTCTGCACTAGCAACTTTGCTAACATCTGCAAAAATATGTTTGGCTAAAGGGTGATACTTCAAACTTGTTGTGTTTTGGTTTAAGGAGAGGTCATCTCATCACTGCAATAAGTGCACACAATGTTGGTTTAATCCAAACCTCTATCTAGAAGCTTATTTTAATGTAACATGCCATTTAGCACTCACGTGATATTGAACTTATTCTTTATGTATGAGCAGACACAGCCACTGAAATATTTTTGGCTTGAGACTTCAGGTCTCATTTACTTCTATTGATTTTTAGACGTTATATTTGTTATATCTAGGGCTCTATTTTAACGATCTAGACGCAAAGTCTAAGGTGCATGGCACGAAAGCATTAAGGGCGTGTCCGAATCCACTTTTGCTCTTTTAAGGACAGAAAAATATGGTCTAACAGGGTTGTGCTCATTCTCTTAATGAGTTATAGTGTGTTTTGAACATAACATGCATTAAACAAACCAGAGTCTCGTCTCTCATTCCCTTTAAGAGTCAGTTGCGTCATGCCATGGTACATTTAATATTTACATGGCGGACTTTGTAAGTGGAAAAATTGAATGCTTTACTAGCGAGAAAACAGGTAAACAGACCATCTGCAGCGAGGATAAAGAATGAGCCTCCTCCATTTGGCCTCTTTACTTTCTCTTTACTTTACTCCTTTACTTTCGTGGATAAGAAAACGGTGTTGTACGCACTCCACTAAAGACATCCATTAGTCTACATATTTAATTTAGTTTAAGCGCAAGGATTTGTCAGCTATTTCTAAATTCAGTTCTAATTTCCAGCTAACAAATAAATGAACAACAATAATGAAGTGTGCTCAAAACACACGTCCTATTCCTCTGCTTCATATGGTGATGCACACATCTCTAAACCTGACAGATGGAGATATCTAAACTTGTTTTTATTAAAGCAAATATAAATATGCATATAATAATTAATACTGCTAATAATAATAACATTATACAAATACAAATTGTCATGAATAAACTGAAAAAAGCCCCCCGAGATGAAGAAGGCATGGAGGTTGTGCTTTCACATTTAAGTAGAAATTAATAATTTTTTTTTTAATCCTTTAATTCTTTAAAGGATCTAAAAGATATTTGTGTATTGCTGTAAATCCTGTTTGTATTAAGCAAAGTGTAAGCGTTTAAGGTGCACAACTAACGTGCTCTGCGTTGGACTTTAGACCAGCTTTCAGTTGGTCAGTGGCGTAGTCAATTTTAGTTCCTCAAATTAGCAACACACCAACAATGCACCTTAACACACCTCCTTTCTAGACTGGCACACCCATGAGTCCACAAAGCGGTGTAAATAGGTTTACTATTTAAACAACATGGCGCAAAGAGGGAAAAAAATTAGGGTAGTGTTGGTCTGAAAATAGCAGCAAATCACACCAAACACGTCTTGCGCCTTATTGCGCCGGGTGTATGATAGAGGCCCTAGTCATATCTCCCATAGGCTACTGAAATGGAAGTTCACAATTGCAAACAAACTTGTAAAAACAAGTGCACTTCTGCATTGCAGAATAAGGCAAATAGTTGTGATAGCAATTTGTTGGGGTCAAACTTTATCAAAATAATCAAATTTGTGTTTAAATTATCAGATGAATTGCATTAAATCAAATTAATGTTGACAACTAGGACTGCACAATATATCATTTGAGCATCGATTTCACAATATTCACATCGCAGGATCTGCATTGTCAAACCGGTATTATAATCGTGTTGGAGCCACATTTAAAAAAACTCTCATGATCATTGCAACATTTAACCATTAAGTTATTAAAACATTTATTATTTATGTTTCGTTATTATCATTTAGATTAATATCTATATCTCCTAATATAGATTAATCTATATTAATATAGATTGATATCATCAGTTTAAGATATTCAGGCATACAAACATATGTTTCTAACTTTAAGAAAGATTAATTGTACTTATCTATATACGATGAAGGCTATACAGTGTTATTTTACACTTGGTTATTAAATTTTTGTATCTGAATATTTTTAGACTTCCAGAAAATCATAAAGCACTGTATATTTTATTTGTACAGTATTGTTGCTCTACTGTATTTCTCAGTGTTTGTGATTGGTTTATTATATTTTATATAGATGCACCTAGAGATTCTTTAAAGTCATCCCAATGTATAAAAATTATGAATCTTTTACGAATATACCTATTAATTTTATCTGGTAAAATTATATATTCAATATTGCAATATGTATTGTATAAAAATAAAATGTGTAAATTTTTTCCCAAAAAGCGTGCAGCCCTATTGACTAGGGTTGTGTAAACATACACATTTTAATGTTTGAAACCTAGTCCGTAGTGTTATTTGTGCTTTATTTGTCAGATACTGTGAAACCAGTATCATAAACACTTAAGGACACAAGCCCATGATTCTTCCACAGCTCTGCAGGTCTTAAACAGGAAAGAAGCAGGATATTTGCAGTGTGCTGTGAAATATTGCACATCAGTCATGTCGAGATCTCAACACTCAACCACAACATCAACACATTCCACTGCACATTCCTCCTGGCAATAATGCCAAGGAGCAACAACACGAGTAATAAGAACTACCATATCAGTCAATTTATATTGAGTTATTCAATGGACATGAATGCGGTTTGCTTTGGCCATGCTGGTGTTGGCAAAAGGCAAATTTGATGATCCAATAAATGTCAAGCTAGCATGTTTTTGTAGCAGATTGGGGAAGTCAGCTTAATGAAACTGACACCGTCAACAGATAGCTCCTCTATTCATGATATTGTATCATTGTTTTGGATGTCTGTGTCACTGAACCCTCACCTTTGATGTTTGCACAACGAAATTCAGGTCAGTAAGGGCCTGAAGGAGATTTTGTGTTGTCTTGGACTCTTTCCATATGGCGGCTCCACAGTGAACTAAGGCCAGAGCACTTGGTGTTGAACAAGGCTGCCAACCTGTGCCATTATAGAAGTCTAGAGTTTTACCTGATTAGCATGTCAAGATTGAAGGGCTAATGGACGTGCTAAATTGTTGGACACTAGTATTACGACTACTTGATTACTGTTGCGTTACAATGGCCGTCTGTATACAAGCAGTCTGGTACCCTATTAACCTTTAAACATCTTTTTAGTTTCTTTGTGTATTGACTGTCTGCTATGGCTAGAGACGATGGTCAAACATTCACAGCAGACTGATGAACTAAAACATTTAGTCACCACTTTGAAATAATTTGGTCCTGACTGACCTTTTTTTTTGTCAATTTAGTTATTCACATCATATTCTGTGCCCATTTTTCTATTTATTTAATTTTACAGATATGAACTTTTCTATGCAAGGTTTGATTTGTAAGATTAGTGATATTAAGTGTGTTTAAACGTATGGCAGTAGCAAGTAGAGAGTAGGCATGGGACAATAACCATTGTCAAGGTATACCGTGGTTTGGAAAAGTCAAGGTTTTAAAACTTAAAAAATGTTTGTTATACCATTCCTACGGTATATGTAAGGCTTTTGTATTTTTTTAAAAGATTTTTAGTACAACAGTATCTCTAACAGAAAAGATATCCAAAGATGCCATTTAAAATAGCAAAGAAATCTGTGTTTTTTAAACTATTGAAGAAAGCAGAAGTCAATGATTCATTTGAATTATTTGGCCTGACATGTTTACTGCTCCAAAATACTTTAAATGTTTCTCAAAATAAAATATATTGGCTGCGTCCGAAATTGCCTACTACTCAGTAGGTACTGCATTTGAACTTGAATTTACTACTCAACCAATAGAAAAGTGCATTCTATACAATATGAATGTGAGTAGTATGAATGGAGCTCGGACATACTACGAATGCCATTTTGTCATCATACACGTTAGTTGCATTGCTTCACTCCCATTCATGAATTTTTTGCAGTGTATCATAGGATAGATTCGTGTCCATTGGATGCGCACTCGCTGGAAGTAGTAGGTCGTTCAGGTACTTCTCGCATACTGTTTTTCGAATTCTATGAATTTGGACATGCTACTTAGCTTGCATCCTGTTTCTAAGTGTACTATATAGTATAGAAGTATGCAATTTCGGTTGCAACCAAGTTGTATTTTTACCCAGACGTTAAAATATAATACATTTTAAATCAGTAATCACAGTACCATGATACCGTGATATTTATCGATTGTATTTATGATATTTATATAGAGTAATATAAAACGAAGAAGGTGAACCAAAATATGCACAATAAGGACTCTATGGACTCTTATCTATATGGAGATGATCTTTATTATTATTTTTAAATGAGGCTGAGCTCATCTGATCCTGTTAAAAAAATTTGTCAATAAATTTATGACATTACAAGAGATGAAATTTTATTTTTACTAATGTGTTTCATAGTTAAATTAATATTTGTTTCTTTGTATTTTCAGTGTTTACTAAACGTTGAAAACGTTGCTGAAGGATCATCTGTTTTCTTGCAGTTTATTTAAAGTCTTTAAGTGTTATAAAACTCACAGTAATACGTCCTAAACTTAAAGTCATTAATTTAATTGATAAGGTCTTAATTAGGACAATAAATGTTACCATGTTATTTCAGCTACACTGAGATAGGCGTCAGAGACTGACAGTATTATAGTAGCTGCTTTCTGTCTAAAGCACAGGAAATGTAAACTAATGATTCCTGCAGTATTGTGGTTAATTATCCAACATAATCTTACGTAAAATGAATGTCTTCACTGTGTAAAAAATATTTAGCACTGCCTTTTATGCTTGACTTCATTCAATAGATATAATAATCAGCATTAAATTTAACATTCTTTTACGTTGATGCATTGTTAAAACACTTCAAATGTTTCAAAACATACAAATTAATATTCAAATATAAAAAAAAAAAATTTATTCCAATTATTGCCTCGATTAATGTTTTGCAAGATAATTCAGCTTCAGGTACACACGTTTAGTTTGTGTTTGTAAGCCAAAACCATGAAATCGAAATGTAAATTTTGTGGCTTCTAGTGAATGTTTGTTTGCATTGTGGCCATGATTCATGTTGACAATTTGTTTTGTTGTTGTTCTTTTCAGAATCACAGCATGCTTGAAAACCAATGTAGTCTATTATGTAATTATGAATGAAAAGAGACCATGATTCAGCCCCACTAATTGTGATAATTTGAAGTTGTTTATTTACAACAACCCAAATGTACATCCATTCTTTCCCATATTCTAATTTCAGTTACTGTTAATGTTGGCTGGAATATCTTTATGAACCACAGGTTTGTTAACGTGAATGCTTAATAATAGTTCTTTCATAGTTTCTCGTGGTTCGCTCTGTTCTTTCATGGATATTTTTAGAGAAGCTGCTGTATCTGTTCCAGCGTTGTTGTTGTTGTGCTTGTTGAATGGCTATGTGTGTTTGTTAGTGTGGTCTTGAGGATGACGTGGCTTTCTGGGATAATTAAACTGGTAGGCTGACGTGGTTTCCATGGGCCGGGTCAGGAAATACCAGGCCAGAGTGAGAAAAAGGGCCTCTGTTTTCTCTTCTGTCTGTGTGTGAGCATGTGTGTGTTTGAAAGAAGACTATGATATGCTGAGACCAGTAGTGCTAGTCTGCAACAGTACTACTTGTCAAACCCCTTGTCAGTAAGGCACAAAACCATATTACGTTAAGGACTCTATGCATTTAAAGGTAGACTGAATGGCCATTATATTAAACAGTTAATGAAATTCTAAGATTTGACTCCAAACAATGGGCTGCTTTGATTAAAAGGCAATGCTGAAGGAAGTTTGTTTTTGCAGGTTTAAAGCAACTGTGTTGTACTAAAGTACCTTTTTTTAAGGGTTTCCATTTTGGGCTCTTGTACTGCAGGCTTTTTGTGTATATGTACTGTGTGTGTTCCTATTTTATGGCATAAATAAAGTATAGACAGGTCATTGTCTGACTTGCAATGACTGGAATTGAAAAAATCTGAAGGCCATGTTTTGTAGCTCACAGTAAGAGCTGAGTGATATGACATGATGCATAAATGTTCAGCAGACATATGTAGACATACTAGGCCAGTTTCACAATATACATGTTAAACTAACAAAAGATACAGTTAAACTTTCAGAGTGCACTGAATAAATGTATTATCTGTCTTTCCAGAATTTTGCATTCTGACAGTGGGCTTTGGTAAGATGAGATGCTCCAAGCATGGTTACATTACCTGAGAGCTCTAGCATGCTGGCCTCATTTTCAAATTTGTAAGTTTGACACCCAGTGGTTGAACTAGGTATTGCATTCCTAGATTAAAACAAACGCAAGCGCAGGTTGCCAGATTGAGGACCAAAGGGAGACAGTCTGACGATCGATTGCTGTCGATCGAAAACTTTTCAAATTCCTAAATCAATATTGGAGTTACTTTTGCATGCTGGAGGAAGTACAACACCATGGCTAAAATATTTTTTTAGATGGGTAACGTTGTTTTAAAACTATTTTAGTTACGTAAAGCTGTTGTAGATTGTGTTGTATTATGAATGGGTTATATGCACAGAAGTGTTCAGCCACTGAAATCCTCTGGTGACTATTTTCATAAGGGACCATTTACAGCATTGATAATGTAGATTTTAAAACATATATACGTTTTAATGTAGAAAAAGTCGAAGTGGGTGTCTTAAGAAGCAAAAATACAGCATATGGGCTCTTATAATTCTGTTGTGTCATCACTTATATTGCAAGTCACATCTCTTCGGCCCCCCGTTTGGAATGCTTTTCATGAACTGGCCTCTTGACAAACTAATTGAATAGCCCTGATCTCATGGGTTATGTGCTTTCATCTTTAAGGTGCGCGTGTTCAGGAGGCGTGGCTTTGGACGACAGTGGAGTGACTGTGTTTCAAAGATATTATGCTAACCGGTTAGCATTTTGGCTGATCACCTACTACACCTACAAGTTGTGTTCTAAATAAAAGCTATGGCATGCAGTTGAAGGAACATTAACCATATTAAAATGAGCGTTTGTTCTAACCAACACCTCAAATTGATATATTACAAATGGCGTGTATTTCTTGCAGCTGAACAACAGAAAACTGACAATAATCACCTTAGGTACACCTCATGTGCTTTATTCAGTGTTTGAATGCATTTTTTCATTACAGTTATTGCCATACTACTGAAAGCAGCAGCAGATAGTTTTTACCTCAGTTTAAAATTTAACTATATTTTAACGTTTAAAATTTAACTAGAGAACAAGATAACCCGGAGTGCTGAAATATAATTGGCTAAACTGGCATTGGCCAGGTTAAATGTCCGAAACAAAGACAGACGTTCCGGCAAATAACGGACATTTTCAAAGCAGAATATTTGACTTCAGCATTGTTTTTCAGATGAATAAATATGTTCGCTTGGCAAGTTTCTTAAATATCTGCAAACATATTATGGTATTTTATGCTTTAGAAGAGTCAAAAACTTACATACAGCAGAAAATTGTCATTAATCTCATTACTAAATGTTTTGGCCAATCGAATGATGTGCCTGTGACATGCAAATTAATAATCCCACATGTTATATCAGTGTGTTTTGTTCTGATTATTCACCAGGATTTCACTAACACAAACGTGATTTACATGAGAATGATGAAACAATGTTTTTGAGGCTCACAATGTACCGTCTTCATGTACTGAACATTTATTATTCAGCTATCCCTATGCATATCATAGTTGTTATATTGGACTTAAGTGCATTCCTTACAAATCACTCAAATCTCTGTATAGGTTTTATTATTACTTACGACTTCAAAATAACACATCATGGATTTGTGCATCAAAGGCCAGAAATTCAAATAGATATTTATTACCTTTGCTAACATTCTGCAGATCTCATGCCCAGTGTGATCATGCACTCTGTGTGAGATCTACTGAGATTCCATTGTGTTACATGAGAACTCAAAACATTGTCCTCGGGGGTTTGTAAATGTAATGAATACTCTCAGAGGTTTTGTATTGGAATAGACCACAAGTGTAATAGGCAGAACCTAAAAGAGGCCAAAAACTAATTGGAACTACAGATAGCAGATAAGTCTAGTTAAAATGTTTCTAATTTTGCAAAACACTATGTTGTCTGGTAGCGACGTACTGCTGATCCCTCAAATATTTAGCGGGTACTTGCTGACATCTTTTCTGAGATCTAGTCAGACGCTTTTTGTAAGGAATGGTAAATAAGCCGTGACCTTTTCAACTCAAAGATTTTGCGGCTCATTCACACCAATTCTTCTCTGCTCACCACCGTAGTATAAGCAAAGCACAGTTGAGGAGCAGCGATGTGTGTGGACTTCTATTTTCAGTTGTTTACATGACACCGGTGTTACATTTAGACTAACGTGGATGTCGTGTGAGAATTTAGCTGAGAGAAGTCACACCCTCGTTTCTGTTGGCTAATCCAAATAAAAACACACAAGTTTTTTTTGTTTTGTTTTTGTTAATTTTAAACTCCTTACTCATTCTTTTGGAAATATTCCTTTGGAGCAATTCCAGCATTATTGATGTGACATTTGGAATAAATGTTTAAACAGAAATTCACAAAGAAAATATATGTTTACATTATATTGAAACATCTGTTTATATTTTCCAGAAAACTAACCACAAACCACAGATTTATAGGATCAGAAAAATATAAAGAAAAGAAAGCAAGCATTAGGGATGTAGCCAAAAAAGTATGCAAATTTACAGTATACAACATACTTTACCCCTTTAACTGCCTGCTCTACCAAATTGTTGACCATATATTGACTGTTTCTAATAATAATGACTGTTAAATTTAAAGAGTGACTGTTTTACATAATGATTTACACACACAGCATTGTTGGTTTACAAAAACAATCAAACAGTCATAATCCTGTTGCACTACTACACTTGGTAGTGTAGTAAAAAAACAAGAAAACATGTTAAATGAAAATTTGAACATTTTTCTGGCATACTTCAAAAATTTATTTTAGTATTCAAGAATGTTTTATTTTGATTAAGTTTTTAAATAAATTGGTCTTACACTTAATATTTTCAAATTTGTCATAATATATGTAATAATTCCGGTATTTTTACCATAAACCGACATATCAAACATTGGTAGTGGGCATGGGACCATTTTCAAGGTATATCACGGTTTGGAAAAGTCAAGGTTTTAAAACCGCCAAAAATTTCTGCTACGGTATATGTACGATTTTTTTTTTAAGTTTTTTTTTATATTCAGGACAACAGTATCTCCAGCAGAAAAGCAATTTTTTTAAACTAATGAAGACAGCAGAAGTCAATGAATCATTTGAAATATTTAGCCTGACATGTTTACAATTCCAAAATATTTTAAATGTTTCTCAGTATAAAATATATTGTGTTCAAAGTGAAAAAAAGTTGAAGTTTTTTACCCAGACATTTAAAATAATATATTTTAGAGCAGTAATCACAATACTGTGAAACCATGATATTTTTACCCAAGGTTATCATACCGTGAGAATCTTATACTGGCACATGCCTATTTGGTAGAGGTTGATATTTTAGAAATTATGGGATGTGTTGAAAAAAATGCATTGAATGTGTTAAATAGCGACATTTATCAAAAAAAAAAAAAAAATCTAAATTATGTGAATTAAACTGTACAGCCTAAAAGAAATAATGCTAATCAAAAAGATAAGTTGGCTCATCAATAGAACAAAAATATTGCTTTTTATTTTACAATTTTGCATTTATGAGGAAAATCTTTATATAATTGTTTAAAAACACTGACCGAAACATTTTTGAATATTGTTATGGTCCTTTAAAATACAAGCCTACACAAAACACCTAGAAAGGGTTTTGCTATTTTAGTGAAAACTTTTTTTTTTTAAGGAAATTTCACGTTTGCATGGAATTGCTCTTTGGCATTGCCCAAACCATTCATCTCTAGCAAATCAAACACTTTTAGATTTTAATTTTAAATGGCATGGCCAGACAGACATTTAATATCACTTAGATCAATGTTATCTGAATGTTTTACATTTTCATTATATTGACATACTGTAATTTGCCTTTAAACAGAACTTCCTGTTTCTCACTATCCCACTATTTACAAGAGGCTGTTTCTGCACTTTTTGTCTATGAATAGCTTTATGACAACAGACATGCCAAATGACTCTGTCATGTTTGTTTGTCCACCTGTCAGAAACACAATTCTTTCTTTTTCTGTTCTCTTAATGTTTACAACCATGTCCTCACATTTTGTTTTAGCCAGTTCCTATCAAAAAGTGCCATCACTCGCCTGTTTGTATTTATCCTCATGACAATAACTATAAGTTGCAGTTTAAAAAACAACAACATAGGAGTGTGAATATTTGTGTCTTTATATTCGTCAGATGTCCTTGGTCCTGTCACTGCAAAAAATGCTTTTTTACTTAGGTTTTGTCATTTCTAGTCCAAATACTTTATATTAAAAAATCTTAAATCAGGAAGGATTTTCCAGAAAAGTAAACAATGTTTTGTTTTTAGAAACAAGAAGTCAAAATTTTGTGAAATTAAGTTAAGTGTTTTTCCCTTAAGACAATCAAAATAATCTGCCAATAAGGAGATTATGGGGAGGTACTTGTCTAGAAAATGTTTCCTTTCATTTTTAATTATTTTTTATTTTAAAAACCCTATTCATTCTTTCGAAAATATTCCTTTGGAGCAATTCCAGCATTATAGATGTGACATTTGGAATAAATGTTTTAAAATAAATTCACAAAGAAATCATATGTTAACATTACACTGAAACATGGGTTTTGTCTTGTTTCTAGTACAAATATTTTATATTAAAAATTCCTAAATCAGGAAGGATTTTCTAGACAAGTAAACAATGTTTTGTTTTCAGCAATAACAAGTCAAAATTAAGTAAGTTTTTTCCCTCAAGACAATTAAAATAATCTGCCAATGGGGAGATTATTATGTCTAGAAAATGCTTCCTGGTTTAAGGGTTTTTAGATATTTGGAGTAGAAACAAAACAAAAACTCAAAGTAGGAAAAGCTTTTTTATTTTATTTTTTTTATCTTAAAAAAATCTCTTGATGCCAAAACTTTCATACTGTTTATAAACTCCTCTTCAACACAGTGTAAGTTTGCTTCAGTACGTTGCCCATAGCATAAACTATTTTGATCTGAACATCCTCAAGGCTGTTTTTGTGTCTGGTGATGGGCAGTGTAATTCTAGCCTGCTAAAAGAGAGTGTGGCTGGATTATTCTTGGAGCCGATTCTCACACTGCTTTCATCCGTTTCCCTCATTTCTCGCTTGCCTCTTTAGTGTCGCAGGTTTACAACCCCCTCCCGGTGAGGTCAGCACTCAAGTCAGCTGCCCAAGTGTCTGTTCCTCGTACCAGACAAGTCTGTCTTGCTCTCCATGACATTGCTGTTGTGCTCATGCTATAGTCAGCAAAGCTAGCTGCTCCAAGTAACAAGCTAGCGATTGTTGCAGTGCAAATACAGTAAAAGAGGTTTAGAATTCTTGTTACTTTGTGAAATAAGTTTAAGAACTAAAACTTCTAAAACTTGTAACCTTTTCTAATCGTTTTGAATTTGTGGTTAATGAAAAATAGTTATCAGTCGAAAAATGGATAACCTGGCAGAAAATTCCAGTAGACGTTAACCTGTTAAAAAGGAGCCTCAATTAACAAATGGTCTTAATTTAAAGGAGTGGTCGAGAGTATATTTTTAAGGCTTGGTTGTGTTTATAAAATGCAAAGCAATGTGTGTTCATGCTTCACTTGTAGAAAATCACGTTGTTATTTTTTAAAAAATATATACAGCTACTCAGCTAACATGAAAATGAAAGTCCCGCCCTCAAGAGGCTCTGATTGATCAGCTAACATAATGTGCTGTGATGTGCAGATTGGCTCAACGTCATCAGGAAAAGCATCACACACACTGTGCCTTTGCTGTGTAAATGCTGTCAGTCAGAGTAGCTGTTAGCTGTATCAGTTTGAGCCTAAATCAGACAGAAAATGACACAGAGGACACCGCTGAACCTCATGTCTGCTCTCTAAAATAAAATCTGACAAGTGTCTTTCACATATATTCAAAATAAGCATGTGTAAGTAATATGAAACTTTCACATATCTTTTGTGAGTTCATTCTTTGAGATCTAGAACGCAGGTAAAGCAGCCGCATAGAGAGACACTGCAGCGCTGATGAAGATTGTGGCAGTTTACAGGAGTTTGACTGATAAATATGAATTTGTAGCTAAATTGTTAATGGTGCCAAACAGCATTTTCCATCGTTTACATCATTGTTTATGTCCTTGCTAAAATATATTAAAAACGCTAGACAATAGGCATGTAAAAAATAAATTTTAACAACTAAAATTACTTACAGGTTGTGGCTCACAATCCCCAGTTTTTCTATTATGGTTGGAGCTGCTCCTTCTTTGAGGAGTTTTTAGATGAATCCAGCACTGAACTGGGAGAGATTCTGGAAGCTGTCCTTTGTCAAATGCTAGCTATGTCTTTTTTATAATTCTCTGGAACATAATTGAAATTAATCTCTCTTTGTGTCGTGTCCTTTGGAAGCCCAAATAAAGAAACAGACGAAGCTCTGTGGAAACAGCAGCATTTGGAGGCCATTTTAGTTTTCTCTGCTAAAACATTACGTAAATGCGCGTAACCTGAAGCATTTTGTGATCTCACTAACCCGGATGTATTTTTTTGTAGTCCCCAAACTTCGTTCACTGTAGGCTTTGCTAAGCTTACTAAAAGCCAATGTCTCCTTTTGCATTGAACTTTGAGCATATTACATTCAGAGATGTTATATTTACACAGCCACATTACACATCAGCTAAAGTTTAAAATATGATATCTTAGTGGACCACCCCTTTAAAAGATTCTGTTTATTGATTTTTTTTTGACAGTACATTTCAATATAAAAATTTATATTATAAATCTGTGTTTTGTGTGTATTTGTTGAGCATTTGTTTGTGTACATGGGAAATTCTGTCAGGTACTGTAAATACAGTAAAACACAGTATATTTCTGTTTATTTACTTTTTTAATATTATTATTATTATTATTTTTACAGTGGAGTTTTTACAGTTTATTAAATTTTGTATTATGTGTCTGGTGAGTTTAGGCTGCTTATTATGACAAAGACATGCCTGGAAAGAGAGCTTAAAAAGGGACCACTGTTTGAAGGGGTTACAAAGTGTTTAAAGAGCACTTTTGAGAGAGGCAAGACAGAAGAAACAGTTTAAGTGCTGTATGATTGGTAGAGGCAGTCAGCCTATCACAGGCAGCGCTGAGCTGGGCTAAGTTTACACCAATAGTGGAATTTTTTTCCCCTTATG
The DNA here is from genome assembly GCA_903798205.1 of Danio tinwini. Taxonomy (NCBI): domain Eukaryota; kingdom Metazoa; phylum Chordata; class Actinopteri; order Cypriniformes; family Danionidae; genus Danio; species Danio tinwini. The sequence continues at coordinate 3,976,717 of CAIGQZ010032551.1, read as the reverse complement.
GAGTGAAGGTTGAGAAAGTGCTCAGTGAGTGAGGGGAGGCAGCCTGCAGCTTGTTCTTGTTATAAAACTCTATTACGACTTGTAAGGGTACAGGCGCCGCTGCATGAGGACTGCTGTTTGACTTGGGGTAAGTGACGCTTAAACATTGAGAGATTAGGTTACATTAACTTTCTCAAAATGTCTTTTACTTAAATCTATATGAGGGGCTCGAGGGGCAGTGTCTGACATGTTGCATGCTTAAGTAAACTGTCATGCGTTTTTATGTTTCCTTAAAACACACCAGGATAATGTGTTTAATGGTTTGTTGTTTGTTCTTAATGCACTGTGTCTGCTCTCTAAATCATCTGGAAGTGTCTTGGCTTCCAGAGAGTTAATCTGTCTAACTGACGGCAGGAATTCTCTGTCCGGTGTGGAATTTGGACTGTGATATAAGCTCTGTTGATGGATATTCCTTGGCTTCTTGCTGAAAAGAACCCGTTAATGTTTCAGTCTCTCTGTCAAGGCATTTCTTGTTTAATAGGTAGGGAGTGAGTGACTGAAGTGTTTAAATATTGCCAGTTGCATTGGACCAAATAGATATTTGGGTAGGAAGAAATATTTGCTCTCCTTGTTTTCTCTTAACCCCACCCCCACTTACCCTCCCCTTACAAATGCTCATCAAACACATGGAGTTTGTTTTGCCATGAAATTGTGTAGAGAACATATTTATATTTGGTGTTGGAAATCGATAGATGGTAGGTTTCACTTTTTCAGTTTATGATTTCACTGAACAACCTGTGTATTGTAGTATAAAGTGGTGTTGGAATGACTGGTTCAAATAGTTCTGATTAATGGGTATGACTGTAGCGATGGCACATTATTACACCTTGTGCTAGCAACCAAGGAAATTACATTTGATTTCATATATAAAAGTCTTAATATTACACATACTTGTCGAAATAAAGATTGATTTCAGTTTTTACACTAGTTGGCTCTAATATTTTTTTGATTGTTGTTGTAGTAACTTTTTTCTAAAAACTTTTTATATAAAATTGATCATGCATTTTCTTTTCTGAGAAAATTTGAATAAGTAGGACAATGACCCGCTAAATAACTAAACAATGTTTTCTATTTGTTTCAGAAAAAGATGATGATGAGAAGGACCCCTACTGCTTGGAAACCCCATATGGGTATCAGCTAGACCTGGACTTCCTTAAATATGTAGATGACATTGAGAGGGGCAACACCATCAAGAAGCTGAACATCCAGCGGAAGCCAAAAGTGGTCAGGACTGTTCCGCCGCCTCAGAGCAGTTGCAGTGGCCAGACTGATTGGACATCAACAGACTCCTTGTCCTCCTCCAACAGTGATGAATGCAAACAGTCACCAGTCTACTTCACGTCTCAGAACCAGGTAGCCCCTCCTGGTCTTACTGCCCAAGTCCATGAAGTTCCCCAAGCCTTTGTGAATGTCCCTGAGACCAAGAAGCTGCTTCCTCCACCTTCTCCTCGTCTTCTTCGACATAACCCGCAGGTGGAGAAAACACTGATGGAAACTCGAAGGAGACTGGAGCAAGAGCGGCTCCTGATGCAGCCACCAGTAAGTGAGCCACCACGTAGGCGATTAGCCAGTTTTGGAGGAATGGGGTCCTCCAGTTCCCTGTCCTCTTACAGTGGGTCCTATGGACCAAGCCAGATTTCTCCCAGCTCCCATTCTTTCCAGCATAATGGTCATCTAGGCAATGGGGAGTACAACCCCTACTTCACATCCTCTATGGGCAGTTCAATTCGCCACAGTCCCCTCAGCTCAGGCATGACCACACCAGTGACCAATGTTAGCCCCTTGCACCTCCAGCACATTCGAGAACAGATGGTAGTAGCGCTAAAGAGACTAAAAGAGTTGGAGGAGCAGGTAAAGACAATCCCAATCCTTCAAGTCAAGATCTCAGTCTTGCAAGAAGAGAAAAGACAACTAGTATCCCAGATGAAGAACTCTAAGGTAGTGGGGCAAGGTTCAGCTGGATGTTTCAGGAAGCGCTCCTTTAGTGTTGGCAGTGCTGATCAATATGAGCCCCTGTCCCAGATCAGGACAGGTTCTGAGCTCCACATTGAGGAGATTGATATCACTGAGCAGAGCACTCAAAGGCTACAGGAGTTCAGGCAGTTAACAGCTGAAGTAGAAGCACTAGAGCGGAACATACAAGATAATGGTGAGGAAATTAAGCACAGCTTACACCAAACCGTGCAAAGATCAAACCAAAATGTCCAGCTATGGAGCCGTGAAAGCAAGTCCATTGGTGTCGGAGCTGATGAGAACATGAACGATGTGGTGGTTTACAGGAGGTCACCTGGCAAAAATAAAGATGTGGCTGTTGGAACTGAACAGGAGGTGAGGAGCACAGGAGTTGGTGTGACTGAAGCCATGCTAGGCCTGAGCAGTGAGGCAGAAACTGAAATTGAGATGCAGCACCAGACCATCGAAGCCCTCAAAGAGAAGATCTACAGATTGGAGGTTCAGCTTAAGGAGACGACCCACCAAATGGAAATGGGAAAGCTAAAGCTTCAACTCCAAGTGGCTGGATCTAGAAAAAAGGCAGACAAGGGCTTAATGGCAAGGCCAGAAATGTACAGCACATCTGTGGAGGCAAGGGTGTCCACAAATAGCCAAGGTGTGGGCAACCATGTTGAGTTTATTGATGCAAGCACAAACCATGTCCATCAAATGAATTCAGTGGGCATTACTTGCAGACCAGATGCAAGGCATGTTTTGGTGGGTCCAGAGTTGTCAATGGAACGATGGATTGTACAAGAACGTACTGAGGTTCAAGATCAGTGTGTCGGCAGGCATGTTGTGATGTGCAGCCAGAGTGTGGGAGTGGAATTAAGCATATGTGAAATGGGAATCAACACTGAGTTAACAGCTGAAGGTTTAGCACTTTGCAAAAGAGAGGCTGAACAAGCCAAGGAGTTCAGGTCTATAGGATGTGGAGATTGTTCAGTTGATGTAATGGTTAGACCCATCAAGGAGATGGCAACTCGGAGTACAGGAACAGATGAAGTTCACAGAACTGACTTTGGAGTCATGGTCTTACCCATATGTGCGTCACAGTACACAAACACAGAATTTGAGAAAACAGACAAGTTAACCAATACAGACAAGTTAGTTCTTACTGATACCTGCACCAATACACAATCATGCTCAAGAGACAAACAAGTCAGCACCGAACTGGTAGAGACACGTACAATCGCTGTTGGTGATGGTCTTGTAAAAGATGTGCCAGCCACATTGAAAACCCGTTCAGTTTCAGTAGGTACTACTTCATCAGATGATGCTTTTCTTGACAAGTTGCCATCTTGCAAAACCAAAGAGACTGGAATTGGCCACACAAGCATACACGAAAACTTCTTAGTTGGTCAAAAGACAAGGAACATTGCCTGTGGCCCCTCTCAGTCTCCTACCCCCACTCAAGTTAAGAGTGATTTTGAGGAATCTGTCTCAACAGAAGGACCCAACCAGTCACAGGCTGGTGCAGGAGTTGGACTTGATCACTACATAGAGAGAGTGCAAAAGCTCTTGCAGGAACAGCAGATGTTGTTGGCTCAAAACTACAGTGAGTTGGCAGATGCATTCGGCCCACCTCAACAATCCCAGTTTAGTTCCATCAACAGTGAACTAGTCACTACTCTATCATCCATCAATTCAGTCATGAAATATGGAAGTCTTGAAGAACTCTGTAACTTGGATCTTCTGAGGCCGCAGGAGAACTCAAACCACAACGTGAAAGGTGAGTTGTGTTATGTTTGATCTTACAGTATACACGGTTCTTTAAAAACAGTGATAATAAAAAAAGCATATAGGTATAATCTCAGTTGCTCTTTCTCTGCCAGTATTTTCTTTTAAAAAGTTTCCAGCCGCCACCACAAGCAGTTGGTTTGACAGCCCTCAGAATATTTTCAGCTATTTTTGAATTATATATCAAAATAAACAACCAAGCCTCTACTTTTAGAAATCAATTAATTATATCGTTATTTATTTTTTTATCAACACTTGTAAGCTTGTAGGATTCATCAACAACATTTTCACAGTAAAACAGAAAAAAATATGATTTTTTTTCCACAAAGTAGTGGGTTAATATTATATTAAAATGTATATGTATATATGTATATGTATATATGTATATGTATATATGTATATGTGTATATGTAT
>CAIGQZ010032551.1:3947303-3957532 GCA_903798205.1 Danio tinwini | reverse complement strand
TATATATATATATATATATATATATATATATAAACATTTTCCTGCCAAAAATGTTTACATTTTGGGTCCAGACTCCAGATCAATAAAGCAAAAAACCGAACTACACATGTAAACACACCTCAATAGTATAACAAGAAGCTAGATGTTTCTCTTTGCTTTGTGTTTTTATGAATCTTAAATGTTTCCTCTGATTTTGGGGTTTCATGTTGAAGACATTTTAAAAACTCCACAATCCCTGTAACTTCCCTATACCTATTCATACTGATCTCGGTGTTATGTATAATTATGTGTGATTCCAGAGGCCGTGTGTGAACACCGTGCAGCACGAGTGGTTCCGAGTGTCCAGTCAGAAGACGGCTGTGGCGGAGATGGTGGAGGACTATCTAAATGCATTCAGAAGCGTATCTCCTGCCCTGCTTCAGCACATTGTAAACATGGCCGATGGTAACGGCAACACCGCCCTCCATTACAGCGTGTCCCATTCCAACTTCCACATTGTCAAGAAGCTACTGGATGCTGGTTAGTACTGCATATGCAACTCACACTCTTTATTTCAGCATTTTTTCTTTTAAAATTGCTTGTCATGTTTGGTAAGAGTGAAGGCAGCGTGACTAAATGGTGAATTATACATTGCTGTCACCAATCAGAACTGGGTGTGGATTCAAATGTCCCGATTAGATTCAGTTCTGATTCACAAGCTCTTTTTTCAGTTTGATTCAGTTTGAAACAATTGTTTAATATAAACATTATTAAATATAAATTAAATTCCCTCAGACAGGAGGCTACGCTCCATTCGGACTACAATATTTCTTCACAAAAATAGCTTCTTCAGGATTCAGCTGTTAAACTCTTAAATAACAGTACTCTGTAACTAGTTTTTTTTGTATGTGTATTTGTACTAGCTACTTGTTATTTGTTTTATGTATGCACCAATTGCCAAAAAAAAAAATCTAGCAATGTGAAACTGTTCACGTCCAATTCTGTTCTGCTTGACATCAGTGATTATTTTTTTTGCTTTATTTTGCACTATTTTATGGTGCATACATTGTGTAAAAAAGAACTAAAAAACAAAACGTAAAATGTATGTTTAAAGGTGCAGTATGTAAGTTTGACACCCAGTAGTTGAACTAGCTATTGCATTCCTGGATTAAAACAAAAGTGCAGGTTGCCAGATTGATGACCAACAGAAGCGAGTCTGACGATCAAGCCTAAAGACTGGTTTAAATCGTGTTCTATATAAAAGCAATGGCACACTTTTTACCCGGCACAGGAATATTTTCCATATTAAAATTTGTTTTGTCGTAACCAACACCTCAAATTGATATATTAAAAATAGCTTCTATTTCTCGTAGCTGTACAACAGAAAACTGACAATGATCACCTCAGGTACACCTCATGTTCTTTATTCAGTGTTAAATGCTAATAATGTGAGTTTTAATGTTATTTTACATAACATCACTATATACTGAAAGCAGCAGCAGATAGTTCACCTCAGATCTTGAAAATAAAATAAACCATTTTAAATTAAACTTTAGAACTGTAACTCAACACAGTGATTCAGCATTACATTTAGTAATGTTAAAAGAGGTTTAATATGTATTATTTAGATTATAAACCTTAACATTTTGTTGGAGTGTAGTAAGAGCATTATATAGTGCTTCTGAATGGCTGTATTAAAATTTCTGTTGTGTTTTGTCTGGTGCAAACAGCCAAATTATTCATCACTGCGTATCTCGTCATGAAGCGTGTTGTTAGGACACAGTGGTTACAATGTAACCTGATCACCTAATGTTTACGTTCGTAATATTTATATCATTTGCTAATTAATAACCTCATATGGAACTCTGAATTTCAGTCTCATTTCAGAGTCTGCTACTGTCCACAGGATCTCGCATTTCAGTTACGGGTGCATGCTTTGAGAGCCTTTCTGAATGAGTGAATGAATGAATGAATGAAACACGTGATTTTTATTTTATTTTTTATTTTTTCAACAAGGCAACCCGGGGTGCTGAAATATAATTGACTAAACTGGCATTGGGCAGGTTAAAATTACCAAAACAAAGACAGCATCCTGGCACGGAAAACACATTTTTAAAGCAGAATATCCAACTTCAGCATTGTTTTTCAGATAAACAAGAATGTTTACTTGGCATGTTTTTTAAATATTTGCAAACATATTATGATATCTTTGTTTAGAAGAGTCAAGAACTTACATACAGCACCTTTTAAAAAAACATGGCAGCTGTGTTTGCCAAAATTGTACTGAATTTTACTACAGAATTTGACTTTACATCATAAGATTTTTTTTTTACTGGGCATTTTTACAGTTTATTTACCATTAAAATAAAGCCATTTTTACAGTGTTACATGTTGGTTGAAATTCATTGGAAATTACTATTTAGCAAGTACAAAGGTAAAATTTTATTTTTAAAATGAATTGGAATAGAATTTGTTAAACTTTTTTTTAATATTTATATAAAATTTAAATGGTTTTGTACAAAAGCTAATAGCTAATCCTCCATTCACATACACAATCATTCTGTTTGATTTCCCACTTTCTCTTTTTCCAAAAAAAAAATAAATACCAAAGAGCTTTATGAAAACCCTATGATGAGGTACCTCGACTCCTGCAAATAAAAGCCCATTATGCCCTTGCCTTTGTGCTCTACTATCTGACTCTTTTCGGCCGGCCCTCATTGTTTCAATTGTCTGCTTCCATTCTCATTCTCCTCTGGCCATCTTTGGCCTCATTGCCAGTCAGTGTAGCCCCGCTTTGCTTCTTCTCTTCATCCACAATCCATGACTCTCATTCTGAATAGCCTCTGTGTCCCTTCTCTGAAGTTTAAACAATAGACGACCTCCTTCCAAATGCATTACTCCAATGGTGGGCTCAGCAGTGTTTCTGATTCCCCTGTTCTCTTCGTTTCATCACAGATGTCTGCAATGTCAATCAGCAGAATAAAGCAGGCTATACTCCCATCATGCTCGCAGCGCTCGCCGCCGTTGAGGCTCCGAAGGACATGAGGGTGGTCGATGAGCTGTTCAGTAAAGGAGATGTCAATGCGAAGGCCAGCCAGGTCAGTGGGATACTAAAATTGTTTAAGCATTGATTTAAATAAATGCATGGAACAAGTTTATTTATGTTTGAAGAAGTGTATTATCAATTATATGAATTATTGCTCAAATTTACATTATATTCTATAAAATGCTGCATTATTTTAATGCAGTTTTGGGTAAAATATGGACAAAACCAACGAAAATTAATGGTTAACCCAATCTGGGTTAAAAAAATGCAGCAGTTTTGGAGTTGAGTCAGCGAATAAACAAGAATAAACAATTGGCAATGGTATGTTTACATATATAAGTGTAAAACCTAATATCGTTAAACTTGGCGGTCAGTATCTAAACTGTTTTCTTTGATGCAGGCTGGTCAGACAGGGCTGATGCTGGCTGTCAGTCATGGCAGAATGGACATGGTGAAAGCTCTGCTGGCCTGCGGTGCAGACGTCAACATCCAGGATGACGAGGGCTCAACTGCGCTTATGTGCGCCAGTGAACACGGCCATGTGGAGATAGTGAAGCTGCTGCTGGCTCAGCCGGGCTGTGACGCCACTCTCAGTGATAACGTGGGTCCCCACAACCCTCATTTAACCTTAACAATTATATTTGTATAATGATTTGTATAACATGAACATAACATCAGACTCATTTCTCATAGTGGTTGCTGAGTAAAGTTAATGAGGTTATTTAGAGGCTTGTTTTCTTGTGTTTAGGATGAGAGCAACGCATTGTCTATTGCTCTGGAAGCGGGACATAAGGACATCGCAGTGTTGCTGTACGCTCATATGAACTTCTCCAAAGCTCAGTCACCAGTGAGTGATCATATTTTTACATTCAGCTGATTCATAATGCAGTCATTTAAACCAGTTGGTTCTGTCTTTTCTTGTTTATTTTCTGACTGTGAAACAATGGTCTGGTTTTCCTTGTGACTAATTATTGGCCAAACAATTCAAAGCATGTGTAGACTATGCAAGAACTATCTAGGTGTGGTTGAAAAAAAAGTCAGGTAGTGTGTTTACAGTATATTCATACTGTTCTGATGTTTACATGTGAATCACACTCGCTGTATGTGATCCCTTACATACAGATAAAACCCAAGTGGGCTTAAAGGGTAATTAACCCAAAAATAAAAAAAATCCTGTTATTAATTACTCAGCCATATGTCTTTTCAAACCCCTGAGACATTCGTTCATCTTCAGAACACAAATGAAGCTATTTTAAGTGAGATCTGAGAGCTCCCTCATCCTCCATAGACAGCAGGGATCCCAACTCATTCATTCGTTCATTTTCCTTTGGCTTAGTCTCTTTTTTCATCAGGAGTCACCACAGTGGAATTAACCGGCAACTTATCCAGCATATGTTTTACACAGAAGATGCCCTTCCAACTGCAACCCAGTAACATCCATACACTCTCATTTACACTCATACACTACAGCCAATTTAATTTATTCACTTCACCTGTACCACATGTCTTTGGACCGTGGGGGAAACCGGAGCACCCGAGGAAACCTACGTGAACACGAGCAGAACATGCAATCTACAGCCGAGACTTGAACCAGCAATCTTGAACCACCGAGTCAGTGTCGCCCTGGGATCCCAACTCCTTCAAAGTAAAGACAAATACCCCCATACAGAGACCATAATATAAGCGTAAAGAGACCGTAAACAAACATAGATGCAGATTAAAAAAGTCTTTATTTTGTTCTCAAATAAAGCTCATCTCCTGAACATTTTGCTATGAGCATTGATGTTAAATATTTATTAAGGTAATTATGAATATTTATGACCATTGAAGCAAAAGGATTCAATAATCTATGCTACCCTGTCAAAACTCTTTGTTTCCTAGCAATGCACTTACTCCTTTCCTTTCCTGTGCATTTGAACACAGAGCTTATTATTTGCAATCTTTGAAAAGCCCTATGGAAAAATCCTATGGGGATTTTATCGAGGGTACGATATGCTAGCATCTGATCATAGATATATACATTAGATGTCGCCTACCCTACTGTTGTCTATTAGAAGGAATGTGTCAATAGAGCCGCCATTTTAGTACAGGGTAGCGCTCCTTTGAAATGAATGCAGGACCAAGGTGAAGTGGAGGACTGTGGCCATCCAAAGTTAGAGAAATACACATATACACATCTATGATCGGGAGTTTTCCCGGTGGTCCTTATGCAAATATTTTTTTAAATTACGAAATATTATCATTTTACATCACTTTTCTACATTGATGGATGTGACAGCACGGGCATTCCATGTTTGTGTGCATGGAAATGCATTACCCTCCTTCCCTGTTTCATTTGATCTAATCCATGTCCTGAAACACACCCCCTCTCCTGCTTTCACTTCTCTTTCTGATGGAGGGAGCGATTCGTTTGTAAATGAATCTCCGTTATGAACGACTCGTTCACTAGCTGACAATAATACAAGTTTCTAGCACCGCAGCGTCTTCTTGTCCTATTTCATAACATTGTTTGCTTATTTTATTCAATAAAACTAGCATAAGCTTAGAATTTAGTGCGAGTTGGTGCTACTTTGCCTTATGGTCACTGCAGTAAGAGACTGTCATCAATAACATTACTTGTTAAGCACAAAAGTTCATAACATACAAAAACATAAACAAATTCTTACCTATGAAATGTGATGCCTTTGTGCTTTGTTATCTTTGTTTGCTCGTTACTACACCCATACACAGCGCTACAGTCCAGCATCTTCACATTGGCACACTGTCTTGACTAGTGCGGTTGAATGACGTTTGTCCTAGGAGCACTGTACCAATGTGGCGGCGCTATTGACGCATGCTCAGGGTCCCTATGTGATATCTAGTGTATATATATCTATGGCATCTGATTAGCCAACAAGGTGACAGTTCCTCCACTCTATGTAGTACTGCCACAGTTATGCAGTATCATACTGCCACCCAGTGGCCAAATGCCATCTTACAATGTATGGCTCCAACGTTTTCAACAGACCAAATACCTTTTGTTGTTCAACTGGAATAACATCAAACCACACAAATAATTTTGTGCGCACATAAAACAAAACTAACGACTTCATTGTCAGTATAGTGTCACTATAGTTCACTTGTTACATTTGGTCTTACCTCAGATGCATGCTTTTTTTTTTAAGAGAGGAAGTCATGCATAGGCATTCAGGAGGGTATGCATCACTGCACAATACTCATGAACGAGCACAATATACTGACACTGAGGAGAAGAAACTGTTAAAGTCATTATTTTTGTTTTATGTGCACACACAAGGATTCACGTAGCTAGTTTCATTTAAACCACTGGAGTCTGTTTTTAGGATGTTTTTGGGTATTTTTTTTTTACTATAAACAAGTCTGGAACCTCACTGTCTAAGGAGAAGGAAGGAGCTCTCAGATTTCATCTAAAATATCTTCATTTGTGTTCTGAAGATGAATGAAGGTCTTAGAACAACATTAGTAATTCATATTAGTATTAGTATCATATTAGTAATTCATAACATAATTTTCATTTTTGAGTGAACTAACACTTTAAGTAAGACATTAAATCCCCAGGACCAGGATTAACAACCACTGCTTTTTTTCTATGTTTGCATATTACATTACCGGTTCAGGTTTTCTTTCTTTTCATATTTTGTGTTATCAAGTTTTCTGGAAATTAACCCTTGCCTGATGTAAACTGGACATTCCATTTGTTTTACATTTTAAATACCTGTATTTCAGTTTCCTTCACTTCACCTCAAGTATATTTAATTTAATACAGTTGAAAGCAGAAAAAAAGAATGATTCTCATTGTACAATCATTGTCAAACAAGCAGAAATTATAGCGGCTTTCATTTGAAAGACCATTTCCAATAACAGTCAAGCTGTTCAAAAATTCAATCAAAAAGTTTAATCTGTTTTATGAATTAATTTCCATATCTTCTCTTTATATTCTATTTATATATTTATAGTTCAAGGAACCTACAGTTATGTTTATAATTGTTTAGAATTTCTTGATATAATCACCCTTTTAACTGCATCTTTTTAATCAGTGCCAGTGTACAAGTTAATCTGTCAGTTACAGGAATATTGTGCTGACAAGGAGTTGAGTAAATAATCAATAGAATTGTACCAAGCAACATGTTTAGACCAATGATTGAAGACAATGTCTCATCATCTGTTTGTATGCCTGTATGAATACTGGCCTCAAGGAACTGTCCCTTGAGCAAGGGACAGAATGAAACCAGAATGAAACTTCTTGTTTCTTCTGTGTTGATCCTTTGCTGCAAGAATATTACATATTTGAAATAAAATATTTCTGGAATTTAGAATAGGTTTTTTTTGTTATTATTATGACAAGCCTAAACAAATTTAAGGAGAAAACTAGTGTCACTCTTACTCAGCATCTGTATATTTACCTTGCTTGACTTTAATTCTAGTATACTGGTTTGCTATAGAAACATTTACAGCACAATTCAGGTTGTTACAAATAAGTTTGGAAAAAAAGAAACGGACATTTTTGCACAACTAGCATTCGACAGAAGAATCAGGCACAAATGGCATCAAAAATTATCAAAAATGTTGGACTAAATATATTACTATTACATTTGAAAGTTAATAAAAGTGGAATTTGACATGATCTTCTAGCCATACTTTAAAATAATCCATGTTTTTGAAATGTATATTTAATTTTTATTAAATGTAAAGTATTTTAATCACAATTTATTGTTTGCAGTTTATTGTATTTTTTATTGAAATAAATGATTAATTATAAATACATAAATGACAACACATATTCTAATTTTAAAGGTAAATTTAACAAAAAATATATTATGGTAACTATTAGTTCCAGAGCATCAAACTGTCCCTCTCTGGAGAATTGTTGATCTATTGGACTATTTCAGTTCAAAATCACAAACTTTATCACAAACCGTATACTAAGAGAGTTTTAAGTCTGAAGGAAGCCTTGTATAATGATTCTGGATGAGTGTCAGACTCCTGTTTGTCTCAATTTGAATCATTACAGCTTTATGTCTTTCATTCTTCACAGGGAACTCCTCGACTCGGAAGGAAGACTTCACCCAGCCCTACAAGAAAAGGTCCTGTTTGATTTAGAGAGCTTCTACAGCCCCCGTCTAAGCTGCTATTCCTTCAGGTTCTGTCGTGCCTACCATTTTCATCAGCTAAAACCAAATCCACAGCTAAAAGACTGAAAACTATCCTCAAACCTCAACTAATGAATAGTAGGCAACTATACTGAGCACTTTCGCAAAACTTCTCCTCGGTTATGTCTTTCTCTTTGGCTTTCAGATTATTGTACAAACGGACTTGCTTGCTAAAAATCTGTTGTTGTTGTTTTTTATCATTTAAAACCTCAAATCCGTACTCACCCTGAATGTATTCAAAAGTATTTCTCAGCCTGAAATCACCAGCATTATTTTGTCAGAGCAATAGATGTCGACTGGAATGCGGCTATGGAGTTGCCTTGTTATTATCCTATAAAGGTAAATTTTTTTTAATAATATATGAATATATATATTTGTATTCTTCCTCTTTAAAGTGGTATAAAGCTAATCTACAGTCCATTTTAAAGTCTTTTTTTTAAGAATCGATAATTTATAATTCCAATGTTGCCTAATATTGAGCTTTATATTTGAACCATGTAAATGCTGCCCAGTATTTTCAACCTTTTGGGGTTTAAGTCGCTTCTTCTTTATCAAAACCCCCCTCAGAGATGTCCAGTATATCAGAGGTTGATATACAGATATATTTGAAACATATATTTTTTAGATCGGATATGGTCCTTACTTTTATACTTGCCATTTTATCTATTTAAAAATCGCAGTATTTAGGAAAACTCAGATTTTGCTTCGTAACATGAAGTTATATATTTACCAATTTAAATATTTTTATCGGAAGTAATTGTATTTCGTTGTATATAATGTAAGTTTGCGAAATGTCAGTAGCTTTGACTGCTTCTTATGTAATAAACCGTTAGATCTAATATGTGGATTTTTCATGTACTCACAAATAGAACTATCAGTAGTAGCCTGTAAGTTGATAATAAAGTACTAAAATGACTTTACCTTGTGCTCTGTTTTTCAGTGTTTTCCCTCTGAAACGTCTAGTTTCTGTAGTGGTTTAAAAAGTACAGTGTCTCCCTCTACTGGCAGTGATAGTTAACACACATTTCTAATGTATTTAAGTTGCTGTGTTGGAGTCTCCTCAATTTTAGGTTATATTATTTGAATAGATATTTATTATTATTATGATGAATAATCATTTGAAAATAATGTACTTTAACGTAGACATTTTTTATTCACATTAATTAAAATTTACAATGGTGAGTTTATACTAAGATAGCATGTTAAATGCAAGTAAACTGACTACTTTAAAATAGCTTTTTGAAGTAACTTTTGTAATAATGAAATTATAAAATATGGGGTAAGTAATGTTCAATCATTTTTCAGCATAACCGATATATTTAGGGTATGTATAAATTAAACATTATGACTGATTGTGCCCATTAACCCTTTAGCTGTCTGCTCTACCAAATGGTTGACCATATGTTAACTGTTTTAAATAATAGTTCACACACACACAGCATTGTTAGTTTACAAAAAAATCTAACAAACTAAATCCTGTTGCACTACTACACTTGATTTTGGTTTTATTGTAAAAAAAAAAAAAAAAAAAAAAAGAAGAAAACATGTTAAATGAGAATCTGAAATATTTGATGGCATCAAAAAAAAGATGATTTAGTATTCAAAAATGTTTTATTTTGATTGTTTTTAAATAAATTTAAATTTAATGATCTTACACTTTATATTTTCTGATTTTCATAGAATGTGTATTAATTCAGGTACTTTTACCATAAACCAACATGTATACCATTTGGCAGAAATTGACAGTTTAGAAATTATGTTTGATGTTGAAAAAAAAATGCATTGAGCGTGTTAACTAGTGACGTTGAAAGTTAAGAAATGCAATCCATTTTTTTTTCTTCTTGGTGGGGCAGTTAAAAGGTTTAAGTGTTTCAATTTGCATTGTAACATATTTATATTTAATCATTTAACATTTTTAATAATTTCTTAAATTCAAGTGGGTAAAACTTAGTGTTTAAAGTACAAAAATCTAAAATTAAGTTTATATATAAATATATATATAAATATATATAAATATATATATATATATATATATA
>CAIGQZ010032551.1:3915772-3932345 GCA_903798205.1 Danio tinwini | reverse complement strand
AGTTCAAGTTCAAGTTGCTCTATTGGCATGACATTTAGTACAGTATTGCCAAAGCATTTTAATTATGTATAAGATGTCTAATATATTAACATCATCAAATGAATAAAATATAGTAAATAAGAAATAAATGACAAAAGAAAAAACACAATGCATTTGATAATTCTAACAATTACAATAATAATAATAATAAAATTCTAGATAATTTAAATAAGACACATGAATTTACATTATCCTTTTCTTATGGTACGTATTTTGCAGCTAGTTTAGATATCAATTCATCCTTTCTGAATACATGGTAGCGTTTTTCTGAGTCATTTAAATAAAAAAATAATTAAATAATTAATGTTTTAAATTGGGGGAAAATATTTCTCTAGTTGTGGTGTATTTGGGGCAGAACAGAAGGAAGTGAGTCTCATCCTCTATTTGATTTGTGTCTCAATGTTTACATATTCTCTGTTTATGTCTGCCCTTTTTTATTTCTAAGTCATGATCACAGAGGATATATTTAGAAAGATTGTTTTTCTCATTTAATTTTTTTGCTGATACATAATTTTCCAACCGTGTGGTTCTGTTTAAGGCCGAATAGCATTGAAGTTTGATTTGGAGGTTAAATTCAGTTTTTAGTTTTTCAATATATTTATATTTTAATGTTTATTGTTTTTAATGTCTCTGAGGTCATTTTAGATGAATTCCATTTAATAAGCATTTTTATTTATACAATTTTTTATCAGTGTGCTGGCTGGAAATAGTGCATATTGGCAAAGTATGGGTTTCTGTTTGTAATAACAGAGTGAAACGTCAGAATATGTTAACTGCACGTGTATGTTACAAGATTAAACACCAAGCTGTCATCTGATCAGATGTTCTGTCATTTAAAGTAATTATCAGTTACCTTCAGAATCAGTTCTAAAACCTGACACGTGAGTCTGCCCAGTGTGGTCTTTTTATCAGTTCATGCTGCTCGAGTTTGAAGATGTCTGTTTAAAGAAATCAAATTGGACAGCATGAAATTGAGGGCATCCTCAAAGTCATGGCCCGTTCAACTCTGAAATACCATCAGCTCATTGCAACACTTTTACAAGCCCTAATTAATCAGGCAGGCGCATTCACAGCACAACATAATATGATTTTCATATGGAGATCAGCCTGTGTATATGAACTCTGACTTATATTGCAAAGTATCTTCTTTGTTTCAAATCTGATCTGCTCAAGTGTGAAGTAAATTAAATCTATATTTCTCCAGGGAGTCATTCTTTTGTGTTATATACACATGAGTCGGTGATGGGACCATATTTCAGCATATTTGTGCACTTGGGACCCTGATGGCGACATAATGCTGCAGGGTCACTGCCTCCATCTCTTTAGTGTGTCCCAGGGTTTAAATTGCAAAGGTTAATGATATTGCTCATGTTAAGATACACATCTTCAGCTCTCTAGAGGCAGAGTGACTTTAATTCTGAGCTCGCATTGCCTGATGTGACTATTTAAAAGCATGAAAATATTATGATTTTTTAAAAATGATTCTATTTAAGCTATTGGTTTGTTTTTAGCTTTTAAAACATGCTTCTCTTTTTGACATTAAACAAATTTAGAAGATTTATTTACATGACATTACTTCTTTTGATGTTCAAAATATAAATGAAAGATGAAGATTGTGTAGTTGGTGGCATTCCATTTTTATTACTGGATTAAGATTAATTTTTACTATTTATTTATTAATTTAAATGTAATTTTTTCACAAAAACGCGTAGCGCAAGCTCTGTGATTGGTCTGCTTGGTAGCACTGACGAGTGTGGGCGGGACCGAGAGCCACATGAAGTGAGTTTGATACGAGTGTTTACAAATGTCGAGTCTCATGTAGGGTTGGTCGATGTTGACCAATTTGGCATCGTACAATGTCTAATGTGAAACATCGTGATGGACGATGGCATCGTCGTCATAGGTGGGGGTGGTTGTTGTTAAATATCAATTAATTCATAACGAATTAATTAATTGTAGCCTATCGTTTTCACTACCTGAATGGTCTTTGCTTTACTCATAACCAAACCATAAATAAATAAAGCTACACACAAATTACCACCTGTCAATCACTTTTTTCCGCTGGACTCTGACATGAATAGGCAGAGTGATCTGTGTCGTTTTAATGGCTTTTTCCCACAGCTGGTGGAGGAGACTAGAGTTCGTTTGGAGTTCACCGTAATTTGTATTGTGATTGATGATAACTTCCTTATTTTATTATCATTGTTATGAGGAAATAATAACAAGATGCTAGGACTCGACTGTTTTGGCGTATGCGCCCAAAATTTTATGCAACCTAAAATATATTTTTGGAAGCATTTGTGCTAGTGCATAAATTGTTACCGTGCGACCTGTTTTCACTGCATAATCCTTACCGCATGCTCGGATTTAGGAGACATTTATGCAGGATGCATCTTAGCACCTAAAAACGCTAAACGCAGTGCTCAGTAACAGATTAAAACAGTTGTTATGTGAACTTGCTGATGTAAAAAAAAGCCTGCAATGCTTGCTCCGCCTTTGTGCTCTTCTTATTGGCCCACTGCTCTAGAACTGAACGCGAATGGATTGGTTAATATCAGCTGTCAATCACTCAGTCAATGCCTTCTGCCTTCACATGACAGAAGCTACAACCGCAAAATGTGAAGCGCTGAAGATGAGAGAATGAAAATAACACTGACAGATTTTGTTTTAGAAATCACCTAAAGTCACTAATAATGGCACGTATTATTAGTGATCATGTGCTGAATGGTAATCCACCATTTACACTTTTCCAAGAGTGGATAAAAGACTTCCAGTGGCTTTAAGTGTGCTATGAAAATAACTAAAGCCTTTCACTTTAAAGTCTGTGGGACGGGGTTTGCAGGTAATAGCGTTTGCCACTGAATCTACACATTTTAAGTGTGAGAGGTACTGTATATAATTCTTCATTTAATCCTCACGATGCTGTCAGCCATGTAAGCTGCAGCTATATGTAAAATTTAACACAGCTCATGAAAAGATCGTTATTGCTATTAAGATGACATGCAAATAATAAGATATATAACAATATAAATGTGGGGCGATGGATCACGATGCCGGCTCAGCATCGTGAAGTTTATCAGCCATCGGCGATGGACGATGGCATCGTCTATCGGCCCCACCCTAGTCTCGTGAAGAAGCTCCAAGTGGAAAGTTTTGTTTTGTGTTTACTTTATGATTAAAGTTGTTGCACGTCTGCCGGTTCCCGCCTCTGAATGAGCGAGTTTTAGATACTTGTACATTAAGGTAGCGTTTAGAAAAAACTAAAACACCAGCAAAGAAACTCGAAACAGAGGAACATGAAAACCTACTGCCAGCTAGTGTTTCGGAAGTGCTATTGCAGAGCACGGCAACAAGCAAAGACATGCACCATGGGTCACGCCGATCACTTGACGCAGAAGTATAAACCAGGCTTTAGTCCCGTTATTTATCAGAGGTCACCACAGCGGAATTAGGCCCAATCCCAATTCTATTTTTGTACCCCTACCCCTTCCCCTTGGCCCTTACAACCGAGGGTGAAGGGGAAGGGCTTCAAAACTTACCCCTAAGAATTGGGACATCACTTCAACACCTGCACACGTCATCATTTGTCATCGCGATCTCTTGCTTCATATGATATCAAACGATCGCGACTGCTGTAGTTATTCCAGTTGTGTTATTTTTTTGGTATTTATCTTCAGGAAATCACTGAAGGGGTATATTATGTTATCATAATGATCTAATGTGGCAATAAGATCGTAACTGTACTGTGTATTGACACCGTGGCCATATTCATTTATGTAAACACACGAAAACAACATTAACATTATAGCAGACACTGTAAAAAACTAATTTTTAGCCACTTGACTGCTCTGACAGGGTGTTCGAGTGTCAGAATGTTGTGGGACTGATGTACAGGAGTTATTATTAGGAATTACAGATCGCAAAATTTAGCAAATTTTTTATTTTAATTTTTTTAATTTTATTTTTATTTTAATTTTTTTTAAGCATGACGGTAAAACACGAATGCGGTTATGAATATATTAAAACACGTGTTTGTTTGTCGTAAAAACTCGTAATAATGACAAAAAATACTAATTTGTGGATCTCCTTACCTCCGGGTTCAGCTATCCTGCCATTGTGGCAGGTGTATTCTGGGAAATTTTCTTTACCCCTCCGTTTTGAGTGTGGTCCTGAAAAATCTTTGTTCGAAGTATACCCCTTGTATACCCCTTGCCCTTAGCTCTACGCCTTCAAACTAAAGAGAATTGGGACACCACTACCCCTTGATGTGAACGCGCAAAACGAGGGGTGGGGGTAAGGGGAAGGGCTAAGGGGTAGAATTGGGATTTATCCAGCATATGTTTTACACAGCAGATGCCCTTCCAGCTGCAACCCAGCACTGGGAAGCATCCATACACACCCCTTCACACACATACACTACAGCCGATTTAGTTTGTTCAATTCACATATAGCACATGGTTTTGGACTGTGGGGGAAACCGGAGCATTCGGAGGAAACCCACCCGAACACGGGGAGAAAATGGAAACTCCACACAGAAATGCCAACTGACCCAGCCGAGGCTCGAACCAGTGACCTTCTTGCTGGAAGGCGACAGTGCTAACCACTGAGCCACCGTGTCGCCCATTACTTGCAGTATTTAAAAATACTTAATTTGTTTCAAACTTTTTTGAAACTCAAGTTACTTTTAAAAGGTGATTTACTCTATTTTGATCATCAGACATCTGTAAACTGTTGTCCCAATATTTTTGTGATGGTTTGATTGTTTATAACAGTTAAGACAGAACTATTTCATAATGATAAATGACAACTGCTGTAATTCAGCCAAATGCAGATCTGTATTATTGCACTTGTCAAATAATTGTATGTAATTTCTCTGTCTCTGTCATTTAAAAGTAAGATCACATTGGAGGTTGAATCAAGATCTATATATTTTTGTCATTAATTGTGCAGTTTTGTATCCAAATAACAATTTGATGCATATTGTATGTTTTATACACAGCAAAAACAGCATGTGATTGACTGAAATTCTAGACAGAGCTGTGGAAGTGTACCGATGTATGTATGGTTAAGAACAGACATGATGCAATCTATTTTAGTTAGAAACCAAAAATAAACGTTTCTTGTTAACATTTGGACTTTTGTTGAGATTTTGACTGTAAACAGTGTGGTGTTAAAAATGACATTTATTGAAGTTACAGTTACAGTAAGAATGAATCAGGCATCTTCACATGATTCCTGATGATTTTTTTTATATCAATGAAGTATTTATAATTATGAAATCAAACAAAAAGTGATTTAGGGGTAATTAATGTGTCGGAGCTCTTTGGAAAAAGGGTTTGTAAAGATAAACAACAAAATCATAAACCTGATGAACCAAGTTTTGCAGAAACGCATGAGGTGCAGTACACAGTGCTGTTTTTCAAAATAATAGTCATGTCAATAAAGGCTTTTTAATTTTTTCACTTACTTTTCGAGTGCCTTGGACTTCTGATTTTGTTGTTTTATTTTTAATTGCAAGTCATACATTTCCATTTGCACATGTTGGCAGTGTTAGCAGTTTGGTGTTTAAGTTATTTAATAAAGTCAGACTTTTAGTTCAATAACTAGGACTAAAAAAAGCACCTATCTTTTTAGGATTGCATTTTGTGACATCATGTGCTGTTTTTGGTTCCATTAGATCTCTTTGCTCTCTGTTGTTTTCATATTTGAGTCAAATTGCACTAGATTTATTAGAAGCCGACCAACAACCATCTTTTCAGAGCTCACTGTCAGCTTAACTGGTTTGCACCAAGGTTTGGATGCAGTGTTCACATGTAAAAAAAAAAAACACTAACAGAGCAATAGCATCAGAGTCGTGTTTGTGTCTAGACCTTTTGGTTACTTCAGGTTGTCTCCTCAAAAGGAATCTCCTATGTCCAGAACATCAAACAATTTGGTTAGTCAGATTTTAACAGAAAATACTGTAGACAGTATGATGAAACTTTGGTTGAGATTTGTTTTTCTGTAACAATGACCCTTTTTAAGAAAAATGGTTTAGGTTGCATCATTTCTCGTTCATTCGGTTTGTGTCTTGTAATCCTGAAACTGAATTTGCGGGACATATTCTCTCTTTCATTTACAGACTCATAACTTGTTCCATTAAGCTTTCCATCACAGCTTCTTATTTTAGTAGGGTTCATTTGAGATGGAAGTAATAAGGTGAGGAGCAGTTCCACGTCATCTGGCCTTTATCTCAGCATGTCCATCTCCCGCCCTCTCCCACCTCCAGCAAGTGGGGCTCCGCTGCACTGCAGGTGGAGAATGAAAATATGAGGGTTGCGTAGAGGATCCAGACAGCTGATGGTGCCAGATAAGAGCTCACTCAGGGAGGTAAAGGATTTCAGCCAGATCTAACACAGCACAATGCTTGCAGGCCTCTTCATCATTTCTGTGAGCACTTCTTGTATTACAGTAATTGAATTCTACAGTAATAGAATCGCACTGCATTTTCAAACTGCTGAATCTGTACTAAGCAGGCACTATGAGGTGTTACCAGATTTTTCTCTAGATACGTTCATACCTGAGATTGTGATCCGAATCACATGGAATGACGTTGAATGATGCATGAATTTTATTCCTCTTGGATTTATTTTGACGTAAGTGTTATGGTAGGTTTGGAATGGCATGGAAAAGGCAGGAAATAGTTGAGTAGCACTGCAAACATTTCTGGCAGATATTCAGTGTTTGTTTCTTGCTTGTTGTGGCACATGCGGGTTTTTTCCCCCAACTTGTTTTATTTCAAATATGTGTTGGTGGGATGGTCCTGACAAAAAATACAGTTCAATTTGTATTATATTTGTCATAGGCAATACGAGAGGCTGACATTGTTTAAATAACAGTTTATAAAGCTGTCAGGAGTTGATGGTGTGGACAGTAAATGGTGACATATTACTGGCTGACAGAAATCAAATTCCATAAAAGTGAAATTGAAAACACCCTAAAGCCTCGGTGCTGCCAAGTAGACAGTTTATTTTAAAGTTCTCACAAGAGGGAGAAAAACTTGCCAGAGCTGTTTGTTGCAGTTTATTTTGGAAAAGATTGAGAGAAAAAAAAGCAATCTGTGTATGAGGTTAACCATAAACTATGCTGGCTATTTTTACAGATTTAGATTTATCAGGTGTTTCCAGTGCTCTGAGATGAATGCGTCATGCAGTGTACAGCAGAATTCAAGACCCAGTTTGGGACTATGGCTGTTTTTCCATTTATTTATTATTTGTTATTGCTTGGGTTTAAACAGAGACAATATGAGGAGATCTGTTTATGTATAAATGAATGAGAGAATTTGAAACATTTTATATGGTGTATTTACTCTAATGAAGAATTCTCAGGCACTCAATTCAAAGACAAGCCAATTTCTTTTTTGATGTACACACTGCCTAGTTTTCTTATTCCACCAAATTGTGGACCAAAATAAAACTATTTTTCAGAAGCCAGAGAGCTTTTTCTACCTATGTTTGTTTGTAGTGACTAATGTTTCTTGAATTCTGCATTTAGCATATACAATACATTAAAAACATTAATATCTTGTATTTTTTTCTATTGAAATTTCAGTAGTCATTACTTCATGGTCACACAATTGACATGACATGAAAATGACCAACCAGAAGAATATGAAAAACAGGTCAATCGGAACCAAACACAAGACTTCACACAGGATTAGGGCTGCACGATTAATCGAAAAAAGATTGTGATCTCGATTTGATTCCCCACATGATCTTAATCCAGCATCTCTATGATTTAGCCAATTATATTTTCAAGTTTAGGAGAGAAGCATAAAGGCGGTCGCAAAGGTCTTCACATTGTTTTATATATGTGTTGCTCAGCAATGTGGACACCTCTAAATGGTCAGCATAATGTATTCATAAGGTATAATTCACCCAAAAATGTCATTACTGTCTTCATGTAATAATGTATTCATGAAATCACATGTAAGCTGACGCACTACTTTAGTGAACAGAATCTGCATAGGCTGTGAATAACAGGTAATAAAGTTGTAAATAATGTTCTAATGTTATTACTTTTTTCCCATATGTTTGAGAAATAATAATAATAGCCTACACTGTAAAACAAAATCCTGGTTGCCTTAAATTTTTAAGCTGAAACAAATTAACCTTATAAGTCCATTGAACTAATATTATGTTAAACTGACTTAAAAGAGCTTGCATAACTTATAAAATTAAGGTAGAAAATGATTAACTTAGTTTAATTAGTTACAATGACCTAAAAACATGCTGTTAGGACTGATTGATCATATAATTTTTACAGTGTACTCATATAACCTTTATTTTACATCTACAGAACTGTGAGAAAATCGTGATTTTATTTTAAGCAAAAAAATTTGTGATTCTCATTTTAGCCAAAATCGTGCAGCCCTACACAGGATCATTAATATACATGCCCCTGGTATTTTCTAATGAGATTACAGCAATACCCCCCCCCCCTCCTTTAACTATAAATACATTTGTTGGTTCTTTTTGTTGAGTATAATTATAATTGAGCATATATTTTATCCACAACATGACTCCGGAGCAAATTAGCAAATTCACTTACTCCTTCTAGCCAAAATAAACCTCTCCGCCACTTGAGTTGAAAAGTCTGTCATTTACTCAATTTCTCAAAATATTTTTTGACAGAGGAAGTATCATTTTGCACGTGTGGATTTTAGGGTACATCATGTCATCTCTGTGTGTGTGTGTGTGTGTGTGTGTGTGTGTGTGTGTGTGTGTGTGTGTGTGTGTGTGTGTGTGTGTGTGTGTGTGTGAGAGAGAGAGAGAAGCACTGACATGAGCTGCAGAGTGTAGGCAGAACTCATTAATATACATGACTGTTCCAATTGTGGTCAAGCTTTTTATTCTGGGAAATTTCTGTGGTTATAAATGAGCATAAAGAAACATTTCTGGAGATTTTTTTTTTTTACGTACAGTACCTTAGCCACATACCTACTTTGCAAATATCAGAGAACATTGAATCAATGCACTGCATAGCACCTTTAATATACAGTGAAACTGAACTTCAGAAAAATAATAATTATTGCTAAATTTAAAAAATATAAATAATTTTTAATATTTTAATTAAAACCTTATTGATCCAAAACATAGTAAAATGTGTCAATCAATCAAATTGTACATTGTATGTTTTGTCATATTTGTCGTGTTTTACAAATTTGAAAATAATGATGCAAATGAGATAACACAATGTTAAGAACTTGCATGCTAGAGAAAGTTATCTTGTGTCTTTTGATTCTTTGAGTCTTTATGTATTGAGTTAACTCTTCTTTTCTCCTCCTGTCCCAAACTCATATTCCTCTGAAACAGATGCCTAGTGGAAATGGCCGCCTGTCCAGCCATAACGTGTCTCCACAGTACCGCACACACTCCTACTATTCATCTTACCTGAGTCAGGGGCTCGGAGCTGCATGTGTCCAACCCAGCACCTGCCCTGAGTCCAAAGCAGCAGGTCAGTCACACACACACCACACACACTCACACACGCTTTTAGGGCCATAAACTTTTATCCAGAGATTACCAACAGTGTGAGCAAGTACATCTGAGGGAGGTTCATACTCTGAGTCAAGGGCGCTGTAAAATTTATAAAAATAAATAAATTCAAAGGTAAAACTTTTATGATGGTCATTTGTTCTGGTGACTTCAGATTTAAAGAGACAAGGACCATATGCCACAGTCTTAGAATATATAAATCATTATGATGTATCAAAAAGAAACAATTAATTCATGTGCTTCGTAAAGGTGTGCAGTATTACGATTAAAATAATTTACAGATTTTAGAAACATTTAATGGTTTACTTTGCACCATTACAAGCTAATTCAGAGTTTTGAAAGATATTTTAGCTCTCAGCTTAAAGTAAGAGTATGATTATGGCATTTGTGGGATCCACCATTCCCGTATACGTCCAAGCTTGCCACCTGCCCTGGGTGTTAATGATTTTTGCATGCTGATTTCCAGTGGTTTCAACATGTGGGTGCCTGTCACCCCCACTATCACTGCAGGGGGTGTTATGTTCCATTACAACACAAAACACTCCAGGCTGGGTGGTCCAAGCTCCAAAACACCCATACACAGAAACCAGCGATCTATTATTCGTTTTTTCTGTGAATATTGTTCATAAAGTGCACTAATGCAGGGGTTTGGGGGTTGTGGACCCAGTCTTAGTGAACGAATTTTTTTTTTTTTTTATAAATTTCTAGCAATTTAAATTATTTTTTTTCAACATGCTACAATTATTGTTTGGAATATAATGAATAAGTAATTATTAATATTTTGACATATATTATTCATAATTATTACAGATTAATATTATTATTATTAATATTCGTATTATTAAATTAATGTTTTAAAAAGGAATAACACGTTTAAAGTGTTTGAAAGTAATCACTTCATTCTCTTTTTAAATCAAATGAATTGCAGTTATGTATTTATTGATTTAAATCCCATAACTGCTCTTGATTTGTAATCATATCTTTACTTCAAAGACATTTAAAAAAGTGCTCATTTTGAAAATATTGCTAAAATCAACTTAATTATACACAGAAAAGTTATTTCTATTCTTTCTAGAGTATTTTCTAGCACACTGTCCTATAGTACAAAAATTATAATAAAATATATCAAACAAATAAAGTAAAATAAAAAATAACATTTTATCTAAACATCTGCAAAAGTAAAATTGCACAACAGTTCAATAAACAATCAATTTCCATAGACTCCCTTAGATATATTCTGTCAACGAAAACAGAACAAACAGCAGAGCCCCAGTCAGTGTATTTGTACAAACCAAATAAATGTATTTATTAGACTAGTCATTCATCAATATAGTTGTTATACTTCATTAAATGGATTAGCTTTCTAAATGAATCCATTCAATGAAAAATTTAAACAACTTATTAAAGGGCACCTAAGGTAAAAAATCTACTTTTCAAGCTGTTTGGACAGACATGTGTGTAGGTATAGTGTATAGACTATCATATTGGGGTGATATAAACACACCCAGTCCTTTTTTTTTTTCAATTTAACAACATAAAAATGCTGGACCAATTGGAGCGGTTTTGAGACCGACCGCAACTTGATGTAGGAGTGCGGTCCCCCCCTCCCACCGAATTGATTGACAGCTGTGTATTAACATGTCTCTGTGTGTATAATCCTATCAACAAGACAGGATGTGCGCAAAGCAACCAGGAATAAAAGGTCTGTTCAGTTTGCTAGGATCATCAATCATCATCAAATGTGATAAAGAGTGAATTTTACAAATTTAAAATGTTTTTAAAAAGTGCATGTTAATGAAATTACAGCCATTTGCTTTTGCATTTGTTGACATTAAATCAGGTTTATTTTGTATTTTAACATAACAGATATCCATACAGCAGTAGATATTAACCTGTATCCTGCCACATTTGCGTGCAAAAAGAGTGCAAAGCTAAACATGCGCGCTGTCTGTGTGTGTGTGTATTTGTTTGTGTGCGTTGCAACTTCACAACAAATGCATCAAATACTCATTGGTAAAGTTCTTACTGTAGTATTTCTCACAAACGTTACGTGAGATCAGCTTCCTTTATGTCTGTCTGTTGTCTGAGGCAGCCAAGGTAGGAGATTAAGGCACGCTGACAGGCACATAGGAACGGTGGGAAGGGAGGACTAGCCTTAAAGGCGCAGTGCACAAAAAAACACCACCTGATGGTTAGAGCTATGAAATAGAAACTTCTAAAATGTATAATAAATACAGTAATCTGATGGGTGTTTTGAGCTGAAACTTTACAGACACATTCTGGAGACACAAAATACTTATTTTAAATCTGGACAAAGGGGTAACCTAGGTGCCCTTTAAGACAGAGAGACTCACTGGCAGTTTTAGCTTTAAAGGAGAACATCATACAGTTAATCCCTGTTGTCAGTGTTAAAGTGCTTACCTCTAATTTTAATTCATTGTCGATAGTTTAGTCTCATTGGTCTCAAAAATCAACATTGGTGATTCACAGTAAGCAATAAATAACACACATTCAGGTTTAATTCTTTTCATAGTAACATTACACTAAGATACAGTGGCGTCTGGATTTCAGAAAGCTCGTCTCTTGAGTCCTCTGCACTGCCTCTAGTGCCTGTGCGGCGTGTATTTATTTTCCCTAGTGCTGGGGTAATCAGTTGGCCAAATATGAGGCCAAATAACCTTCAGGAGTGCGACGCTGTCCTTTGCGAGCGGCCCCCACAGCTGTCTCTGGAAAATTGCCTCTGGGGTTAGTGAGCGGGAACAAGTTAAGATTTACAAACAATGATGAAGCTTGTCATGCGTCTTTCTCCATCCGTCACGAGCGGCGGCCTGCCGGGGCGTCGAAGTGTTCTTCATAAAGCTCAGCTCGCTGTGAAATACACCCCTGTGCGCTCTTTACTGCTGGGAGCTCGTCAGCAGCGCTCCGCCATAAATTGCCTGGGCCGGAGGTGACACTGCACTCTATCACCCACCGGGGCAGTCTTACCTCCGCCCGCAGCTGCCCCCACCTGCACCAGCCACCCGACCTGTGAGATGATGTGCCCGCTGTGAGTTATGTAGGAATTTCAGTGTTATACGAGACAGTCTATGGCTTTTACCATTTTCTCTCGTACTCTGTTTTTCTTTTTTCTTTTTGTTGTTTATTATCAGGATTTAAAGTTAGTTTTGTTTGCAGACTGGGCCAAGTTTACAGTTTCGGATCGGGTGGACAGGGGGCTTTCTTTGAGCCAAAAAGCATATTTGAAGAGTATTTTTGGTTTTCTGAATACTTAGTAAAATTTCTGTGATTCACCCCCACCAGCCAAAAATTGAAGGTGGGGTTAGCTTTTTATTTGCTCATTTTTCTGAGTAGGCATGATCTTTAAAGGAAGTGCGAAGCTAAATGGATACACTCATTTTAGTAATTTATGTTTAGGACCTTATCAATCCTGTTTATTATTCACTGAACTGTTGTTCTTAATCAAAATTTTAGGAATTTATTTGTGTAGTGACAGAAGACTTTTATTTAATTGGTATGTTTGAGCAAAAGAACCTAGGTTATACAGTTAGCACTGCTAATGGCTTTGCATTTTTGACAGTACTTATTTAAGAAAGAGCTGGTTTAGGTGATAACATGAGTTAAGCTAACATATAGGTAGGGCCAGATGGAATCTGCAGACGTTTTTTGCCATTTCTGCAGAGAATTTTGGTAAAAATCTGCAGATTTCTGCGGAATTATTTTGGAAGTATCATAACTAAAACCTTAATATGTGAAATAAAAAACAATATATTTTTAACTTTTATTTAATGTTTAAAATGCAAATCCAATTAGATTCACTTTATTTGGTAAACAAAGCAAGTCTTTTCTATAATATATCTACTAAAAGACAGAAAATATTACTTAACAAATTGTATTGTACATAAATCAGATGAAAATTTTCATATTAGTCAATAATATTACTGTAATTAATTAAAAAACTGAATAAATTCAGACTTGCACACATTTACTTAAGTAAATAAACAGAATTAATGATGGGCTAAAAATGTGGAATTCTGCGCATGCAGATTCCACGTGGGCCTACATATAGGGTAGGATTAGGGTTAGTACCTATTTATTATTTATAGTAAATTTTATGATAAGTACACGTGAAGTACATACGGTACTGGATTGTAAAATAAAGTTCCACCAATGGACTATTTGCACAGCTAGTGTTTTCAAGTTTTTGTTAAAGTTTAAAAAGAGACAAAAGACCATGTAACCGCTAGCACATTAGCAGCAGGCTGGCGCAGAAATTTAAGTATTAAAAAATACTGGGGTAAAATTAATTTCCATATTTTAAAGATATGGTACGGAAAAATATAATTTATTGCAGTGCTTCTTGTTTGGTCTGATAGCTACCTACTTTATATCATATATCTTAGCCAGGCAGTGAAGATCGCAGTTTTTTTTTTTTTTTTTTTTAATTAGATCTTAAACGTGGCGATTTTGTATGGGATGACAATTAACTAGAAGTCCTGGGGCTGGCTAACTGAAATTAAAGATTTGTGTGCATATACCCCATTATTGTAGATTTAGTGCTGTTTATCCAACAATTGTTGTTTTGTACTGTTTTTTTGTCAAGAATGGTTGCTTATGCTTTATTACACTATTTTCACATTCAAAAAATGACTTTTGCTTATTCATTCATTCATTCATTTTCTTTTCGGCTTATTCCCTTTATTAATCAGGAGTCGCCACAGCGAATGCCCTTCTAGCCACAACCCAACACTGGGAAACACCCACACTCTTGCATTCAGACTCATACACAACGGCCAATTTAGCTTATTCAGTTCACCTATACCGCATGTCTTTGGACTGTGGGGGAAACCGGAGCACCCGGAGGAAACCCACACAAACACTTTTGCTTCTTTCATTAATTAGTTTCATTTTCGGCTTAGTCCCTTAATTAATCTGGGGTCACCACAGCAAAATGAACCGCCAATTTATCCAGCATATGTTTTACGCAGTGCATGCCCTTCCAGCTGCAACCCATCACTGGGAAACATTCATACACACTCATTCACACACATACACTACAGACAATTTAGCTTACCCAATTTACCTATGCAACATGTCTTTGGACTGTGGAGGAAACCGAAGCACCCGGAGGAAACCCACGCGAACACGCGGAGAACATGCAAACACCACACAGAAATGCCAGGTGACTCAGCCGAGGCTCGAGCCACAACCTTCTTGCTGTGAGGTGATTGTGCTACTCACTGCGCCACCGCGTCGCCCACTTTTGCTTATTTATTCATTTATTCATTTTCTTTTCGGCTTAGTCCCTTTATTAATCCGGGGTTGCCACAGCGGAATGAACCGCCAACTTATCCAGCATGTTTTTTTTTTTTACACAGCGGATGCCCTTCCAGCACTTTTGCTTCTTGTTTAAAGTAATTATTTAATATGAGTTGAAACATCACAATTTATCATTTCTTTGGGGATAACTTAATTGTTTTATGATCAATCCACTTAAATTTGAAAAAATTATTAAGTTAAGTTAATCAATTTGTGTTGTGACAACATGAATGAATTGTATGGAACCCAGTGCTTATATTGGATACCAACCTTAATTTATTATGTTATTCTTGACCATTTGGGTCTATTATTACTGTTGCCACCTCCCTGTCCCGCCTCCTTTTTTGGACAGTATGCTAATACCAAGAATTTTTTAACTTGTGCCAAGCAAATGCCCGGCTATTATTTGAAATGCATGTTAAAATGCATGTAACTTTAGAATAGTACTTATTTAGTACTGTTGAATTATAATCTTATAGCTTACTATATAGCACTGAAAACAATTCTCTGATGTTTTAATCTAGTCTTGGATCTAATATGGACAAACCTCAATTATGTTTCTCATTTTCTATACTTCTAAACTATAATATGTAGTTTTTGCTATAGATAGTGTGGTGTGTGTTCACCTTGAAAATGCAAAAATAAAATTGAGTTTAACGAAACGCCAGTCAAATATCCAGATAATTTTAAAAAATAGACATAATTGAATATCTATCAGACTCTGGTGTTCAATGACAAAATAACATTATAAAATTTAAGCTTATGTAATGAATGTGCAGAATGGACTTTCATTGTATTATTTTGGGGCACATGTTGGTGTTTGTTCCTGTCCATCACTAATTTACGCATTTATTTGAATACAAATATGTTGACTTTTATATACAAGTAATTTATTAAACATTCCAGTCACATCGATACTTATGTAATGAGATTTTGACATGCATTGATCAGTCTGATGATGTTTACCAACCACAGATTTAATGGATGTAATTCTTCTTAGTCAGAATGTGATATTATAAGGACAGACCACCCGTAAAAGTTCCAGGAAAGCAAAATCTCATAGGAGCTATCAAAGGGCCCATTCATTCTCTTTCAGTGCTGAATAACAAAAGGGAAATAATGATTCTCTCCAAGCTTCTAGCACAATTGAGAGGTTGAGACCTTGAGCAGGAAGAGGTGTAACGTCTCATCTGACAGAGAAACCATGGAACTTTTTTTTACCTTTAATCCATCCTGTTTGCATTATGCAAGCAAGCATAGAGCTCCAGCACAGTCTGTGCCCTCGAGGTTAAGTGCTGTTACATGTGTCCCTTTATTTGGTTGTTACACAGTTTCGCTGAACTGGTTAAGGTTACAGAAAGGGCAAGAGTTCATAAGAAGCAGTAATTTTGAAAATAAGTTGTGGAGTGTTGTATGATGCTGGTTGTATGTTGTAGGATTGGGTGATGCTATGATTGAAATTAGAAATCGCAATATTTTGATTTTCTGCAATATATTTACATTGCAATATGAGGAATACAGTAATATATGTGAATGTATGGATGTAACTTTAGCAGCTGTATTTTTAAATTATTAATTATTAGTGATTAATGTGATATTGTTACTTTCTGCAATTATATTTACTTTTTACTAAAAGTGTGTGTGTGTGTGTGTGTGTGTGTGTGTGTGTGTGTGTGTGTGTG
>CAIGQZ010032551.1:3892020-3915762 GCA_903798205.1 Danio tinwini | reverse complement strand
TGTGTGTGTGTGTGTGTGTGTGTGTGTGTGTGTGTGTGTGTGTGTGTACGTACGTACGTACGTACGTATGTACCAGGACTGTGCAATTAATCAAAATCATACCGCAATCATGATTTGAATCATTGCGATTAGCTAATCGCAAGAGGCTGTGATACAATATATAGATGCATTATATAATTTCCTCTACCCAGAGCAAATGTGTGACTGTCGTCTGTGTGTGACAGACTTGCTAGCCAATTCAGTGAGCACAATTTTGTTCAATTCAATCAGAATTGCGCAACCAAACTATGGAAATGTCACAGTAAAACAAACAGGAAAATGCGGACAAGTGGGATGATGACATCTGCCACTTAAGAAGGATTAATAGATGAATTCATATAAAAAAAAAAACAGCATGTCGGTAATATGGGAATATTTTGGTTTCAAAGTCACAGACACCTAACAAAAACAGGTCATTTGTAAGAGCTGTCGCAGAACTTTTGCCACAGCATGAGGAAATACAACTAGCACCTAAAAAAGCACCACAGGCAGCCATATGAGGAGTGTCTTGCTAAAAAGTAAACTAAAAGTATTACCAGTGACATCCAATCTAGTAGCAAGCAAAGTACAATTTCTTAGTTGTTTGTAGCTGTTACACCATATGAAAAAACATCACGAAGGCACTAGGAGATAACTAATGCCATAACTCACTACAAAAATTTTGTGTTTAATTTCTGAATATTTAAAAAATATTTATAAAAAAAAATAAAATCACAATAAGATATTTTCCCCAAATTGCACAGTCCTAGTGTGTACGTGTAAAATCGTTTTAGGGCTGAGTTTACTGTATAAGAACCAGGTCAACCATAAATCTCTCTGTTTATTTATTCACTATGACTTAAATATAAATTATGATTTTATTGTGATAATTACTATAATTTTATTTAATCTGAATGCATTGTGATTTTATTGTAGTTTTTATTGTTCTTTAAAATAATGCATAAGATTTGTCATTACAGTGATTTTAATGTATAGCAACTTATTAAACTAAGTTAATCATGTTCCAACTTAATTTTATAAGTTACGCAAGCTGTTTTAAGTCAGTTTGTCATAATGCAATTTCAATGGACTCATAAGGTTAATTTGATTCAGCTTAAAAATTTAAGGCAACCAGGATTTTTTACAGTGTGTATTACTTCTATTAATTCTGAAATTGCAATATAAAGTACAATTATTTTACTGTTAAATAATCCGAAGTTGGAATTTTATGAACACATTAGAATATCACATACAGTAAACATTTTGTGAATGAAGCACAGTTTCATTCCATGTGTTTAAGAAAATTAAATTGTCACATATAACATACACATAAAATAATACATATAACATTAATAATAAAAAAATTCAAAAAAACAAAATCAAGGCTTTAGTTTAACAGCTTGTCAAAAATTTAAGACATAAATGCTGCATATTTCAATGTAAATGCATATGTTTATGTACACATGTGCAGCGTATTTATAAAAATGTTCATCCACTTATTTGAATCATCAAGGACAACTGTTTTGGCTAAATATCTACTTAAATGTAAAAAAGAAAAACAAAATCACCTAAATTTTGGATAGCCTGAGAAAATAAACACTGCATTTTTCTTGTATGAACTATACCTTTAATTAAACTGCAGCATACTCAATTTGACAATTGGAATATGAAATGTTTTATTTATCATTCGTTAATTCGTGTTCTTTTCGCTTAGTCTTTTGCATGGGGGACAACGTAATGAACCGCCATGTTTAATTTATTTATTTCTTTATTTATTATTTTTTGTATATTTTGCATGCATATTTTGCATCCTTACTTGCATGACACTTTCTAGTATTATACTAGACCTAAAATCATATTTTTGACAATTGACAGTTTTTTTTTATTTCACACTCTGATCTCAGTAAACAAAATGTTTTTCCTTTTAATAAAAGAAGTCATATGAGCTTACGAGAGCTTTTGTAATCTGGAACTTTAGTATGTTTGTTACACGGATGATGAGTGCTGCATTTCAGAGGAACTGCTAAAGCCTGAGCTGTGGCCTCAGTCAGGTAAATCAGAGAGAGAATCAGTGGCCTCCGGGTAAAATCTCTGGCTGGAGTGTTAACCTCACAGTCACTAACTCCTCCATGTCATGCTGTCTTCCCTTCTGCAGTGCTGATGCTAAATGCTCTGTCTTTGCTCTCTATGGATCGGTTAAATACCAGTGTAATTGGCTGCTTCAGGCTCAAGCACTGTTGTAATGTGTTGTACAACATTTCCATTAACACTTGCCTGAGGCACTGAGGAGATAAAATGGGTAATGACTGCTGCTAAAGGTTCTGCTCTCTTTAACACACTGTCCTCCTCAAGAGATGCACTGTTTGAAAGAAAGCCTAGAATCACATTTGAAATAAACAACAGTTCAGGAGTTTGGGCTTGAGGTATTGTTTTTTTAATAACGCTTTTATTGAGTTAACAGTTTAGTTTAAAGTGACATTAAAGGCATTTTAAAAGCCCCTCCCACCTCAATTAATAAACAAAATAAACAATATGGAAAGTATAATAAATAAAATATATTTATTTTAAAAATGTTTGTCCTCTTAAAGTTTGTTCATATATTTAGAATCCTGATTTTTTTTAGAATGTCTCCAACAAGTAGCACAGCAAATGTTTGATCTTAACATTTTAATTTTAATGTACATTGTTTTATTAAAATCTTTTAATAAAGTACATTTTTTAATGATATTTTAAAACCTTATGGACCCTTTTCACGAGCCTGTTATGACGCATTTAATGGTCATCAACATCTCAAATACTTGAAAGTTTTTTTAATATTTAGGGTTTTTTATGTAAGAACATTTATATGTATTTATGTATGTATTATATTATCTTTGCTTCAAATTACAAAAAACAAATTACTGCTCATGCGAGGCGTTTATAATGCAGTGTTTATGGGCCAGGACAATACATTTTACATTAATATCTCTCTTCTGTCTGCTGTTTTCAATCTCACACTTTTTTTTTCTTTTTATAAGACCATCATTCTTTCTTTTATTATTTAAGCAAATGAGAGTGTAAAAAAATATTTGTTGTATCCTCCCATTCACTGCACTTAAGTGAAGTTTAAGTTTTCCCAACTATGACAACTTCTGCTACTGAGAAACCCGGAAATGTAAAAAGGGTCTAGTAAATCTCTACTTTGAAACATTTTTACTAGACACAATTAGTCATGCAAGCAAATAGTTACGTTTTTTTCAACGGTTTCTTAAGTGATGTTAACCGGAAAGATTTTTTCAACATTATTAAACAATAGTTTTAATAACTTCTTTTGTAATTTCTTTTGTCTGTGCTATGATAACAGTACATAATATTTTACTAGTTGTTTTGCAAGATACTTTTATTTAACAAGTGCAATTTAAGTGCAAATTTTATAATTAAATACATTTATTTGAATTTCTCTGGAAATGCCTAATTAGGCTTATTCAAAATTATTAAAATTCCCTGTGCATAAAGCCCATTAGCCACTTTATTTATATACAGTTGAAGTCAAAATTATTAGCCCCCCTTTGAATTTTGTTTCTTTTTTTAAATATTTTCCAAATAATGTTTAACAGAGCAAGGAAATTTTCACAGTATGTCTGATAATATTTTTTCTTCTGGAGAAAGTCTTACTTGTTTTATTTTGGCTAGAATAAAAGCAGTTTACATTTTTTAAGTCAAAATTATTAGCCCCTTTACGCAATTTTTTTCAATAGTCTACAGAACAAACCATCATTATACAATAACTTGCCTAATTACCCTAACCTGCCTAGTTAACCTAATTAACCTAGTTAAGCCTTAAATGTCTTTAAGCCGTATTGAAGTGTCTTGAAAAATATCTAGTATAATATTATTTACTGTCATCATGGCAAAAATAAAATAAATCAGTTATTAGAGATGAGTTAATAAAACTATTATGTTTAGAAATGTGTTGAAAAAAAATATTTTCTCTAATGAACAGAAATTGGGGGAAAAAATAAACAGGTGGGCTAATAATTCTGACTTCAACTGTATATTTACAGTCAAGCCCAAAATGATTCATACCCCTAGCAAATTCTGGCTGTCACTTTTTCTTCTGTTTTTTCCACAATGATGCCTCTTGTACATCGTCTTATCTTTTGGGAGAAGCCTGTGCCATTACCAGTCCAATTGGTCCGGTGCTGATTGAACATTTTATTGCTTATTATATAATTTCAGGCTTGACTCTCTCTCTTTCTCTCAATATTTTACTTGAATTTAAATGTATTATCTTTCTATTTTTAAATATGTTTGCGAGTCATTGTATAATAGTGGTTTAATGGTGTACAATTGAAAAAAAAATTAATAAGGGCTAATAATATTGACCATAAAGTGGTTTGAAAAAAATTAAAACTGCTTTTATTCTAGCTGAAATAAAATGAATAAGACTAACTCTAGAAGAAAAAATATTATCAGAAATACTGTTAAAATTTCTTTGCTTCATTAAATATCACTTGACAAATATTTGAAAAAAAAAGTATTTCACAAGAGGGCTAGTAATTTTGACTTCAACTGTAAATAAAACAATAAAAAATATTACATACATCGTTGATGGAGTATGGACACTCAGCCTCATTGGACATATTCAACTTTATCTTAGGCTGCAATGTAATTCATTCAGCTGAATCTATGAAGTTGTTTATTTCACCCTGGGGAGCTTTAGTCTCCCTCACAGTTGTGCTAACTGATGCCTGCAGCGCTTATTCGGCACTTGTGATTATTTTCTCTCCTTTAAACATAATGACACAAAATCCCTCAAATCATCGATTCTATGTCTCAAGTCATTATAGTATATCCATAATGTTTCGACGGATGCAAGCGCAGACCGGGGGAGACGGACAGGTCATTTGCAGGGATGGCGGAGCGCTGTATCAGAGCCAGTGATTTAACAGGGAGGAGGGCCTGTCAATTCTCTCAGAGACACTTTGAGACGGGGGACAGATTGGGGAACAATACAGGTCTGGAGGTGCTTATGTGTTTAATTAGCCTCTGACCCTGGAGTGATGCCTCCTGTCAGGCATTACATGCCACTCATGCAGATCTCTAATAGAGCAGTAATGGGGACTGAAGTGTCCGAGGTGACTTTTTTTTTGTCTCGTGATCTCTCTGAAAACAGCCTAATGTGGTGATATGGTGCTCAAGATACATTTATTGTTAACAATGCAAAAAATTGAGGCAACTGTGATAATTTTTTCAGAATTATTTGATCATTTTTAATTTGATGGTTTACTTGCAAAATTTATAAATAATTCATGCAGAAAAAAATAAAAAAATCTATTGCAGTAACTGCACCTTTAGTAATGTTTTAAAATGGTTTTCCAAAGCTGTTCACTTCACTTAAAGTATTTATTTTGATTTAACACTAAGCATATCCATATAACACAAGGTAAATGTAAACAACAACACCTTTATTGCCATATAATTATTTACAAATTGCTATTTAGATGTTGTCTTTTCCCATACGTTATTTTTTTCACATTGCTGACATCTTATCTTTCCTCTATAGCAAACACTTTTCTAAAGTGTGCGGACTGTATGTGCCATGTCCTGTCATGTGAAACACACCAGTCCACATCTTCATGGCTAGCAGCACGCACTAACCTGTGAAAACAATTGGATATAATATATATTGGAGTGACATACACTCACCGGTCACTTTATTAGGTACGCCTTACTAGTACTTGGTTGGACTCCCTTTTGCCTTTAGAACTACTTTAATCCTTCAAGCCACAGATTCAACGAGATACTGGAGATATTCCTCCGAGATTTTGGTCCATATTGACATGATAGCATGACGCTGTTGCTGCAGATTTGTCAGCTGCACATCTATGATGCATGATGTGTGTTATCCTGCTGGAAGTAGCCATCAGAAGATGGGTACACTGTGGTCATAAAGGGATGGACATGGTCAGCAACAATACTCAGGTAGGCTGTGGCCTTGACATGATGCTCAGTTGGTACTAATGGGCCCAAAGTGTGCCAAGAAAATACCCCCCACACCATTACACCACCAGCCTGAACTTTTGATAAAAGGCAGGATGGATCCATGCTTTCATGTTGTTGATGCCAAATTCTGACCCTGCCATCCAAATGTCGCAGCAGAAATCGTGACTCATCAGACCAGGCAATGTATTTCCAATCTTTTATTGTTCAATTTTGGTGAGCCTGTGCGAATTGTAGCCTCAGTTTCCTGTTCTTAGCTAACAGGAGTGGCACCCGGTCTGGTCTTCTGCTGCTGTAGCCCATCCGCCTCAAGGTTGGACATGTTGTGCATTCAGAGATGCTTTTCTGCATACCTCGGTTGTATCGAGTTATTTGAATTACTGTTGCCTTTCTATCAGCTTGAACCATTCTCCTCTGACCTCTGGCATCAAAAAGGTATTTGCGCCCACAGAACTGATGCTCACTGGATATTTTCTCTTTTTGGGCCATTTTCTGTAAACCCTAGAGATGGTTGTGTGTGAAAATCCCAGTTCAAAGTCATTTAAGTCCCCTTTCTTCCCCATTTTGATGCTCAAAATCTGCAGCAGATCTGTCTTGACCATGTCTGCATTCCTAAATGCATTGAGTTGCTGCCATGTGATTGGCTGATTAGAAATTTGCGTTTACGAGCAGTTGGACAGGTGTACCTAATAAAGTGGCCGGTGAGTGTATGTGACCCAGGGGGTATATTACAAAGGTCCTAACTATAAAATCTGATCCCATATGTTTGGTAACCATGGTAATTTCACTTGCAACCACATTTAGAACAAAAATGTGTTATCTTAACTGCAGGTAGGAAATCAATAAACTGTCTTAACTTTAGGGTAACCTGACAGTTGTCGTAACCTCAAAATTAACCTTAAAAATTTTAGAAATCTGGAATCTCAAGGTTTAAAAATCTAAATACTGAGACAATCACATTTGAAGTTGTCTAAAATAAGTGCTTAGTTTTTACATATTTACAGTAGGAAATTTGCTAAATGTCTTCATAGATCATAATCTCTACTTATTATTCTAATGACTTTTGGCATAAATTCATAATTTTGACACATTCAGTGAATTTTTGGCTATTGCCAAAACTATATTTTTGCA
This sequence comes from Danio tinwini, assembly GCA_903798205.1. NCBI lineage: Eukaryota > Metazoa > Chordata > Actinopteri > Cypriniformes > Danionidae > Danio > Danio tinwini. Next base: position 3,908,631 of record CAIGQZ010032551.1, on the reverse strand, counting down.
ACAGAAGAATTTTTTTGTACTCCAGGGTCATATACTATAAATATAACATTAAAGATAAGCATTTTATTAGTACTGATATGGCAGCCAATATATTGTGCATTTTTAGTATTAAATACTCTATGTTCCTCATTTAGCAGACGCAAACCATAAACAAAGCAGCTGATATTGGTTCATCAGCTTAGCAGTGAAAATAAATTTGTAGTTAGCAGAATACAGGATGGTAAATTTTAGTTGTGAAAGTTCATGTGTGCTTGGTTTATTATTAAGTGTTAAACACTTCAGCGTTCACCTCCCTCAAGTGCATCAAAGCACAGTGCCAATGTGATTATGAGTGAGCGCTGCAGTCTGAGAACAGCATCCGTCTCTGCAGCAGCGACGGCTGTTCACACTTTGAGGAGTCAGCAGCTGTTTAAAGTGCCGCCTCCTTGCTGTAGGCCTGTGTTTTCTGCGCCATTAAGTCCTGCCACGGCTTTAATGATTGAGAGAGACGTGCATGTCATTCCTGGAGGGAACTCCATCACCCCCAGCACATCTTCAGCAGAGTCATGTTGTGTGGAGATGTGTGTTTGTCTCTAATGACTCGTTTCCACTGACTGGTACAGTACGGTACGGGTCACTTTTATCAGGCTTGTGTTTCCACTGCTAAAAGGGTACCAAAGGTACTCTTTTGGTGGGTGTGGTGTACAGCAGAAAGTTTCCGTCAACTTATTTTCGCTCGAGAAAATGTCTACAGTAAAGAAATACGGGTCGCTCACATATCATATGAGAAGCACTTCTAACAAAACAGAGGCTTTATACACATAAATACTTCTGTATAAATGTTTATTAGTAACTTTACTATAAACATGAGTTGATTATAACTGCAGATCAATGACAGTGCGAAATAGCCTACTGTAATGTCTGCAATTATATAAATTAATGCAACATATATCAACACATACAGACCCTTCCAGTCTCTGATATGTTACCACCTACAGAAAAACTACACACAGCATACATTTAGTCCTTATTTAGGTTCAAAACTACAGGAAATAGAGCCCACAGTCAGTGCAGACCTCTCATGATTAAATGTGTCTGTAATATTCAGCAGCACGTGTAGCCTCTTGTTAGAAAGTAATTCCATCAATCCGAGTTCATAATAGGCCAAAAGGTGATGATAATAGTTAAACATGGCAGTTTGTTCACGTTTGCTGAAAAAAATTATGTGCTCCTTTTTTTCCAGCTTCTCCTTTTGTTTTTTCGTGCGTCACTCTCACGTTTGTCAGTTTCTGACAGGATAAGGTTTCAAAAGCATGTCAATAATCAAGCACAAGTTATCATCATCAGCTCAAGAAGTTTGTTATTTTAAATATAGACGCGTGGCGAGCGCAAGCATGAAAGTGAAACCGCTCGTGCTTTAGACTGGCTCGTAAAAAACTATGGGACACAGGGTCGACCATGGCTCGTTATTATATGTATATATAATTACACTGTAATCTCTCGGCTGTGTATTAAAAACATGGCGATGTCTTTGTTTTCATTCTGGCTTGTTGCGTGAGCGAATGACGTATCTCTGTAAACCAATAGCGTTCAGCTGCACATCTAGCTCCTCCTTTTGGTACCCTTTCTCGTGTTTGGTACCCTTTCGAAAGGGTGCCGAAAAAGTGGTATGGTACGGTTCGGAACCGTACCATACCATTCAGTGGAAACGGGCCATAAGCTGTTTTCACAGCTTTTGGTGATGAGCCAAGTTTGTTTGATGTCTGTGTGAGTTGTGTTCTGACATCGAAGGTGCATGAATAAACCAGGTCCGGTGGAAATTGTGAAGAATTTGGATCTTTGAATGGCAGTGTGCAAAATTACAATTAAAAAAATTAAGTTGCCATTTAAACACTGACTTTTTCCCCTCACAGTTAGTGTTTTCTGACATTTATTTCCCTCTGAAATGAGAGAAAAAATCGGGGGAAAAACACACTGTAAAATAAAGGTTCCAGTACAAAACAATATAATTTTTCATTATCCTGAAGAGAAAAAGTAAACCAGTTTTAGTGGTTATAGAGTGGTTTTAGACACTTTACAGCTAGAAGACCAGAAGGACGTTCAGTTCATGTTAAACTGCTGAAACAAGAAGTGTTTCAACATATTTTATAAGACTAACATTTATAAAACCTTCACAAAGTTGCCAAACAAGAAATTTCCCGAACATGAGCAGTAACAAAACAAACAAAAAAAAAAAGTTCACACGTGTCTGTCAAGTGTAAATCTGTACTGAAACAAGAGAGGATTTACTTTTCTGTAGCCTTAAAAGAGCTTATTCTCACATCTGAACTTTTGCCCTATTCACCCTTTTTCGGCTGACTATCTTAGATTTCCAAACTATTAAACAGTCTTTGTGTGGTTTAACAAAAGGAAGCTTTTTTTAAAAAAAGAGCATGAAAAGGGGAGGGGAAACAGTGAAAGAAGCTCAATCATTTCTGGCAGTTTGGAAAAAGTGAACAAAAGCCCAGATGTGAGAGAAGATGGTAATTCAGGGTTGATCCATTGTGGATAAGCTCTTTCCCCTGCAACTCATATACTGCCAGAAGTGGGCCATGAGGGTCCATAATGCATTCACTTAGATAAACACACAGAGTTGCAGAGAGATAACGCACACGGACAGACACACACATACAGTACATGCTCTAACGTGTATACAGATACACTCATACAGATATACTTACTGTGATTAAAAAAAATAAAATAACAGCTCACTGTATCAGTCTAAAACTGAGTGTTAAGATGTGCACAAGATATTTGAATTATATTGTTATGAGTTAAGATTTAAATCCCATGTTGGGAATCCCATTCTTGGAGTTTCATCTCAGCATCAACCTTTGAACCATAAACAAAATACAGTAAGATTGTAGAATATTGATGTCCTGGTTCTTTACACAACCTTCTTTATCAGTATGGCTTAAAGATGTAATGTAAAAAAACCTACTTTACTAAATGACAACAAATTATTACCTATTTTAACAATAAACATTTTTGTATATACATACCACCCCCCACCCCCTGCCCCTTATTTTAAAAAGTATATTATTATCAAAAACTTTGCTTACTATACAGTGGTGGAAACTAATAGATCTAACATATTTAATTTACTTTTATAGTAAAATGATTGGCATGAAACGGAAGTTATGGAAGATGGGCTTTGCTACCGAAAGCGAGGAAAATTGACAAAAGGAAAAAAGCAGGGTAGAAAAAAAAAGACACGCCATGATAGCCCCGCCCAAAAGGCATTCCATGTGACCAGAAGTGAAGAAAAGTTAATTATGGTTATTAAACTTATATATGATATTTGATTAAAAATGATGAGGGCAAAATGATTTTTTACAAAATAATGAAGTGCACAAATACATAATTTATAGTAAGTACTACTACACTACCTGACAAAAGTCTTGTCGTCAATGCCTGTTGTAAGAGCAACAGATAATAACTTAGTAAAAGTAGCAGAAGGAGTGCTAAACTGCATCCCAATCATCACAAATACTGCAGAAGACCCATTGGAACCCGCGTGGACCCAAGATTTTCACAGAAAACTGTCAAGTTTGGTAAATGAAAAATTATGGGCATGCGAGAGATCTGCAGAGTAGATGGCAACATCAACAGCCTCTACATCAAAGTTCCTGAAAACAAAGAAGGTCAAGGTGCTCCAGGATTGGCCAGCCCAGTCACCAGACACCAACATTATTAAGCATGTCTGGGGTAAGATGGAGGAGGCATTGAAGATGAATCCAAAGAATCTTGATGAACTCTGGGAGTCCTGCAGGAACACTTTCTTTGCCATTCCAGAGATGTATGGATGCAGTCGTCCTAACTCAAGGGAGTCATACACAATATTCATTCTTTTTCCACTGCACCATGACTTTATATTCTATACTGACATTATTTCTGTTAAGTGACAAGACTTTTGTGTAAGTAAAGTCAGACCTTACTGTCCTAATTAAATAATTAACAATCAATATATGATCATATTTTATTTAGGTAAAATAAGCATAATTTAGAGGCCTTTGCTTTTCATATAAATCACTTCTGATCAACTACATGTCAAGTTAATATTTGTTGTGTATGACAAGACACAATTCTTTGTCAGGTAGTGTACAGTATATATAAATATATATAAAATGATTTACGTTTTTTTGGGGGGGACAGGTAATAATGTAATTTATGTTTAGCACAAATGATTTTTTTTAAAAAGCTTGAAACTATATGGAAGTGAAACATTACAGGTTTTCAACTTTCCTCAAAAAATATTTTGTATTCAATAGAAGAAACTCATAAACCTTTGGAGTCACCTGAGGGGGAGCGAGTAAAGGTAAATTTTTGTGTGAACTATCCCTTTAATTAATGAGTTAGTAGTTTAGTAACATTGAACTGTTCATTTAGTTAGAAAAAATTAGAGAATAGAGGTCATAATACTATGTTGAGGATATTCTGTATATAAAAAAATAATAATTTTTGTTTCATTGTGAAAATTGCATATTTAAAGGCCTGATTGTCTGTATTACAGAGTGTTTACAGCCTAGTCTCACATTAGCCTATATTATCCGCTAATACAATGATAATCAAAAGCAACGAAGCCATGACACTGAACATGTCTGCTTTCCAAACAGCCCCGCATCTGATTTACCGCCTCTACCATCGACCTGTCCACTCACCCGCAAGATCTTCCCTTTAATTACACCATAGATTTCCTCCTGATGAACTCCCTCAGAATTAACAGCGGCACGGCTAATTCCAGCCCCTCCTCTTTCAGCCCTACTGTTGTACACACAGCGCCGATGCTGTTTAGCTACACAAACATAAGTATTAACGATTGGCCCGTTTGGAATTGGTGACAAACTGCAGGCGGAGCGCAAAGTTTTGTAGCCTGAAACCAATCAGGAAGTTAATGAGGAGAAAAATTACTCCTTTTCACCAGCGCCCCTTAATTACATCCACGCCAGAGAAGAGGCAGATGAAAAAGAGGGAGGGATGAGAGGCACAGCGACAGCCTTTATGCTCCTTTCCTTGGGTTATGAAGGTCAGGAAAGCAGCTGAACAGGATTTGTGTGTGTCACTGCTTTCAACACTCGTAACTTTGATAGACTCTAATGTTGTATTTGCTTCATATGCACTTTGTGACAAGTGCTGACCTTTCTCGATGCACAAACTATCATGCATGTTTATTGGGAGCAATAATATTTGTGCAGTAGAGTTTCACTTTTGCATAATTTAAGTAATTGAATTTGCTACTGGTAAAATGTAACAACTCTCAGTGTTTGTTTAATATCCAACAGAGCATCTGATTCTGAACGTTTTTGACTGTATTTGTTTGTGTTAAAGTCATGTTGTTTGGTTATTGGTCACTGGAGAACGTCAGCACAGTGCAGACGTATCCTGCACAGTATGCTCAGCAGTCTCACTGACTCAATACGCGTATCTTCAGCTTGAGTGAGTTTGTCAGAGTAGCTAGAATTTACTGTGGTGTAAGATTCAGAAAAGGCACCACTGTCTTTGTTTTGTTGTATTGTTGAGAGCTGACAGTGTAGCTTAATTAATGCTGTCGGGTGTGACTGGAGAAGCTGATCATCTCGAAATAAGAAGTGCTTCAACAACACTTTCCAAATTGGGATAGTGTTTATAAAATTTGAGTAGTGTTATAATATATTTAATTTACATTTTTTCACTTAAAAATTGTAGTTTTGTTTACAAATACCTTAATCATAGTAACTACATTCATTTTCTTCTTGGCTTAGTCCCTTTATTAATCAGGGGTCGCCACAGTAAAATGAACCACCAACTTATCCAGCATATGTTATACGCAGCGGATGCTCTTCCAGCTGCAACCCAGTACTGGGAAAAATCCATATGCACTCATGCACACATACACACACTATGGCCAATACAGTTTATTCAATTCACCTGTACTGCATGTCTTTGGATTGTGGGGGAAAGCAGAGCACCCGGAGGAAACCTACGCCAACACAGGAAGAACATGCAAACTCCACACAGGTATGCCAACTGACCCAGGCAGGGCTCGAACCAGCGACCTTCTTGCTGTGAGGCGATCGTGCTGCCCACTGAGCCATTGTGTCACATATTATATTAATCATAGTAACTACAATGTACGATAAAATACAATATATAAAGGCAAATTAGGCAAACGAACAGAACTCGATCTCGCGTGAGCACCAAAACAGCTTAAAAATCAAGCAAGTCATTGAATTATTGACTTAAATTGACTTGTTCAAAGACAGATTCATTCAGAAATGCAATACTGTACTGTTTCTCTGCATTTTACAAATGTGTATCTCTGAGTTTGTTTGAAATCTAAAAAAAAATCTGTCTAAAATGTAACATTTCATTACATTACTGTCGTATGAGCTCAATTCATTGTTTTTATCATTTGTAGTTTGTCCGATTTTAAAATGATTTTTATGAATTTCTTGCTTTTTAATTGCCGAAGTGTAAACAAAGCTGGAGGGAAAAAAATTACATTTAGATTGTTTATAAAATATTGTTAAGGACTTTTGTTTAAACACTTTTTAAGCAGGAAAATGTAAAGAATTCCAGAGCATTTCTTCTGTTCTATGATACATGAAGCAAATACTTAAACATTCTTCAGGATAGTGCTGAAAAGATTAATGCACACTATAATCTCACATAGCCATAGCTTAAAATCTATACAATTCATAATTCAATCATAAAGAGCTTGTGCAAACACATTCACATCACTGTGATCAGATGCTTTCTCTAATGCTGTTTTCTCATTGCTGTCATTTTTTGTTGTTGTGTTTATGTTGTTATTTTAATGGGAATAGCACAGTACATTTTAAATATTCATCCAACTCTATTCTCAACTCTATGACTAGTGATGTTCTTTATCATTACATTATTGCAATTTTTTCCAACCACTACTTCTAAGTAAAGGACAAAAAAAAGAACATTGCTGTGAGTCGGGTCATTAAATCATCATCATTAAAAGTCTCTTATACATTCAAGCGCAAACAGAGCACAGTATTACTTGCTGCAGTTCACTTAATAGCCACCGGTGTCACTAAAAAACAAGGTTTTCTGAATACTATATATAACATTTAATACTTGCATCAAGATTACTTACTTTGGGTTTGTTCACCCAAAAAAGGGTTAAAAAATCTGTTAGTAATTACCCTTGTGTCTTCCTAATCCCCTGAGACCTTTGTTCATTATTAGACTACATATTAATATATTCTAATATAAATCTGAGAGCTCCTTCATCTATCATAGACAGTTATGGTGGTCCAAAAAAAGAAACATTGCCAAAACATTACACGTGACTTCAGTGGTTCAAATGTAATCATACAACGCTCTGACAACACTTTTGTGTGCCAAAAAAACTACAGCAAAAAAACTATTTATCAATATCTTTACTTTTGTGTCAGAGCAGAGTGCGCGTTTACTAGTTAGTATGATGCATTGCCGGAATGTTGCTGTCCATGGAGGATGAGAGGCTCTCGGATTTCATGTAAAATATTTTCATTTGTGTTCTAGAGATGAATAAAGAGGATTGGAACGACATGAAGATAAGTTATTAATAACACAATTTTCAACTTAAATAGACATGAAAAGACTTTTGTATTGTTCCAAAAGGTTTCCACAAAAAATATTAAGCAGCATTTTAAACATTAATATCATTTTTATGCTAATCAGCGTATTCAATTTATTCATTGTAGAATTGAGCTTTACAGTTATGAATATGAATAAATTAATTTAGAAATATATAATAAACAGCTATTAAAGTCATAATTTAAGTTTTTTGTGAACATTTTTTCTCCAAAAACAAACCAAAAAATATTTAAAAATCCTACAAACTTTAAACTTTTCATTGGCAGTATATGAAATGAGAGTATATAAAAAACAAACCAAACAAAAACGTATTTTTTTACCTTAAAGGGATAGTTCACCCAAAATGAAAATTCTGTCATTATTTACTCAGTTTCCACTTGTGTCAAACTTGTTTAAATTTAATTATTTTGTAGACTAAAGCATGCTGGAAAGCAGCTACCATTGAAGGTGCAGTAGGTGATTGTTTTTAGAAACATTTTTTGTTGTGCTGGTTGAAAATCTCTTCACATTCCAATAATAATGATTAAAGTAACTGATCTAAATGTATTTATATGTATTTTTATATTCTGGGTAAGGCAAAAGACAAAAAAATGTTCATCTAATTAAAATTTGTCAGGCCGACATCTCCCATAATTCTGATAAGTAGCCCAAACTGTCTGTCAACAAATGTAGTTTGCGCATTGTGCATTGCACATGAAATCTTCTATCAAAAGATTGATGTGATTATTTTCAGTTTCATAAGGAACCTTTTGCATAATTGACAATGTAGATTTTTATTTAGTTTAACAAAAAAAATAAGTAAATAGCGCTATTCTGCCTAGCCTGCTTTACTGAGCTGAAGTTGCTTTTATATTCACATTGGTTTATTTTTGAACAATGACAACCTGTGACGCTCTCCCTATATTGTTTATCATGCTACTCTGATTATTCGCTCTGAAATAGCATGGAAGTATGGCTTAGTAATAAGTATAATTCCTGCACCCCGCCGACCTGCACCTGCCAACCACTAAACATACAGTAGTGAGACCAGCGATCCTTGCATACATGAAATATTCAGCCTGATCTCACGAGGAAACTTAAGTATTGTACGTTTTGTCAGTTTAGTGGCTAATTCGTACGAGTTCAGTCGTACGAAAATGTACGATTTTAAAAAGGAGGCGTGGCACCTAACCCACCCCTAACCCCAACCGTCATTGGGCGATGAGCAAATCATATTACTTTGTACAAATTAGATCATATGAATTCATACGAATTAGCCACTAAATCAAAAAGTTATGAATTGCCGTGAGATTGTGTTGGAAATATTGCACATTAAGACAAGTTTTGCTTGCTACACAACTGAAAACATGCTAGATATAATACAGTTTTTCATTTAGAATTGTAGTATTATAAAGTACTATAAAGTTTTCTAACTGGCGAATGACATGATCTTACATAATGGGTTGTCTACTCATCTTAAGATGCGCGTTCGAGATTTCAGATGGCGTGGCTTTGGACAGCAGGGGAGGGACTGTGTTTTCAAAGCGTTTTGGCAGATCACCTACTGCACCTTTAACTATAATAGTATTTTTTGTTCCTGTTATGGCAATGGCTGCTGCTTTTCAACATTCTTCAGAAAATCCTGTTTTGTGTTCAACAGAAAAAAGAAATGCATAGATGTTTAGAACCATTTGAGAGTGATTATATGGTGATTATAAGTTTTTGTTTTTGGGTGATCTACACCTTTAATCTTGAATGATGCCTCTATTGTTTAAACCTTAACCAGTTTTTTTACTTTGAAAAACATGCCTGAGATTTCTGATAAATGCTTCTTGGCTTGATATTTTGTTTCTAACGCAAAGACATTTAAAAGTGTAGCTCAAGTGTCCAAATACTTTTTGGCACCATTATACTGTACTGTGCATGTCATTAGTTGTAAAAATGAAGGAACCCAAAAAAGCTCATGTTACAGTACATGCATGCGTCAGGTGTTCTTTATCACAGATGCCCAAAACAGATTGCGCTTTGCCATAAAAGAAGTCTCCAATAATAAACACCAAATAGTTCATGTTTCATGATCCATCCCATTTCAGCTTTCTCAGATGGAGCTCAAGACTCTGTGTCCATCAGCTCGATGATCAACACTGAGAACAAGCTGGAGTGTGAAAGCAGCTCAGAGTCAGGAAGCTTCTCCGTCGACTCCATCATAGACGGGGCCACCAAATAAAAGACCATCTCCAGCTGCCAGTTACAACAACTTGAATTTTGTGTGTTAAATGACTGGTTTCTGTAATTTTCAGCTGAATGTGTAACGATTCTGTAACCAACATGTTGTCATTAATACTGATCAGGTTGATCACTGTGGTGTTTTTTTCTCACCTTTTTAGGGGTCGTTCTATAAGGTTTGATTGTTATTGTTAACTCGATTGTTGTCAGCGATTACAAGAAATGCTGTTTACATAGTTTACTAATATGTTTCACACAGTTTGGTAGCTTGGTTTTGTTCACTTTAGTGCTGCAGATTTTAAAGGTTAAAATGATTCACTTCCACTCTCTAGAAGAACGCTATTGAAAGAAATGGCAAAGCAGAACGATTTACTGTCGCATATCAGTTGAAGCTCAATATTGCTGTCATTGGCCTAATGGATAATCTAACTTCCTTCCCCTGACCTTGATGCAAACTATATGAGGGCTTTTCCAGCATCTCCGTGCTGTTGTGGGACAGTTGGGTTAGAAGAGATACTATTAAATTATGCTTCAATCTCGCAGCGAATGGCTTGTTTATTTATGGCCATCACTAAAGGACATCATTTAACTTTTGATGATTTGCATCTAGCCCGTTCCTATACCCGATCCAGCTAATGTGCTCGACTCTTCCGAGCTTTCTTTGTATAATATGGAGCTGTGCCCTTGATTTTAATGCTGTTGGCAGAGATAGTGTCCTTAGTCGAGCCATGAATGAATGGCAAAGGAGAAGAGGGACAAAAACTTTCTTTTCTTTTAGACTCTGTTTGTTGCAGGGGTTTATAATGACAGTGCATTTAACTACAAATGTGGCCATGTTCAGTATTTTGAATGAAACTAAGTGTTAATTGTTTTGGGAAGACATTCAAAGTGCAATCTTTTTTTTTTTATATAATTAAGAGCTTTGTTTTTAAGATTTGACAGTAAGTACTACTTTTGCACTTCTTTATGTACTGTAACTCAGTATTATGTGGATGGTTCACCAAAAAAAAAATTGCTGTCAATTTTCTCACTCTAAGGCCAAGATGTAGGTAAATTTTTCTTCAGCATGATTCATAAGATGTAAGTAGCTGTTGATACTTTAAAAGTTAAAAAAGACAATCGGCTACTGACAATACAGTTCTGTGTAGACAATACAGAGTTCTGTGGAAGAAAAATACAATTATTTACATTGATGGAGCATCAAGAACCACAGGTATTAATATTATTTAGCCTTTCTATGTATTTGTCAAAGTCTCAAAGTGCCAATAGGCATTGACTTGTATTTATGATTCTCTAAGTACCATGCAGAGTCATCTTGAATGGCTCGAGTGTGAGCAAATTAACAGTAAATTCTTTTTTGGGGTGAATTATCACGTTATTATTGTGTAGTAAGCCAAGACATAAATTAATTCATACATTTTTGTCTAAAGATGACTGTAAAAAATTTAATTAGAAAATGCACATATTCAAGTTTGCACTGTTTAGTAAGACTAACAGTTGATTAATTTGTTCATTTGTTTTCCACATGCTGGTTTTGTGTTAACTCACCCACTGTGTTTCACTGGTGAGCTCTCATTCACCAACACTATGCTGTTACAAATATTTTTATTTGTTATCATTATAAAACAAGACCAAAGCTAATTTGCAACGGTTGTGTGCTCATATTCTCTCATGTTCAGTGGAAATAAAATCATTATTGATGACTGACTTTCACAGGGCTGTTGACTGTTATAAAACCCGAAATGAAAATTACTTGTATTTTCTTTGCTCTGCACCCTGAAAACATTCATTCGATTCTGCCCCATCTGCTGTAATCAATAACCTGGCCATCTTGTTTTTTTTATTAAACGCACTTACTCTTAATTTCATCCCCCAGTGGTTTTAGTGAGAAGAATGTGGAGTTACCTATATGGCTTTGGCATTATAAATCACTTCTGGAGAGCAGATTGTACGGCAGTATCGATTGATCCTGATATATCACAGAAATTTACTGTCACTTCTGTTTTCAATTAAAGATACAATCAGTCAGATAATGACTTAATTGGATTTTACAGAAGATTGAGTTTTATTGTCCCGTGCTTTACGAGTTTAGTTAAGGAAGGCCGCTTTATCATAGGCTGTCAGCGCAGAGCTCCATTCGCGGCACCTTGTCCTTCTGTTGCTGCTCCGGGTTTGTGTTCCAGCGACAGCCTGAAAAGTGTCTGTGGGTTTGTTTTCCTTGAGCTGCTATTGTGCCATCAATCACGCCGGCTGTGTGAGAGATAAAACCGCCCTGTCCCGAAGTCTGGAGGGGGCGACAGGCGCATTTTCTTAAGTCAGGCCTTCTGGATTTAAGAGAGGAAGAGGTCATCATAAAAATGCTTGATGACTTGATGCTCTGAAACAAGGCCCCGTTTAATCTGTAATAATACATTTATTTGAATTGAAGGCATTTTATTTCCAGGGTTCTGTAAAGATATTATAAATGATTACTGGAAAGTGAGAGAATAATCAGACTGCTACAATAAAGGGAAAGTTCACATAAAAATGAAAATCCAGTCATCGTTTACTCACCCTTTATGTGTTTCGCATCTTCTTCTGTTTATGTTGCTAATGGGCGTCATGGTGGCGCAGTGGGTAGCACGAATGCCTCACAGCAAGAAGGTCGCTGGTTTGAGCCTCGGATGGATCAGTTGGCATTTCTGTGTGGAGTTTGCATGTTCTCCCCGTGTTGGCGTAGGTTTCCTCCGGGTGCTCCGGTTTCCCCTACAGTCCAAAGACATGTGCTCTATATGTGAATTGGGTAAGCTAAATTGTCCATAGTGTATGAGTGTGTATGAATGTTTCCCAGTGATGGGTTGCAGCTGGAAGGGCATCCGCTGCGTAAAACATATGCTGGATAAGTTGGTGGTTCATCCCGCTGTGGCGATCCCAGACTAATAAAGGGACTAAGCCGAAAAAGAAAATAAATGATGCTAATGTTAAAATGAAGATATTTAGAAAAAAAAGTACTATGGGTGTCAAGGGTTACAGCTTTGTTTAAATGTCTTGTTTTTGTGGTCAACAGAATAAATACACTTATAAAGGTTTAGAACCACTTGAGAGTAAGTAAATAATGAGTACATTTTCATTTCTGAACTACCATTTTAATAAGAGCTTGACAGTCAAATAATATAGAAGACACAAGGATTTGTTGCATTAGCAATATTATGCTTTAATAATTTAAATTATATTGACCATGTATGTAAATGTAGAAAACATACATACATACTAAGTGATGCATGTAAATAAAAACATTTACCTGAAATATTAACAAGTGCCACTCATAACAGCCTGATTTCATGATTAGAAGTGCAGTGGGTAAATACAATCATGCTTATATGTTTGCATACCCCTTGTAGAATATGCAAGATGATAATAGTTTTAACAAAATAAAAGAGATTAATATAATTTAATAATTAATAAAATAGATATTGAGTATAACGTATGTTTACAACCCACAACTGAATGTACACAAATTGCCTTGATCAAAAGTTTACATATAATTGATTCTGTGTTTTTCCTTCAATGATTTATTATTCTTTATAAAAAGCCTCAAATTTTCTAATATGTTCTGTTTGTGTGAATTCCAGCGTTGTGTGTGATTTGAGATCTCAACATATAATGCATTAACATCTGGTGTAAACTTTTGAACAGAATAATGATGGTCTAGGGTTATTAAAAATGACCAACCCTATACAACTAAAATGAGTTATTATTGACTTAAATGTAACCATGAATTAAACAAACAAACAGATATATATATTTTTTGTATTATTTTATTTTAATTAGATTTTCAGTTTAACTAAAGTAAATCTAAAAGAGATTGCTCACCCACAATTGAAAATGTATTCTGCATTTACTCTCCCTTATGTGGTTCCAAACATTTATGTAATTTTTTTTCCACTGAACCCAAAATAATACATTATAAAATGATGATACTAGCCATTGACATTCATAGTGATTGAAAGACAATAGTTGCAGTTTCCTTTCTTTTCTTAAGAAGAAACTCAATTGATTAAAATAACTGGAGTGAACTATTAATGATTTATCTCTTTAAAATTAAAACAAATAATTAAAACAATGTAAAAAAATCTATTCAAAATACATAAAAAAATACTACAACTTTAGAGTAAAGGAGAAAACAACCAAATTAGGTGGGTAGGTCATCGAATTTTAGGTCATAGGTCATGAAACAGCAGTTCAAAGTCTGACATTTTTACATTTTGCTTATAGAGCAGGAGCCCTGTATAAAAGCTTGGTCCTTACCGTAGAAAAGGGCTGAAGCATGCACATAAGTCAGGCCATTGTTCATTAAAGGCCATTTTAAAATCATTAACAAGCCATGAATGTTAACTGGTGATCTTTCTCATGCTAATGACATTAATGAGAGAAGATCTAAAGCCATTCAGATGCCACAATTACAAGTTCATACTCGATTTGTAGATTTTACAACTGGAAGAAAGGTGTAGGCATTTGTGTGTATGTGAGTGTGTTTATGTATTAGTTTCTTTAGATTGAGATGTAATCGAATATGACTGTTATATACACATTTTATACTTTGACCATGTAAAAAACTGTAAAAGTATTAGTAAACAAAGCAAAATAATGGATCACAATTCGAAACTGTTTTAACTTAATAGGAAGAAGCATATGCTTATTTTTTTCTCAATTATAGCCACACATTATTAGACTAAAATGTCCAGTTTACCCTGATCTCCTGATTTCTCTTATTCTGTTAAAATTATTAGCATTCATATTCTGCAAAGGGGTATGCTTTCAATTTAAACAAAACTGTATTTTGGCAACCCGTCAACCGATATGGAAAACCATTTACGTCCAGTCTGACAAAGCAACACAATTTTAAAGTGATAATTCAAAACTGTCCCAAAAGCAACGTCATTGAAGAATGTCATTGTCTTATGATAGTCAGTACTGTAACAGTGATTGGCTACCAGTTTCCAACATTATTCAAAATTACATTTATTTTTTTTTTGTGGTAAACAGAAACTTTATGGAGAAAGTGAAGGGGTGAGTAAATGATGACAAAATCTTTGCTTGCTTATAAACCACCTGTTCAAGTCTTATAACTCATTTGTGCACAATGTAATGGCATGAACATGAAACCTTTTTTCCCAGGCACAAATAAATTGCAAATGAATACAGTGACTATGCGAATAATCCGTATTGAGCCTGATTGATTGGATATGAAGCTGTCAGTACTTGACAATCGCCAGTTGTTTCATCTTAGAGTTTCAGTTGCACTCAAGAATTTATTAGATTGGGTTATAGAGACTGTTTTGGTGTGGTTTGGAGGTTCAGATGAAGAGGGTGTGTAAAGGAGGTGTGTGTTCTGTCAAGAGTCCCAGAGATTTGGGTGCCCTTGGAGCCTCTGTCTACACAGAGAGAATAAGCAGACATTTCAGTGGACAGATGTCCTGTCATTACTCACCACACTGAAACTATTGGCTGACTGTCAGAGAGTAGCGATGAAAGAGTAGACCAATGGCCGACTCACAGACTCAATATTCACAGTCTATACATAATTACCAATATAAACCTCAATCAGGCATGACAGAAAGTACAATATAAACTAAATGCTAAATAATTTTTGTAAATTAGCAGCTTTATATATATTTTTTTGCTTAGGGGTCAATTTATTTATGCTTTTGAATTGAATTATGATATTTTTTTATCTCAAATTTAACTTTTAAATGTCAAAAAGTGACTTGGCATTCTTAATAGTTTGAAGTGATATATGGCCTAAATTGGTGCCGTGAATGCAAAAACCTGCTAATATATATATATGAGCAATTCCATGCAAATGTAAACCTTGCCATGAAAAAAAAAGTTTTCACCAAAATATTAAAACCGTTCCAAGTTTTTTGTGTAAGCAAGTATTTAACAGTACTTTAGAAATACTTTAAATGTCTCTGACAATGTTTTTAATCAATTCTATTTGATTTACCAAAAAGTGGCAATTTCACATCTGTCACATCCATAACCAAGCGTTTTCCTCATAAATGCTAAAATATGAAATAAAATTAAAAAATCATTCATGTTTGTTTTATAGTGAGCCGATCCTTATCCTATCGTTATTTTTTGGGGTTGTGCAGTTTATTTCACAAAATTTATACACAGTATGTTGTATACTTTAAACATCACAGATTTTTTTGGCCACGTATATAACGCATGTTTATTTTTTTCATTTAAAGTACAAGGCATGTTTACAGATTGATATTTTTCTAATCTTATAACACTGTGATTGTTCTGGAAAATATAAACAGTTGCTTTAATATAATGTTAATGTATACTTTCTATGTGTTTCTATGTGCATAATTTATGTTTTGAGTTTTTGCTGCAAATGTAACATCCATAACGCTGGAACTGCTCAAAAATTATATCTTAAACAATATATTAAACTAATAAAAAGTCAATAAAAGCAATTTTGGTAATTGGAAGAGTTTTCAGCATCAGAAGTTAACGGAGCAGAGATCGAGGTCCCATTCAGAAGTGTAAATAAAAGGAAAACACCTTTTTCTCACAAAATACAGAAACTGTTAATTAAATGATTTTTTTACAGTGTAGAAATTAGTATTCATAGTTCAGTCCTACTGATGTTTTACTGTGTTCTTTGCGTTTGTGTTGTCCAAAGGCATTCGGCACAAAATCAGCACTTTAATAAATGACAAACGTCTAATTTAGTGCTGGGCAGCGAATAATTGCATTCAGAATAAAAGTGTTTTTACATTATATATATATATATATATATATATATAT
>CAIGQZ010032551.1:3842732-3867020 GCA_903798205.1 Danio tinwini | reverse complement strand
TCTGTCTGTCTGTCTGTCTGTGTCTGTCTATCTCTGTCTGTCTGTCTGTCTGTCTCTGTCTGGCTGTCTGGCTGTTCAGCTACAAAACCTCTAAGAGCCTTCTATAATTTTCTTCTATAATTCACATTTTTCTTAGCCTCCTGTGTGTAGGTTCAGTAATTTCACTATTATGACAATGAATATGTTCTTTCCATTGCCTTTAAAGTAAAGTAACTGAACATATACATAGCAGACTGAGAATACTGATCATTTTAGGTGTCACTTAGAGGTTTTTTCATCTAAACCCTTTGTACGTACAGTCGGGGAAATAAGTATTCAACACGTCACCATTATTCTCAGAAAACATATTTCTAAAGGTGCCATTGACTTGAATTTTCACCAAATGTTGGTAACAACAAAAGAAATGCATATATGCAAATAAAACAAATCTAATTAGTTTACAAATTAAGTTATGTGTAATAAAATGAAATTACACAGGAAAAAGTGTTGAACACATGAAGAAAGGGAGGTGTAAAAAAGCAGTGAAAGCCCAGACAGCAGTTGAAATTTCTCAGTAGCTCTTCAGCAACCCTCTGCCCTTTGTCATTGTAAATTCATATTAGCTGCTTCAGTCTAACATCTACATTACCAGGATGATAAAGATGAAACCAGAGTGGACATTTCATGCAGTACATGTTTTTATTAATAAATCAAACATTGCCAAAACCTTTATGATTCACAATAACATACTTTCAAATTTCACTGCCAATGAACATACAGTAGCTAAGCCAACCAGCAACTTTCCTTGAGCGTGTAAGTACTCACTTCTGGAGCACACAATAGTAAAAAAACAAACTTGACTGCTGTAAATTTCAGAGGATGTGTTGTCTTTTACACGGCAACATGAAAGGCTTGAGTGGGAACCTGAGAGAGTGAGGGGTGATGGCCCCCATGTCAG
Source organism: Danio tinwini (assembly GCA_903798205.1). Classification (NCBI taxonomy): domain Eukaryota; kingdom Metazoa; phylum Chordata; class Actinopteri; order Cypriniformes; family Danionidae; genus Danio; species Danio tinwini. Next base: position 3,866,083 of record CAIGQZ010032551.1, on the reverse strand, counting down.
TTTGGACACTGAAGTCGTCAAATATATCTACCGAAACCTGTCCACTGAAACAGTTACATACCTTTACTTTGATGTGTAACACTGAAATAATAGTTGTCCACTCACTGCAAAAGTGTTATGACCTCAGAAATACAGCACATCGTGGGCAGTGGTGGAAAGAGTACTGAAAAATCATACTCAAGTATAAGTACCATTACTTGCCTAAAAATGTAATGCAAGTAGAGTAAAAGTATCTGGTGTAAATATTACTCAAAGTATGAGTAAAAAGTAGCCCTTTTAAAAGTACTCAAGAGTAGTGAGTATTATGCTGTCAAAAGCTGATGTGTTTACATGTAATTTGTGCATCTGTGTGTAAAGGTAACATTCTGTAGTGCATTTAGTTATTGCCCAGCAGGCACACAACAGACATTATTATTAGGTTAGATTTAGGTTGTACTGTCAGGTGACCAAAATTAATTGTCAAGCTAGCAGCTAAGGACAATGTTATTTTGATGTGCAATAATGACATCAAATGACGTTGATATTTGGTTGATTTTAGGCTGTTAGAAAGTGACGAAAATCCAACGTTGAGCCAACATCTTAAACCAACGTCACATATGACGTCAAATACTGACATTAATTCATCATGTATGGCATTATGTACTAAAATCCAACGTCTGATAGATGTCATGGGGTAACGGTCACTCAATGTCAAGCTGTAACATCATTAGAAGTTGATATTTGGTTGGTTTTAGATTGGACATTGGACATTGGCCTGATGTTGAGTTCTGACGTCAACCCGATTTTCATTTCCAAACAAAATGCAGTGTCCCCATGACGTTAGTGTTCAACGTAAATCAGACGTCTGTTGACGTCCTGTGCCTGCTGAGAGTTTAAGGCCATTTCTGTCATCATACAATAAACATCCGTCATCTTCTCATCAGTGACATGCATCTAAACAGTCTCTGAGTCAATGCGCATAAAGATTTTGGACATCTTCATAGACACTTTAAATACTTCCAAACAGTTTGCTGCAATTTTAAAGTGCACACGTCTTGAGGTACAGTAGTTCATTATGATGCGATTTACCTTCTACGGTATGTGTGATTTGATTGGACAGGAATCACAGGACAGGAAAAATAAAGTAGTGACTGCAGGTTGAAAGAAAGTAGTGGAGTAAAAGTACAGATACTGTACTAAAAATGTACTCAAGTAAAAGTAAAAGTACACATTTTTAAAACTACTCAGTAAATTACAGTTCCTGAGAAAAACTACCTAATCACAGTAATTTGAGTATTTGTAGTTAGTTACTTTACACCACTGATCGTGGGGATCCACTTCTTAACATCAAGCTGATTTGTGTATTTAGGTTTTGAAAGAAATTGGTTAAATTTATACAGAAACGAGAACAAAATTAGGGAACAACCTACAACCTTTTAAAATTTAGAGATGGTTTATTAGTTATTTGAGGTTATCCTACAGCAGTTTTTAGGATACGATACTTCCCAGTTATTATTATTAATCTGAAAACAGGTGGTAATTTCACTTATTATTTGACAAACAGTGACAGTTCATCTTTGATGATTTCACAGATTTTTCAAGATGGTGAACCATGCTAAAGTATTTGAAACTCTCTGACAGCAGGTTGTCCAGGTGAATGCCAAAAAGAAGAAGAGCCTTTCTGTCATAACAAGAGACATTGATCCTTCCAGTTGCTCGAAAGTAGCATCTTCACAATGTCACTAAATAAAGTCACCCAAAAATCTGGTCGTCCACTAAAGATAAATGTGTAAGAGGACAGTTTTATGGAGAGAAAGTCTATGTTATGTGAAAACTTGCACTATGGGAATTTTGTCAGAAGCCAATCACCTAAAAGAGCAGTAAAATGGGCCAATGAAATGGCAATGAGTTGCCGGTGTCAGCGTGCACAGCTGGCAGCAATTACAATCATCTGTTGTATAAAAATGCCCACCGTGCATCGCAATGACTCCTTTTTTAGCTGTAGAGCCAAACTACAGCTGTCAGCTAAGGCACAACTGCTGTGGCGAAAGAGCATAGCATTTCCTTCGCCCCTTCGGGGAACAGGGTTACATAGTAACCGTTTCATTTCCCAGCGGGAGAACTTCAATGCTATATGGAAAACGGGGAAATGTATGGAATACAATATTAAACCTTACACGTCACTAGTGAGAGGTTTGCCAGGCTCTTGGCGTGAGCACACCATCATTACTAGAGACGCAGCCCTCCAACGTGCCCCTTGGCCCTAACTTACCCCTCTTACCTGTGAAGCGCTTAAAGGCTTATTTATATATTTTGGGAGTCATAAAAATACACCTAGTTAAGTTCTAGGAATTTTAAAATATGACAATACATTGAGAGTACACTGCGTAGGCCACCTGCTGCCCAATGGGGAGACCTGGTGGCATGAAACATATGAACTAACCCTGTGAAAGGGGAGTACACATATGAAAGATGGCTAGCGGGAAGGGAAGACACGGGCCCGCCTAAGAGGAGGGAACTATACCGTAGCTGAGTGAAGCATATGGGATTGCGCACAGCAGGCATCTATACACAGAACGTGGGCTGATCAAGTAGGCATGCTAACAATGTAATGGGCCAGGCACCTGACACCTCCGCTGAGTCAGATGCTGGGGGCCTCGGAGGATCTCTGTAGGGTTCGCCAAATGGGGAACTCAACTAAACAGAGTGAAAAAAAGCGGACGTATCTCTGTGTTAGAGAAGAAAGGCGCAGCAAGTGTGTTTTAACACAACGCCAACCCCCCAGTGCGGAGGGAACAGCCTTAGCTCCAGTCAGCTAAAGGAGGATAGCATCATACTGATCTGACATGTCCGGGGTCCTTCTTGGAGAGAAGTACACAAAGCGAATAGACTCCACTTCAGGGCATAGGCATGCCTCGTAGAGGGTGCTCTAGCCTGAGTGATGGTGTTAACCACTGAACCGGTAGGTCACCTAAGTCCTCCGCACTCCATCAATGGACCACATGTAAGTTTCAGAGATGTGGGCGCGGGTGCCAGATGGTGCCTGTCCCAGAAAAGAAGGTGCTTCTTCATGGCGATATACCAGGGAGGTGCCGTCATGAGGAGAGAGCTGAAATACAGGTCCGGTTGAGCCAGAGACGTGCAATAAACAGACCTGCTCCTTGGCTTCCCTGACTTTACACAGTATCTGTGCGTGTATTGTTTCCCCTCTAGCATTGGTAAAAAAAAATGGCACAGCGCGAAATACACTGCCAACAGCTCCAGGCAATTAATATACCAATGCAACCGGGTTCCTTCTATGGACTCGCAGAAGCATAACCGCAACACACGACCCCCCAGCGCGGAAGAGCGGAAGATAAGAGGTCAATCTTAACTTCATCCCAAGAGCCCGCAAGGTGGCTTGGAGTGCGAGAGAAGGGAGCCCGTTCTCTGGCACTCTCAGAGCTTGTGGCGAAGAGCACCAATCCTACGAGCTGGGAGGCATGAACTGTAGCATTTTTATACAGGACAATGAGCCTTATCACACCAGAAAATTGATAAAGCAGTTAATTAAAGCTGAAAACATTGAAAAAACAAAATGCTAGTCCAGAGCCCAGATGTAAACCTGATTGAAAATCTTAAGTAAATTCTTGGCAACAAATTTAAAAACACTACTCACTAAACTTGAAAAGTGATTGAAGAGTTGATCAAAAGTGAGCTACCAAGCAAATTGACCATACTAGAAAAGCTGTACATATGGACATAGATAGGTGAGGCAATTCTTTTTTATTACAAACCATACACAAGTTGTTTTTTCAGTATTTATTTGGTGTTAATTAAATAAACCTTTATTCATCAATTTGTCACGGTAAATCATTAATGTGAAAAGGGACAGGTGCTGTTGGCATCATACTGCCCCGTAGTGTTCATTTTACCTAGAAACTGCAATCAAATTTATGCTGAAATTCTTTTTGTGGTTTATAAAAAAAAGATCTGTCCTATAACCATACCCAGAACATTTTAAAGAGGGAAACAGTGAAAACACAGTAGTACTATATCCTGGACACAAAGGGTTACCAGAGCCTGATACAAAATATGATCAATCACACAGGGACATCTATGTTTCTTGGTGCTGTCACTTTAAGCTTGGTGTGAATGTGTGGTAGTGAATGATTTATGTCTAAGACCTCATTACAGCAAATCAACGAGTCTTAAAATACGCTCACCTGCAAAACAGCTCTTGCAGCATGGCTATTACCCGATCAAAGACCTTCTGCTCAAGTCTATGAGAAAACTCTTGTTTTCTTAGAGGGAAAAAATGGTATCAGCCTTGTAAAAAATGAACTGTATGTAACAGTGCTTCGTACTGAGCAATTGTGAGATTGTATGTTAGGACTTATCTTTACAGAAGTAAAAATTTGCTCCTGGTAATGAATGTTTAATGTAAAATTTGTGTTATTTGTGTTGGGTTACAACCCCCTGTTGTTAAAACTCATTTAGATAAAACCCTATTAGAAATCTGGCATTTTTACCTACAAGCACCAACAGGTCACATTTAAATAAGATCATTTTCTAAACTTTTTTTTTTTTTTTTGAGTGAGAAGTCTAATCTGATACAATGATTTATGCTAAGCTAAAAATGCTCTTGCCAGATCCAGAGATTGGCTGAATGGATTCAAATATCATAAAACTCAACTCCAACAGGTCACTTGTAAAATGAACCAAAAATGAGCCACTTTTCAAAAAAAGTGGAGTGGTCTTTAAACTAATAATAGGAAAACAAGGCTCATTCTGAAAAGTACCGCTATATACATTTATGGAGAGCGGCAAATATGTCCCATAAGGTACATTTTTTGCAGTTTTTGTTTTCAGTAATCCACCACCGCCGTGTATGCTTTTTGAGATCTCAAATTTCTCTCGTGTGTGCCATTCACGCCTGCTGTTCTGGCATAAATCCACCAGTTGACTGACTGAGTGACTGATCGACTGACCAACCCTTCTACTTACCTAAACCCAACCAATAGTGTTTTTAAACACACCAATTGACCTGCCCACCCTCTAAACCCAACCAACAGTTTTAAAAAGCAACTAAAAAAAAGAAAAGTCCTCATCTGATTTTTACCAGGTTTTCAGATTTTACCACATTCTCACCCTGTTATTTACTTATTTAATTTTTTTGGCTTGTTTTACCTGCTTTCTGGAACCGTTCCTCACCAGACTCGAACCCTGTTGTCGTGGTCAACTCCTCTCTGCGTCTCAAGTCCACTGACATACATGGCAAGCTAACTGGATAAACTGGTAACAGTGGGAAATCCGTACATATGGAGGTATGCGGTCAGCTGGTGATACCGCCCTGTAGTGTTCGTTTTAAAGACAAAATGCCGCCATACATACTTTTGTCTACATAGTTTGCGATCTCCAGAAATGTACATAGGGTACATAAATAATTATCCACACTATTTTGACGTGCCAATGATGACAATATCATACATGTTCATTATCACAAAATACTTTACTGTATTATTAAATATCGGTATGTGTCTACTCTAGACATTACAATGTATTAACAATGGCATAATACAGTGGTATCTTACATTTGTAATCATACGAAAACAGTAGTATTGTGCTGGTTGTTTTAGGTATAAAATGACCCCTGGCTGTCCTAATGTTTATTCGGCAATAATAATTATGTATTTTGCATATTGTAAAGACTTTCTCCTCCATAATCTATTAGGGGCCCTTTGAAAGGCAGGGGGTCCAACATGTGCAGCTCAGCTGTGAGCGGCAGCCAAATGCAAGACTTCCTGCACACATTACAGTAACAGAGTGAAAGATTTATATCTGCTGCACCAAATATGACCCTATGAGGCAATGTTCAAAACCATTATTATGAGTCCCACACCCACAGGTTATAAGCTTAAACGGCACATACACAGCATGTTTGTCATTATAATTACTATACTTTACAATAGCCTAATTTTAGGAGGATTGTAAGTATCAACCCATATACAATGCATCCCTTCTGTTTGCTCTGTTGCAATTTGCCGTCACTTGAGTCATGGCAGTGATTAGGAAAATAAAGGGTGTGTTCAAGCTTTAAATCCACACAAACTAATTGGATTCAAATGAGCTCTCTTTGCCAGTGGCAGTAAAACAATCCGTCATATCGTGTCCTGCTTATAATAGAAACATCCAAACTAATTCACAGCTTTAAGTGCTGTTGATTCTTAAAGGAAATGGGCTGAATCACTCTGGTTGGTGAATAAAAGACAGCAATGGTCAAGCGCCAGTTTTACTCTGTCACTTATTGTGTGAAAAAAAGGTAGTTTGTATATTTGTGTAACTCCTTTTACTAATGGTCTTATAAATAGTCTTTGTAAAAAACATTTTCTGTAAAATCACAAAGATGCACTTAATAGAGAACAGGAGAGAGCATTAATGACTAGATGAAACAAAACTCACTCACTATCCTTCGGTTTAGTCCCTGATTTATCAAGAGTTGTCAGCAGAATGAGTCGCTAATTTGAAACAAAACTGAAAAACTACTTATTTTAAATGTTACAGTTTTTCTCAGCCACTTTGGTGCATTTATCGAATCATCTTTAATAATTGCAAAGAGTATGTGCATTTCTCAAAACAATTCGTACAAACAGCACCACACAATGCATTACCTGAAAAAGCTTGTAAATTACTGTAAACCTTTAATTCATCTCTTAAAAGTATTTGTCAATGAGCATATCAGTGCCATCAAAATAAAAAGTTCACAAACAAGACGTGTAGTTACAATGCTATTATTATAACTGAACTCTGTTGTAAACTATTGAATGACAGTTTTCTGCACTAAACTGTAGAAGACTACACTTCTTACAGTTTACAGTGTATGCCAAATTTCTAATTTACACAATATTGTATGTGGTATTGACTAAAAGATATCAGATATGATTCACAGCTACATTTTTACAAACTAGTGACTGACTCCAAAATAAAAAAAAACTAGATCAACTATTTTGAATTCAGTAACATATGATATAACTTATATGTAGTTTTGAGCAGTTAAGGCTCGTACACACCAGGACGCTTTTCATTTGCGTTTATCGTCAGTGTTTTCCAAGACGTTTTTCCGGATTCAAACCCAATCGATTTTCACAGGCAAAGAAAATATGCAAGCAGAAGAGTACGCAAAATCACTCCTTGACATTAGATGGCGCTACACAACTTTAAGCTCCTGACACCCGCTTGTAATACAGAGAAAGAAGACAAAGTTGATACACTTGTTGTTATGGATGGTTCTACCAGCAGCTCCGGTTCTAGCGATGAAGAAATGATTATTGTTCACCAGTACAATAAGCAGAGGGGCACCACTAGCAATTTTGGGCCCTATGGAAGATATCTGAGGTTGGGCCCCCCTGCTAGTACTTTTAATTCTAATAAAGCTGATCTCTAGAAGCCCCTAAAGTTTGTGGGCCCTTACAATTGTTCTGACTTATCCCGCTTAGCAGCACCTCCTTTTATTAGACCATGAATTCTCATTCACAACCTCTGACATTGCAAGGCCATGATTGACAACTTTAGAGGTCCTTATTGTTTCATTTGATATGCGCCTATGTCCTTGACATCTTCTGGCATACTTACACCACACATCATGTTTGTTTCCTTGATGCTCATCCAGACTTTGTTGTGTTGTCCTCTGTATCTGTTTCCAATTGAAAGTGCAGGAGAGACACATTTGAGCTGTTTTAGAGAACTGGTTTATCATTGGTTAATTCTCTCTTCATTAGTGAAAGTCAAGATTCACCTGGCAAAATGACAAAATAGTGTAGAACAAAAATGTGCAGAAAATATGTTTATGACAACCAAATCAACCATTTTGCTTATGATGAATTATATGACTAGGTGTTTTGAGTGGAATACAGAGAGAATTACAAAATGTAAAACATGTGACTAGCAACTTGTTAAAATAATTGGAAAAACTGCTTTCATGTGCCCAAGTGACTAGATTATGCTTGAGCCAATCTCAAGCAGCAGTGTGTTTGGGGAACCATACCCCCCTCTCTCTCTCTCTTCTGTCTCTATCTGTCATCTTTTCATCTTCTTTTCTCTCAGCCCGTCAATTCTTACTCAGGTGTCTTTCCAAAGCTGCTGTGAAGTTATGTCTTCCCCCTCCCCAGAACCAGATCTGGACACTCTATGTTTGGTTTTGCTTTCAGTTTGACAGTAGTTGTCTGTGAAGGGCTTATTTTTATTCATTAAATTATTTCAAATGTGCACCAGTTTCCTGCCTCCGCCTTGCCTTTAACCATGAGTTTCTTGTTTAAATAAAATAAAATATTATGAAATAAAATATTGTCAAATTAGATCTGCATAAAAATAAAAACTTAGTAACAAGGAGGTGTGCAAATGAGGAATTTGCACACCTCCACAGCTGATATATTTATCCGCGGTGGCAACCCCAGATTAATAAAGGGACTAAGCTGAAAAGAAAATGATTGAATGAATGAATATATACAGTCCTCAGCATAAATAAGTACACCCCTCACAAATCTATGTTTTTAAATTGATATTTTTAATATACAATATTATATTTGTGCATATACATTAGATTAGTCAGTACTTAAGCCAAATCTAACAAAATAATTTACGATCACGGTCAAAAAACTAGAACACCCACATTTATATTTATAAAAAAATATTTAATACAAATTTAAAAAGAGGAAAAATCAAGAGAAGCAATTTTTATTTTATTTTGTAGGGTGTAATTTATTTTTTGCAATATTTTGCTTGAATTTAATTGTATTAGCTTTCTATTTCTAAATATGTTTGGTGACTAAACTATTATTTTAATAAAGATATCTGTTTAATAAGTCTATTTTGTTTAAATGCACCAAAATACATATAAATATATGCCTATATTCACTGAGAAATGGATAAAAATATTCATTTTTAAAGTGGGGCATACTCAATTATGCACTGTATTCATAACAAGATCTGTCTTGTGTGTAGCGAACACCCTGCAAGTCTAGAGAGATGGTCCCATCTGCAGAAGTGATGAAAAATACAGAGCACCAGTACAGTTTTTACTGTTCTATCCACATTGCAAAATCCTCATTTCTACCCAAAGCACTGCTGTCTCGGACTCTAAGTCTATATAGGGCTCCACCATTACACGTGTAAGAGGATATTGCTGTATTTGAAGTTTTAAAAGCTTCTGCCTGAAAGGTTTAGTAAGGTGAGAGAATGGGGAATTGTATATGACACCTCTGCAAGAGCCCTCTCAGAAATTGGAATAAATTGTTGAAAGGAAATAATAAAATATTTTAACCCTTCCTACTCAATGCCATGCTGACAGGCTCCTTTCAGACTCCACAACTGACATGTTTTACAATTCCGGCTAAGTATTCATTTGTTCTTTGAATGGCTTTTCTTGCAGACCAAGCTAAAGTTTTTAATGGTCCAATTCAACTATTTTTATATCTCTGAGCAAAATATGGGCTATTATTTTGGAGGAAACTCAGATCATATATAGGACCGTAGAGAATGACAAAGCATTGATTTGGTTTTAAATTGACGAACTGATGGGAAAAGCAAAGTGCATATAATGACCCGTGTGGCTTCAGAATGGCAGCACATGTTGAAGGAGGAGAAAAAAAGAAAGAAAAGTGTTCTGGTGTGTCACGCTTGACTGCGTTGGCTTGTAACAAATTTGACCCAGTTGAGCTATTGGTGACGCAATACAGACGCAGTGACTTGTTCGCAGCCACTCGTCTGAAAGTTCCTTGCTTTCATCAGGTCTCAAACTGACTTGCCAAAGCTATTTGATTTACTTGTATCACTTTCTGTAAAGCTGAAGTCTCAGTGATAGTGAATGAAAGATAAAAGAGGAGATGAATATTTTGGATGCACTGCCTGGCTGGAATTTTTAACACATATCCTCATCTTATATACATTTCCAATTGTAAGAGTTTATCAGCACTTAGTAAAGATACAAGGAGAGAAAAAATGATAAAAAATTCCAATAAATGTAAAAAAAATGACTTTACAATAAATAAAATTGTCAAACTTTGTCTGTGAAAACTCAGTATATAAATCTTTTATTGTGCACAATTTATACACTAGCAATTATTATGAATTATGACTGATAGAAGTATGGGTTTGGAACAATGTAAAGATGGCAAAATGTTCTTTTGGGCTAACTTAATTGTTTTTGATTACTTATGCTGGCTTTAAAATAAAAATAATTTAAGATAAAATAAATAGCTTATGCGTATGAAGGTCTTTTTTGCTCGCCAAAGATGCAATTATTTGAAAAAACAACAACAGAGTAATATAATTTAGAAATATTCAAATATAATGTCTAGTTCATCTTAATTCCATTAAATATTATGCACAACAAAAAAAAAATCACCTTCTATTTCTTATTTTTTAATGTCTATCTTTTCCATTAAGCTATTCATTTATGTACTATAAATGAGTCAAATGGAGAAAAAAAAGCGATTAGGTAATGGCTTGTAACCCACCAACCAATAAAAGTCCAGCTTCAGAGACACTAAAACTGTCACCATACTCAGGATCTCCATCAATTTTCAGTTGAAATCACATCTGTTAGCTCAATGTGAAAGAGCTCAACCTACTGGCCCTGAGCACCAAACACACACAACCCTCCACTTCCAAGCCTGACCGTTACAAATCCCATCCAGAAGTTGTGTTGTAACACAGCAGAAAGAGTTATTCATTCATGATCTGATCCCTCTTCTCCACAGCCACTGAACTCTATTACCTCAGCTGTGTACAAACACGGTTAATAAATACATCAGATCGACAGCACAAGGACTCTTTCCCCTTGCGATTAGGCAGGCCGTTAAATGCAGTCGTGCTTTATCAAAATGTGATTTTCTGCATCTGTAATAAGTATCAAAACTCAGCCGCTCTTCCTGTCTCAGCCGCTTCCCAATGGAGAGCGATTATTTACAACTCTTTGCTCTTCTGAGAAAACTTCAGCACAACTTCTATGGCAACATGACAGTCTGAAGGTGCTTAATCTGCTCTTATCGGTCTCATCCTACACCTCCAGCCTCCATTTTTGGTAGACAAGTTTGTCTTTGTTACCTGAAGGTCTCAGCAGGAGCTAAGAATTGCATCATCTTGGGAAGGACAATCACAACCACATTTCAGTTGATCTATATATCTTTCAATCTCTCTCAGCTCCATTTGTCTTCTCTGAGGTGAGCTATTGTTGGGACGAGGCCCTGATTTTCACATTTTCGCATTGTTTAACCCCTTAACCTTTCCTACCTGTAGGATGTATGCACCTACAAAATTCAAGCGTCAGTAGTCAAAACAAAGCAATTATACTATAAATACATATATCATTAACTTTTCAAATTGTATTATTTATTTTTGAATATTACTGAGCAGCAGTATGAAGTGCTTCAAGGATTGGTTTTAGGACCTTTGCTATTCACAATATAAATGATGCCACTGGGAGATGTTATCAGAAGGCACTGGATTAGCTTTCACTGCTACACAGATGAACTATATATTTCAACAAAAACTGATGAGATATCAGAACAGTCTAAACTAACTGAGTGTGTTAAAGATGTACAAGACTGAATGACCAAACAATTATCTTCTATTAAATGCAGACAAGACAAAAGTATTACTTATTGGGCTAAATTCCTGTGCACAGCAGATCTCACAATATATGGGTGTAACAGATTCTCTTAATAGTCTGTGATGCAGCACCAACTATAATGCACAGCCTGAGTTCTCCCTAAAGGTTTGTTATGCGTCTTTTTTACACTGAACTCAATTCAAATATCACTAAACTGCGCATACTACATTTCAATGTCTACTTCATAAAATATGTTAAGTTTGAACAACACAAAACTATTGATATCCCTCAAACCTTGACGTAAATTATATAGGGCATCCTTAAATGGTCACAAAAAGATTCTGGATGTCATTTGGTTTTGATGTTTAGTACTTCCACAAAGCTAATTACTTAAGATCATTTAAAACATAGGTCTCAAACTTGATTCCTGGAGGGCCACAGCTCTGCACAGTTTTGCTCCAACCCTGATCAAACACAGCTGATCCATATAATCAAGGTGTTTATGACTCTTTTAAACAGCTCGATTATTTAGATTAGCTGTGTTATAGGGTTGGAGCAAAACTGTGCAGAGTTAAGACCCTACAGGAATCAAGTTTGAGACCTTTGATTTAGGATGTCTGGCAATTTCAGATAATTATTATTATTATTATTATTATTTTGTAAAATGCATTTTTTTAAGGAGCCCCTATTATATATTAAATAGGGTCATATTTTGGTTGTAAGGGTCTCCAACAACAGGCTGATATGCATGCAAGGTCAAAAACACTTTCATGGTCTTATAATATGCATTTATTTTTACCTAATTATCCCAGCGACTCCCATATAATTCGTTCAGCGATTCATTTGTTCCCAAACACCTCCTTAGCGCAAAGCTAATCTGCGCTGATTGGACCGATGACAGCCTGTTGCGATTGGTCGACACCGACAGCTTTCAGCGCGAGACAGAGTAAAATGCCCAGTACAGCTTTTCAACAATACAGTAGTCAGAGTGCATACACGCTTCATATTAGTGGATTTTGGCTGCCAGTGGGTGAATGTAAATACTGACGACAATTTTTTGAGCTGGGGAGGAGATCGAGTCTCCTAACCTGTCACACTCTACCTGCTATTCACACATACACACACACTCTCTCACACACACACACACACACACACACACACACACACACACACACACACACACACACACACACACACACACAGAATACAAAGAATGTATATTAAAGAAACAACTTCACATTAGTTACTAACACCATAGAACACAGTACCCGGTTCTCACCAGTGTTATCAGGGCCAGTGCATCCATAGTGAGGACTTTTCTGATCCTTCCTTTAACAAAAGGCTGATGAATTCTCCGTTATAAGTGTTTAGATTCCAGAAGCACTCGAACAGCATAAGGCTGGGCTACAATGCTGACGTTTTTGCGAGCGCAACAACTGGGCAAAGTTTTGTATCGAAGTCACGACGAAACGGCTAAAGACTTGTTATCAAAACGATTCATTTAAAGTACTAGGAGTTGACTCTTTTATAAATGAATTAATATTTTTAAACACTGTCTACTTTCAGATTTAATCCTTAGCTGGATATTTTACTTCACTTAGAGCTGTGTTACACACTACATGGAAGGTTATTCTCAAAAACCCATAATAGGGGCTCTTTAATATAACAAAATCTATTTTTATAACTATTTTCATAAATTAAACTTTATTTTTTCTAATTAACCTTTTTGGACCTTCACTTCAGCAACTGCTAAATAAAGTCTTAATAAGTCTTCTTAAAGTAAAACCAAGCTTAGATCAGTTCACCAAAGATTTAAAGCAATTCAAGTTACAGACACATGATTTTCACATCTAACGCCAAAAAAGGGGGGACTGACAGTTAAGGGGTTAAACCGATATTTTGCTGTAAAGTCTCTTGGTCTATTATAGCGTGCCATAAAAGCCAGATCTTATGCAACTGAAGGGCTTGACATGGCTCTCGCTGGATATCATTTGGCCCTTGAAACCTAAGTTCACTCAGAGCCTGACATCTTAAAGCCTTCCAAACACTTTGTTGGATAGTCTTACCGCTTCTTAAGAGCATTTAATCCATACAGGGCCTGGAAGGTAATCCATGGGAGACTGGCAGGAGAGGTCCTGGAACACGGGTCTTTTTTTTCTTTATAGTATGGAGGCCGTACAGGTCTCCACAAGCCCACTTCTTTAGTCTCACCATGGCTTTGCCCTCGTGCTCTCCATGACTGCACTGTTGTCCTGTTCAGAGTTCACATCTCACACCCTCATGTGAAGCATATGCAACAGCCCCAAAAGCGGCAGATTAAAACTGTTCATGTGAGAGGAAGCATTGTGCTTTACTAGAAAGAGGCAGAAAAGGAGAATTACTGGTGGCAATATAGTTTAGGTCAGATTGAAAGGAGGTATGTGGCTGAAACCTTAGTATTATTATTATTACTATTTTTTTTACTAAAATTAAATTAAATTTTAAAATAAATAAACCAATATGGGCACCGTTTATTTTCAGGTACAATTCTTTATATTAATAAACCATTACCTATAACATTTAGCTCAATAAATTCCAAATTTGCTTCTTATTAATAGTTATTGAGGTAGCAGTTGTTTTTTAAGTATTAGACAGGTTTAGGCATGTAGAATAAGATCACGAGGAATACGTGCTTTGTAAGTACCAATAAACAGCCAATACCTTAATAATAAACAGGTAATAATTTTTATATTAAAAAAGATATGTAAACTTTATATATTTAAACACCATAAATAGCAATGTCCTATTAAGTCAAATTGATATTTTTTATCTTTGATCTTGAAGGAAGTTAACTGGATTAGTTAAAAGAAAAAAAAACACGTTACTATAAGTTGGAAATGTCTCTGAAAAAGAATGCAAAGGTAGTGTTCTGACATGTCCTCAAATATGTCAAACAGTTCCTCTTAATAATGCCCTATCAAAAGAATAAATATGATCTTTCTGTTTCTAGCGTCCATCTGAAAGTAGGATTTCATGCTACATTCATCCATCATAGGATCAGTTTCTGAGTCTCAGAGATTATCCTGGGCACCTGAAAAAGTACACAAACTACAACACAAACACACTTACTAATCGATGCAGTGGAAACCCGTCTTACATGTTTGAACTTCTGAATGTAAGTGTTGACTAACGTTCTCTATTTATCTTCCTACTTAGGATGTCAAGTGCATCATCTGAGGCATGTTTCCCCTGGATTTGTTTGTCCTTTTGGTGGGTTTTCTCCTGGTGGGAGGCTGTTCGTTTAACTGCAGACACTCAGCAGGACACAGCAAATGTCCACTTCCTCTGCTTTTGATGGTACAACAATTTGACTTGACCATTACAATATGTTTAGAGAGGACTAATCTCTGTACATGATTCACACTGCACATAAAATTAGCTATTTTGGTTGGAGAAAAAAGAAAATTACAAAAACTAAATAAAGACAAACAGATAGCATGCTGCTGTAAAAATAGTAAAAACAAAAAGCATTTACAGTGCATCCGCAAAGTATTCATAGTGTTTCACTTTTTCCACTTTTTTAATGTTACAGCCTTATTCCAAAATGGATTAAATTCATTTATTTCCTCAAAATTCTACACACAATAATACCCCATAATGACAATGTGAAAAAAGAGTTTTTAAAAAATAAACCTGAAAAATCACATGTACATAAGTATTCACAGCCTTTGCTCAATACTTTGTTGATGCACAGCCTCAAGTCTTTTTGAATATGATGCCACAAGCTTGGCACACCTGTCTTTGTGAATTTTTGCCCATTCCTCTTTGCAGTACCTCTCAAGCTCTATCAGGTTGAATGGGAAGTGACGGTGTACAGCCATTTTCAGATTTCGCCAGAAATGTTCAATAGGATTTAAGTCTGGGCTATGGCTGGGTCACTCAAGGACATTCACCGAGTTGTTGTGAAGCCACTCCATTGATATTTTGGCGTTGTGCTTTGGGTCATTGTCCTGCTGGAAGATGAACCGTCGCCCCAGTCTGAGGTCAAGAGCACTCTGAAGCAGGTTTTCATTCAGGATGTCTCTGTACATTGCTGAATTCATCTCTCCCTCTATCCTGACTAGTCTTCCAGTTCCTGCTGCTGAAAAACATCCCCACAGCATGAGGCTGCCACCACCATGCTTCACTGTAGGGATGGTTTTAGCCAGGTGATGAGCAGTGCCTGGTTTTCTCCAAACGTAACGCCTGGCATTCACTCTAAAGAGTTCAATTTTAGTCTCATCAGACCAGAGAATTTTGCACTAGGAAGAGTCCTGGTGGTTCCAAACATCTTCCACACTTACAGATGATAGAGGCTACAGTCAATTCCGTTGTCTTCATGCTTGATTTGTGCTTTGACATGCACTGTCAAAACTGGGACCTTATATAGACAGGTGTATGCCTTTTCAAATCATGTTCAATCAACTGAATTTACTAAAGGTGAACTCCAATTAAGCTGCTGAAACATCTCAATAATGATCAGTAGAAACAGAAGAGCTCAATTTAGAGCTTCACGGCAAAGGCTGTGAATACTTATGTACACGTGATTTTTCAGGTTTTTTTATTTTTAATAAATTTGCAACAATTTCAAAAACTCCTTTTTTTCACATTGCCATTATGGGGTATTGTGTGTAGAGTTTTGAGGAAATAAATGAATTTAATCCATATTAGAATAAGGCTATAACATAAAAAATTGAGGAAAAGGTGAAGCACTATGAATACTTTCCGGATGCACTGTATGTTAAAACTAATCTTAAGAACAAAAAAACATAGAAGCAAACAAACAAACATACAAACAACAAAGCTAAGTAAAGTAATTTACTGCTTGCTTTCTAACTACTGAGAAATTTCAGCTGCTGTGTGGGCTTTCACTGCCTTTCTACACCTCCCTTTCTTCATGTGTTCAATACTTTTTCCCTGCATCATTTCATTTTATCACACATAACTTAATTCTAAAATAATTAGTTTTGTTTTCTTTGTATGTATGGATTACTTTTGTTGTTATCGACATCTGGTGAAAAATCAGCAGCATCTATAACAACAGCACATTGTGTATTCTGAAAAAAAAATATTACCCACTGTATTATAATAAAAAGATATGTACACTGCAAAACCCAACAGTTAACTTTATCAAATTAAATTAGTGTTGTTAACTCAAAATAGACTGAAAGTTAATTCTATTAATTTGAAAAGAGTTTTGAATTCAGTGTTGATACCTAGTAGTGATACTCAGTATTAGATACCTTATTACTTAAACTTAAATGGAGTAAATTCACAGTATTTATATAAACTCAAATGGTTTGTAGCAATTGGTTTCCTCAAACATTTTGAGTTGCCTTAACTTATTGGGTTTTACAGTACTCAGTGTTCTCTTCATTTATTGGGTTTTACTGTGCTCAAATTGCTTCGTTTACTCAAATGGATTCACAGTACTCATTACGATTAGTTTTTGAACTTAAATGATTTGTTGCAATCGGTTTCCACAAATGGTTTGAGTTACCTTAACCTTTTGCGTTTTACAGTGTAGTAAATTTGTAAAGCTGTATCAATTTACATTAAAGCTTTATTTTCATTCTATGGTGGATTGTTAGAGAAACTAACTAGCTAGTTACAACTGTTTCTTGAACTGTCACAGATACATAGCTTGAAACACATTGGTTATATTGTGGATAACTTTTACTAATTAAAAATCTGATATAAAAATAATATCCAACTATTGCCATGAATAATGTTCATTGCATCATAGGAATGCTTTGGCATTTTGATCTGTTAATTTTCTTTATTATGGGTTTGCACCAGCATGTACAGTCATTCTAAAAACTTAGGAGACCCTATTGAATGCCATAGCTAAGACATAACTACAATTAAAAACAACAACAACAACAACAACTATATAGTCCTTGGCAGGTCTTAAAAAAGATAAAACCTAATGAAAACAGTGTCATTATTTATTTAACAAAAATAAAGCCAATATTAAAATGCCATGGGTGACAAACTTACCATAGGGACACCCTATGAATCATAACTGAATCATAGGGACACCCTATGAATCAGATGCCTGTAGATCCACTTTAAACAGTAATTAATTGTTAATAAAGCGCTATAGAAATAAGGATGAATTGAATTTAATAATTACTTAATAATCATTTTGCTGCATGACCATATCAGCTTTTCAGATATTTCTGGAGGTGCTTTGCAGGGTTTTTGCTCAGATCTTGCCACAACATTTCAGTCAAGGTGAGCTCTGGAATTTTACAGGAAAATAGCAACATTTTTGTTTTCTTTTTCAGCTGTTGTGTTGTAGGTTTACTGGTGTGCTTTGGATCATTGTTTTTGACATTCCAAAATCCTGTTTTACTCCAAAATCAAAATGTTCAAAACAAACAGTTATGTCAAATGTGGACATTATATAAGTAACAAATACAACAGACAACAGAAGGTTAACACAAGAGGGTATAAATAGTGCAAAAAACAATTGACTAAATAAGATAATGAGGGGGTGGAGACAAATAAACAACCAATTAATACTGTCATTATACAAATAATAACAATAGTAATTAGTTACTATAGGTAATTAATGACTAGCGAACAAGATGTAGAACAAACACTAAACAGAAAACACACAAAAACGAGAGATGTAAATCATGACAAACAAACAAACAAAAATTATATGTTTAAAAGACAAAACAAAACTCACAATCACAGATAAAGCAAACAAATGAACAAATCACTCCAAACTAGGATTCCAAAAACATAGTTTTCATCTTCAAAACAAAAGAGATTCAGCATTCCAAAACAGGCATTGACAGCCATATTCTGCAGCTGTGAACATTTTTTATGATCTGAGCACACAAAACACTCAATTCCACTGTAAAACACAGCCTGAAGACAAGAAAAAGTGCAAGGCGGTATCCCTGACCCTGCATAAACACTTTCTATAAAAGTTAACATAAACGATTTGAAGAACCACAGGTTTATGTGGAGATGAACTGGCCAGATCTGCTTTGCTTGAACAAGAGCGGATACAAATTGGCTGCCTGAAATGCCCTGCCGAAACAGGGTGATACAATAATTTCCATAAGCGTACAATACCCAAGGAATGCACAGAAAGCTATAAAAGAAAAGCGGATCTGGATTCTAGATCAGAATATATAGAGGAGAACATTAATCTCTGCTAGAGCTTTTCCTTTTGTTTCTGGAAGACTCTTTCCAAACTGGACAATTCTGTCCTTCATCTGTCCACCTTTTTTTTTCTCCCCGCAGCTCCTTTCCACCTCTCAGCCCTTTGTCAAATGTTTTGGGGAGGGAAGCAAATGTGTAACGGATGTGGGGTGATGTGATCTACCGAACTGATCTGTTCTTAGATACACTAACCTTTACGGATTAGAATAAATCAGAGGTGAAGCCTCAGCCTTTTTTTATTCTCTCTCTCTCTTTTTGTGCAATCCCACATGTGCTCAATATATCACTTAAAGTATATCACCTTATCCTTTTGTTTATCATCTCCTAGGATAACCGTGTGGAATCCTCCTGCTCATGCGCTCTGCGTCTACAGTATTTCCAAACGTATTTTACAAGAGATCAGTTACTGACCGTAATGCTTTGCAGCAGCAGTGCTGGTAGCGCACTTGATATCTTAAATGTAACAATCAAAAAAGCATGCAAGGTTTTGGTATTTCCGCTGGTCTACAGATGTGCCGATGTTATTCTTGTACCATCTTCCAAAAGCTGTAATGTCAGTTTTGGTGAAGAAGAAGAAAAAAAAAACTTCAAACACACTAACATCTTATCACCATGTGCGAACATCAGGTTAAAATCAAAGCAGATTTACTGTGGCTCTTAATATTTCTTCAACCTCTGCTTGTGTGTATACTAGTTATGTACACATCTCACTAATCATAAGCCTTCTTTTCTTTTATTACATAACAGTAATTGAACATGCAATGGGTTGTAAATAATTTAATTGCTTTGATTTAGGCTGGGTGATGGTGGCTCAGTGGTTTGCACTGTTGCCTCACGGCAAGAAGGTCGCTGGTTTGAGTCCCGGCTGGGTCAGTTGGCATTTTTGTGTGGAATTTGCCTGTTCTCCCCGTGTCGGCGTGGGTTTCCTCCAGTCCAAAGACATGCGGTACAGATGAATTGAATAAACTAAATTGGCCATAGTGTATGTGTGTGTGTGAATGTATGTGTGTATGAGTGTTTATTGGGTTGCAGCTGGAAGGTCAGCCGCTGTGTAAAACATATGCTGGATAATTTGGTGGTTCATTCTTTTGTGGTTACCTCTAATGAATAAAAGGACTAAGCCAAAGGAAAATTAATGAATAATTTAGGATGATACTGACATTTTTGTCACTTTTTGTCATTCATATTCTTTGTAGTTTTATTTGGCAACATTTTATTCATATTTGCTGTTCCAACTGAATTCCTCCTCCAACACTCTGTACAATATATCATGTGTGCACAAAACCACTTGAAATTTCTAGAGAAAATATTAAACCATCCAGGAACCTTATATATATATTGTGTATATATATTTTGTGTGTGTATATATATATATATATATATACACAAAATACAAATTTTAGAAGAAAATTTCAGATGGCATTTAGAGATTTTTGCATCTAAACCCTTCATATATATATATATATATATATATATACAGAACAACAGAACAAACTTGCCTAATTAACCTAAAATGATTGACACCATTTAACACACTCCCACTATACACTCACTGAACTACTGCAGTGTTTAGCTCTTTATTTCCATCCTGTTAGACATCCTGCTAATTTTCTTGACATTGTTTAACTAATGAGGCTACAATTAATCAAGTTAATGACCTTGACATAGGCACATTTTCTTTGTATTTACATAGTACATTAGATGCTGCAAAAAATACTCAGAAATATGTTAAATTCAACTTCTAACTCAGATTATTATGCTAATTATAAGTCATCATATTTCCTTCCTTTTACAAAGAACGAGAATAGAAGCATTTTCACTAGTGATCTCAGACTGCACACGTGTAAATTATATTCCATTCACTCTGCTAAATCGAAAAAGGAATGAGCATGGACATAAGTTATTCATCTGATCTCATATCGTGTAAATCCTCGACGGAAACTATTAATCTCTAAGGATTATTAATGACCTAAGATCATTTTCTAAAACAGCATCTACTTGATGTTTGCATGAATGAAGGCTCCCAGTGACTCACAGACTGTATGTGCATGAACAGAGCCAAAGAAAATGAAGGAACAGAAAAAAGGAGTGACACTGGAGATAAATGAGCTTCCTCTGCAGGCTGAGAAATGAGTGTGGAGTCAGAGAGGAGTAGGACGCTCCATCCCACACGTCAGCCAATCGCTGTCTGCTTCTGTACGCCTGGCTGATGGAACAAATGAGCTTTTGACTGATGACAAACAAGTGAAAGACACGTCTGCACTCATTCGGCTCATGGCCAAACTCAAAACTGCTCTCTGACAACTCTCTAGTGCACAGGTGCCCAAAATTTTTTGTATGAAGGGCCAACAACAGCAGCTTCTAATAGTATTTTTTTTTTATTTTATTTTATATAATCACAATTAAAAAAAACTGTTTGCAGACACCCTTTGATTGACTTTCTCCCTTTGGACATTTCAGCATCGGGAAAAGAGCCTGCACTGTAAAAAAAAAATAAAAATCAAATGACTGCAGAAGGGCTTCCAGAGATATTCCTTTAAATTACAGAAAATAACCATTTAGCAAAATTACAAGCAAAAACTGTAAAAATCCAGAACATACTTAACGGTCAAAATTCATTAAATTACAGTTTATTACTGTTGATAATTTGCATCTAAACTATAAAAAAAAAAAAAAAAATGTTAATTACTGCCATTGTACAAATGATTACTGTAAATATATAATTTATTATTGTAATTATACAGATTAATTAATATGATTTTAAAGATTATTACTATTACTAGATTATTATTAATTATACAGGTTATTAATGAAATTATACAAATTAATTAATGTGATTATAATGATTCTTACTGTAATTATGCAGGTTATTACTGCTGTAATTCTACACAGTAATGTGATTATACAGAATAATTCATGTAATTATGCATGAAATATCTAAATAATCCATATTTTTTTCCATTCAACATACATTTAAAACAGAAAAAAGTAAATTTTAAAGAATGATTAAAAAAGCATAGGTACAAATAATTGCTGTTGTCATAAAACACTGTTAATATAACTATAAACTATAATATAGTTTAACAAATAATTTTAGGATATGTAGGTAAACTCCAAAACAATTTTCTTGAAAAAATATAAAATTGTTATATATAAATTTTTTTTATTTATTTATTATTATTATTATTTTTAAATAACACATTTGTTCATCATTTAACAACAAAAACAAGGTTAATGTCATGTGAGGACGCCTGCACAACAAAGTTGAGGATCAAATAGCAGTTTATTAAGAGACTCGTCTTGCAATTAACGGTTGAAAGAGGAATAAACAGATGCATACAAAAAATCCCAAGTGTAAAGGTGGCAAACAAAATGACTAAGTAAAGGGTCAAACACAGCAATGCAATGGAAATTGCACCGTAATGCTCACTAAACAGTTTAAAACTCAGCAACTATGTGTCTGTGTGTGCTGAGTTTATAGTCCTTGAAATCAGTCCTGGCTGTGTGTGTAATCAGTCAGAATTAGGAACCCAGGTATGCGAGGTGCATGCTGGGAGTTGTAGTTCATTAAAGTATCGTGTGTGTGTAGTTTTCCAGCTATCCACTACCACTAGATCACTGGTGATCAAAATAATTAGCAAAGCAACATTGTTAGAGTAGTAAAATAAACCTTTTTTGAGTTTACAGTGCATGCAATATATGGAGCCTACAAACAATAGGCTATTATTTGACATTATAAACGCTAATCTTCATATGATTACTATCTTCACTAAAAACAATTTGACTGAATTTTTGTTTCCCTATTTTTACAGAAATAATCTGTAAATATTAACATAAAATTACTTTTTACTTTCTGAAAATACAGAACATTTCTTTTAAAAACAGAAAAATTATGTAATACCAAAATACAAGCAATAACTGTAAATTTAATGTTAGATTTCTTTATTACAGAACTGTAAAACAACGGGTATTTTACTGCATAATAAAAACTACAGACAGTTACTTGTAAAATAACATATATTTTTTACAGTATGCCCATTACTGACCATTATTAGGAAATTAGTCTTGTTTTTGAATCTGCCACTATGCAGAGCAGATTACACATAGACAATTGACTACACAAAGGCATTTGTAGCCTCTTGAAAATAGTTCTGGTAGCACAATATCATTTGAATTTAAAGTGACAGTTACCAAAATGACACAATTAGGATCAAAAGCTAAAAAAGGCAGTTTCAAAGAGTTATAAAATATTATATGCGTGGTATTTTAAGCTAAAACTTCACATACACAATCTATGAACATCATACGTTTATTTTACTTTTGATTACTATGACTACCCATCATAGGCATAATAGTTCTTATGTTTAGGGCATTTAAGTACAATAATTTTGTTGAATAATATGCAAATGTTTAGATTCCATATCTACAATACAATTTGTAAAGTAATATTGTCCAACATGTCTTGGATGTATTATATGGGAGAAATAATTTAGCTTTGTTCACCAAACAAGTGGTTCTAATGGGATTTGCGCGCACACACACACACACACACACACACACACACACACACACACACACACACACT
>CAIGQZ010032551.1:3785106-3833541 GCA_903798205.1 Danio tinwini | reverse complement strand
AAACAACGATTAGACCTCTGGATTGTACATTGAATTCAATCAGAAACAAAGAGTTCTAGACTATATACAAGAAATTATTAAATTTTTTTAAACTTTACATTACAGAGAGTATACATTGAGAGGCTTCAACATAGATGTGTAATTTTCCACCATGTTCCTATAGGGGTCAGTCTGGAAGATATAAACATGCAAGAGAGCAATTGCTAAATGTTTATGAATAATGCTCAGAAAAAGCCCCCTTCACATGGAAAAAGCCCTCTTAACAGGGACTAAATATTGCTAGTCCCTCTGGTTATAGAAAGATAAAGGGGGAAATTATTGGATGGGATTGTTATTTACTTCAAACAAACAACGATTAGACCTCTGGATTGTACATTGACTTCTATCTGTAACAACGGGTTCTTGTTTATATACAAGACCTTAAATTGTTAAATGTTATTAATCTTTATTTTTGTTTGATTTATTTTTTTTCTTATTTTTTCCTTTTACTTTATTGTAAATGTTATTGCTTTTGCTACAGATGTCTTTGTACAGTGCTCAGCATAAATGAGTACATCCCTTACAAACTCTCTTCTAAATGTATATAAGGATGCTTTACAGTAATATAATTGTGCACATACATTAGATTAGTCCATACCAAAGCCACAACTGGAACTTGGCAAACAAACAAAAAATAAGATCATACTACAAAAAATTAGCACACCCAAATTAATATATTGGTAGGATATATTAAATACAGTTTTAATAAACTGAAAACATCAAGAAAAACATATAAATATAAAATAAAAAGGCTATTTTTGCAACACCTCATTTGAATTTAAATGTACTTTCTTTCTATTACCAAAGATGTTAGGTGACTTATTTTAGTAAATATAACAGTTTAATAAAACTGTTTAGCTTGAAATATCTTGGCTCTATTCACTGAAATGTGGATAAAAATACCTTATATGCTCATTGTATATGCTAAAACAGTAAATGTTTAAAAGATAAATGTATTTAAAAAACATAATATTTTATCCTTTGTGTTATTAATACTTTTTTAAAATCAGATTTTATTGTAAACAGTGAAGTAGTTTTCTCAGCCTGAAAATTTATTTTGCACAACCCCCGTCAGTTTTTAGGAACACAGTGTCAAGAAACAAATGCAAAGACTCGGATAGAAGGTCAGCGACATGATCTCAATGGAAAACATTCCCCACCTCGGCCCATTATATCCTTAATTTGAGGCGTAAAACTGACAAAGGCACTTTGGAGATTTATGTGCTTCTTTGTACTGTTGACTCCCATGTGTGCAGCCCGCAAGGATGGTGACTGGACAGGCCAGCTAAAACTCTTTTACACAGACCACAGACACCTTTAATCTGCCTCACAAAAAAAAAACTAAAAAACTTTGCACCCACTTGTTTAGATTAGATGTGGCTTCCACACATGGGGAAAGCATACAGAGGGCAATTAAAAACACACTGTATCCCTGCCGGTGGCCTTTTGCACTGCCAATGGCTTCCACACTTTTTAAGCGAGTCTGCTAAACAGATAAAGTGTCGTTTAGCTTCTGTTACACTTCTGCCATCAAGCAGAAGTTACACATCCGTCCACTTGAAGCCGCCCTCTGTTTATTTGCTTATCCAGCTTGGTTGGAGGCCGTAGGGTTGGTTGTTAAGACTTTGATTGCCACCTGCACCTGTCTCAAACAACGCTGTTTGCAACAAAGTCTGCAGCTTCACTCGAAGCTGCAGGGGAACATCTGATGGGTGGGGAAGCCATGACTCTTTCTCTTACCGGTCTGTTTGAATCAATGGAGCGAGTGGCCATAGGGTAATTCTGTACCACATTCACCTCCAAATGAAGCAGCAGGATGAAGTGAGTCATTTGGTTCAGATAAACAAATTTGTGCAAACCTCGGCTCTGACCTCAAATGCGTCTTACAAAGCAGAGCAAGTACTTTGACATCAGGTGAACAATAGTAAACTGCTAGGAGGCTGGCAGTGTTTATTTGCTTTAAAGTAATTTACTCAGTGCAATTTAGTATGGAGTCTTAACAATACTTTTAGTGTGTTCTATTAACATAGGATAACCTGAACAATTAAGATTTTTTGTGTGTAATGTGCATAGAAGCCCACTTCTAAATAAAATATTATTTGTCATACTTGGGCCATTTATAACCCTGCCACAAAACCAGTCACAAATTACAAATGAAATTTTAATTATGACATTTAAACAATCATAAATATCTAAACAAATCTGATTTGTTAGGATAGGACAATATTGGAATCTCTTGTAAGTGTTCAAAATTTAACAATAATAATCCCCCTTTAATTTGTCCAAAATAAGTTCTTAACAATTAACATTACTAATCCAAAAACTAGTTTTGATATATTTACATTAGGAAATGTACTAAATGTCTTCATGGAGCATGATCTTTACTTAATATTCTAATGATTTCTGTCATAAAAGAAAAATCTAACTTTGACCCATACAATGGATTTTTGCTATTGCCAGAAATATACCCCTGCAACTAAAGACTGGTTTTGTGAATTTGTTTCTTGAAATTGCAATTTTCTATGTCACAGTTAGCCTATGTTTCCATTTAAACCTCAATTTTAATTTATGCACAAAGATTTTAATATTCATTTATTCTCTTTTTAGCTTAGTCCTTTTATTTACCACGGGTCACCACAACAGAATGAATTGCCAACTTATCCAGCATATGTTTTACGCAGCAAATGCCCTTCCAGCAAGTTGAGACTGCATCTATCAGAGATTCAATTTCAGAGACAATGCACTCAATGAAGCTAGTGACGTCACGGTGACAAGTAGGGTTAGGGTGGGGTTAGGTGAGTCTATTCAAAAGCATTGCATGCAGCTCTGATTACATATGCACTAGTCTGCACAGAGTCTGCAGCCAGACTCCTCTCTTTCCAGCTGCAACCCATCATTGGGAAACACCCATGCACTCTCATTCACACACATACACTACGGACAACTTAGCTTACCCAATTCATCTATAGAGCATGTCTTTCAACTGTGGGGGAAACCAGAGCACCCAGAGGAAACCCACATCAACACCGGAAAAAACATACAAACTCCACACAGAAACGCCAACTGACCCAGGCGGGACTCGAACTAGCAAACTTTTTGCTGTGAGGTAACAGTGCTAACCACTGAGCCACCGGGTCGCCTACATCTTAATATTGCAAAAAACTAACAAAAAAAAACATTCCAAATGTTCAAGAGAATATGTTTTAATAAAAACTATATCTGAATAATAAACAGCAGCAGATGCCACATGCAATAAAGTACATGTCATATTTGAATGTTTGTAAATGTTTAAAATACAACCATGTTAAACAGTTCTGAGAGGTAATTATACAAAATCATGTGATGATGAACTTTCTCTCATTATCATCAAAACAACATTTGAAATAATGTAGAGATCAGTGTTCTAATTGTGAGGTTCCTAAACCCCTGGCCGCGACCCGCAAAATAACAAAGCCAGTCACTCGCGACCCCTACCTCTGAGGTGGTTATAAATATACAAATGTTGCACACACAACAATAGGCCTATGTAAACATGAGTATACTGACAACACAAAGAAGTGCAACAGTCTAGCATAGGCTATAATTTATAAATTTATTTATTAATTTGTTTAATTTAATATTAACCTCACCTAATAAGACTGGTGGGAACAAAGTTTTTAGCACAAGTCTATTCTTGGTTTAATTTTGGAGACCGCCACTCAGACATCTGCTTCTATGTTCAGTTGTGGCCTGTATTCATTTTTAATGTACTTGATTGATCAAAGTGTCAGAAAGTTTAACCTGGTGCTATGAAATCAATCTGCTGCAGCTGACGTTATTGATGTGCTGTTAATCTAACATAAACACATCAATCCTATGAAAAAAAAAAGGTTCATGTTTGATGGCTTTTCATTTGCATGTTGCTGTCTTTTATGTAACTACAGTATTAACTACTATTTTTATCTTCTGTGAAATATGGATACAATATGGTAATTCTAATAATTTATACATTTATTTGACTTTTGGAAATCACCAAGCAACCCCGTCATTGTTCCGAGACAACCAAGGAGGACCCTGACCCCCACTTTTGGAACCACTGTTCTAATTAGTTCAATAATCCAATCACATCATTTTCTTGAGTCAAAATCAACTATGATTTGATGCACATGAAGCAATTTATTAGGTATGTGCAATACAATCTCACAGCAATTCAAAATCAAATCTGTTTGATTTAGTGGCTAATTAGCATGAATTTGTATGATCTCATTCATACAATTTAGTATGATTTGCTAATTCCCCAATGTCGGTTGGTTTTAGAGGCGGGGAGGGGTGCCACACCTCCTTTTTAAAATGTTTGCACAACTGAACTTGTACAAATTCATATGAATTAGCCACTAAACTGACAAAACATAAAATAGTAATGTTTCCTGGTGAGATCAGGCTGGTATGTGTGTTTCTATCATAGATTTTCCATCATAATATTTTTTTCAAAATTATTTCAACTTTCATCCAGTGATTTATTTGTTTTTTTACTTTGAGAAGTTTTCACATAGCACTATTTTTTGTGTTATGTTTTTAATGCATTTTAGTCTTTAATTTACATTTGTGCATCCTGAAAATTTGTGGGTCCTTAAAATGGGTTTCAAAGTATGTTAAAAAAAAGAGACGTATCATTATCGTCTCTTTGTAAACATGATATTGTAAAAATGCAATGTCATTTGCATATATATATGTATTTGCACAACTAAAACTACAAGGACGCACAGGACTGTATATGTACAGAAGTATATTGCTTCTTTACAGTTTTATCACCAACGACTGGTCTGGTATAAAAATAAATACAGTTTTTAAAAAAAATCATTGCCAACAGGAATTGTTTCATCAACATTATCATATCTATGCCGAAAAAATGCTAACATTTTTTTTAATACATCACTGTCATTCAAACATAGCCTGAAAAATGCGCTTTAATTTCGCAAAGGGGCTTTTTTATATAAAGCAACATATTTATTGCAGCTGCAAAAAGTGGTTATTTTTCTGGCAACATATTGTGATGTGTAAGTGGAACGCAAGTGATAACATGTCTGTTTTGCTTCTTTTATGGTAAGCCACTCCGTGCTATACCTGAGTGCACAAATCATTCTAGTCTCCATGAGAGCCCAGTTATCTAGCATAGGAAAACGCTATAATGACATCTAAATCAGTGATCCTCAATGACTGCTGTTGTTTTAGCATTTGACTTGCTTCTGTTTTACTGCCAGACCGCTTTTGGCTCCGGATTTTCCTCTTCAGAGGCCAACAACATGCACCAAATGTTTCACATTATCGGTGTGAAAATCCCCCAATTCTTTCGCTTTTTTTCTTTACAAGTCCATGCATCCGTGGAAACTTGATATTTCATATTTCATTCTGGTTTGTGGATGTCATCACGAGAGATGCCGGTTCACATGCAACCGGCCGCCCGGGTCCTTTGATCAGCCTGACCACGACTAATTACGAATGGAGAACAACTGAAAGAAATATAGAGAGATTTCATGGGAATTGGCACAAACGACCCAAGCTTCCTAATTCTGAACGGTCACTCAATGTTCATTGAGGAGGTAATGTTGCTTTCAAACAATGCTATGGTTCAAAATAATAGGAACATCAACACATCAGATCATGATCAGTCTTTTTTAGCACGCTCTTTAAAACACAGGTTCCAAAAGAAAGATTTTTTATTTTTATTTTGTGGTCATAAGAAATATTTTTGCCTATCCTAAATAATCTTTTAGCAAAGAGTTCTGTTTTTTATCTGTGAGAGAAACAATTGAACAATCTAAAAATGGCTCCATAGATGTTAAAGGTTCTCCATGGAATAGTCCATGCCAAGAATAAACATTTATTTTTAAGTGTGTACAAATGAAAATTCAATACCACAACAATTAGTTAAGGATCAGTTAAGGATCCAAATTGAAAGTGACTGCACTACAAAAGTGATCTGTCGAATGTGACTATTTGAACTTATAACTAAAACCATGTCGAAATATAAAACGTTGACCAGGAAAAGGCGAACATATGTGATTCAGAGCATTCGAAATAAAGACCTGCAGCTCTGGAAAACAATATCCCTGAACTGAGATATCAAGGGAAAGATGTAAAAGGAAATTTAAAGCAGCATAAATGTTCTGAGTGTTTAAGAGTGGTGCAAAGGTCCCAGGGGTCTCATCTGGCAAAGGCCTTTGTTCACAGGACAGGATGAATTCAGTGAGATAGTTTCCTTCCCATAACATTCTTTGTCTCAGATGTGCTCCGTTGAATGTTTGAGTTCCTTATCAGTTTACAAAAAACTTTAAAAGTCTTTATCTTTACAAAACTGGGCTGCTTAAAAAAAGCTAGTGCACATATTTTCTGGAGACATTTCTAAAACCTTACAGCTTTTTTCCAGAAGAGATGCCAGGTCAAGCCTGGTCACAGCAGCAGGTGACTTAAATGAGGTCATTATGTGGTCATTAGGGTGATTTGAAACCAGCGAGCAACTGCAGGGTTCGGAGGTGAGTGCTGTCACACATCCTGCAGAACTGTTTTTGTTTTCATTGTGCTGTCTTTTTTTTCCAGGGAAACCGTGTCTCACCAGGCTTTAACTTTATTCCTAACAAGCGTGAAATGCACGTTATCTTCAAAAAGAAGGAAATTAGCAAGTCTTGGCGCTTCACTCAAGCACTTAGCCGCACAATGACAACAGTGATTCATGCCGTTTCAAAACTCACAAGTTTGGAAGAAGATTTTTTTTTCATAGACGTCTTAATCGACAAAGCTACGCTGCTGCTTTTGTCATCAGCGTTTCAGTAATAAATCAGAAAATTACAAATGCGTGTCATACTTTTGTTTCAATTGTTCACATGGACAAATTCAAAGCTTTTATGGATCCGTGAAGCTCATTCTCCCATGTTTTGGCTTACTTTCTCAGGCCATACTGTGATCTGACTGGATTCGCTTTACATCTCTTTCTCCTCTCAGTTTGCAGCAGGTTCACTGCCGCAGAAAGAAAACTGTTCCACATTAAATCCTCTCAACTACCTGTCTGATAGTCCGCCAGCTATATTCCTCAAAGTCAGCCAGTCCTTCCCCCTGCAGGGCTGGAGAGCACAGACAGCCTTGGCCTTCAGTCAGCTTCATCACGACTCTGGAATACACCTGGAATGGTATATAGAAAGGCATTTTTAGTAGATGTTTACATGACACTGTTTTTATGTGTTTTGGCCATTCTTTGGTACAGAGTTTTGAGAACCTGAAAGGAGCAGTTATTGAGGGGTAACATGGGGCTTAGCCACCCCTTTTGCCTGCCCCTTGTGCAAATTTATTTGAGTTGTAGCATTGCAGAGTGTAGCATTTGCAGTGGTGCTGGAGCAATTTGGTTGCTTTTAAAAACAAAATAGCTCTGCTTGATGTTGAACACACTTAATCACTGTATGGTGCACTGCCAATTAAATCCCATATCATTATGGTACAATGACATTAGATTGGAGTGCTGTCAGTTTCACAGCTCAAAACCAGGAGAAATGGTAATCTGCAAGCTGCAAACCACATGTATGTATGTAATGAATTATAATTGTAGGCCTATGCATATTGAAACACATTAATCTATGTTGAAAGCTCATTAGAGTTTGTATTTATCAATTGATGCATGCTGCTTAAAATATAATTCACTGTTACACGTTTTCCCACTTGTTTAAAAGATTAAAGGTACAATGACTCTCCCAAACAGTCTTCAGTAATGATTTAAATGTTTAAATGTGGCATTTAATTAATTTTAGCTTCTAGCACTTTGTAGACCACAAGATGTAAAATAGTAAACAACTGCTTTTTGTATTGAATAAACAAATGGTTTATTTAGCATTCTATTTGATACTTTTTCCATTGGCAATGTCAAATAACAACTTTACATTTAAATGTTTTTGTTTTTAAACAGATGCGAATATTCCGAAGTACTGATTTTTGGCCTTCTGTTTGCCACCCCTTTGAAAAATCTTTTAAAAATAATATATTTTAATTCAAAATGCAAGTTTTTAAAAATGATACTGTTATTGTTACAACAAAAACAACGATGACCATTTTAAAGGGCACCTGTGATGTAAAATCAACTTTGAATTGTGTGTAGGTACAGTGTATCCACAGTCATGTTGAAGTAAGTGATACAAACACAAGTCCAAATCCCAGTGATTTTGAGGCTCACCGCAACATGACATTGGCGTGCGATCTTCCACTGAATTGACAGACAGGCATGTATTAAAATGTCTCTGTAGTAACACGTAGTAAACATGTCCACAGAACATCATTTGCAAAGAAACTGGGATTAAAAGATCTCTTCCAACTCTCGGTGATCAGCTGTACCTCAAGAAAGAGTTTTACAAGTTTAAAATATATTTAAACAGTGCATGTTTGTAATAAAGTAAAGACAGTAAATTCACTATGTAATTTATAACCAATGAAATCACCACAGCCATATAGTGTGAGTACAAAAATATATGAGAAGCAACAATATAGGAGATAAAAACAGTACAAAGTTAAAGTGTGTACTGCGAACTTTGCAACGACTTTGTGTGAGACTCATCATTTCAGAAAGGCTTGAATAAACTCCACCACAAATACATCAAATAAACTTACTTTGTATTTTTGACTAATGAGCTCTGTTTCTGCTTTATTGGTGTATGTTTCAGTCACTGACTGCTGTTTATCTGATGTAATGCAGAAAAGTAGACAGGCGAGATGGTGTGTGGAAAGAACCAGCTCATTTGCATTTAAACGCACAGGCTACAAAAACTTTGAGGCCAAAATGGGCATATTCTGGAGGCTATAATAAATTAATTAATGGGTATTTTGAGCTGAAACTTTACATACGCATTTTGGAGACACCAAAGACTTATCTTACATTTTGTAAACGGGGTAAAATTGGAGCCCTTTAAAGGTCAAATTGTGTGTATGTGTATTTTCGGTCTACTGGCATGTGAGTACTTGAAATCCCAAACTATGGTGGATTATTGCTGTGTCTGTGCTGTTGATACTGGCTTCATTAGCCTAGTAGTGTTTTTTACAAACTGATAACATATAACAAATTATATTATATTACAAAATTATATTTTATACAGGGCTCGAAATTGCGACCATTTTGGTCGCATATGCGCCCAAAATTTTATCTATGCGACCTCATAATATATTTGGGAGCATTTGTGCGACTGCATAAAATGGTTGTAGTGCGACTTGTTTAGATTTTTTCTAAAAACGGGCTGAATCGGACTTCCCTGCCGCTATATTGGTTCATATTAGCTGTCAATCACTCAAGGCTTTCTGCTGTAAGAAAACAGGGAGCTTTTAAGGGCGCCAGCCGAGAACAATCAAGTGTTTTCGGAGAAGGTGCCCGATTCTGAATGCGTTGCATTCACTGCATGCTCAGCGCAAATGTCCGCTAAATGTAAAATCCAACACTGTACACATCATCGCCAAAGAAGCTCGCCTTTACTAAGTTTAAACTGAATCTGTGCCTCATAACAAAGAACGGTATTTGCGCCAGTGGTCATCACGAGAATCCTGCTCTGCCTGCTCTTATATTGCGTCAGCTGACTCGCCTGCTTTTCCACAAACACAGAAAAATGAAAATCACCGCATAACGAGACTGTGCATTTACAATGACACAAACCGAAACCAAAACTTTTAAAGAGTGGCAGAAGTGAGACCTTTATTACTTTCTTTGGTCCATTCTTTCTTGAGATGTATATTATTTTTTTATTTACTGATGACTGCCTTGCAGCTTTCAGCATTGGATTGAATGATTTATTATAATCTTTTGTTTGTTTTGTAGCAGAAATATTATTTATTAAATTGACATGCATATAAAAACAATAGTGCAAAATAAATATTACTTACTGCAATGCTTCATTTTAGTTTGATGCAAACCATAAATGTATTTTTCAGCAGAACCTTTTACAGTACATAACTCACATTCAAGCACATTCAGGGCAGCATGATGATGAGAAATGTAATTCATTGTAAGTATTATTGACATCATCATTATCATCATTAATTATATTTTATAATTATTAGACATTCATTTTGGAATTATTGCACAGATATCAATAAGTCATCACAGCATTAGTTAGTTGTTTCTGATTTTTGTTAGTCCTGATTGATGTTGTTTTCAAATACAATAAATCCCTTAATATACAATTTGCAGTGGTGCTCATTCATTTTTGGTGGGTGCTCCTAAATTTTTTCTGGTGCTCCTAAATTTTTGAAGTTGGGAGCACCGGTGCTACCAAGTAAAAAAGTAAATTTTGAGCCCTGTTATATATAAATTGTGACCTATTATTACAGTATAGTTTTTATTATCTGATTAGCAAATCAATTAAACAAATTTTAAAAGTTATAGTGAAATAGTAGACAGTGGAGGAGATAATATAAAACAATTGATGTGCCAACATAACTGCTTATGTGCGTCTCAATCACAGACCTTTAAATTTTTCATTAAAAATTTTTATTAAATAATGCTTATTATTTCATTGCTCTTGTCCTATTGTCCATATATAAATCACAGATCACAAAACAGATTATGCATAAAAAAATTAATTTGAAGTAAGTGGCATTTTCTGTTAGTCAATCTATACCAAAACCTAATTACACTTAATGTGATGCTACAACTACATCTGTGGTTGTTCTGCTAGAGCAAATGTGAACTGAAAGCCATCTGGTACCATTTGGTTAAAAGTGACCTCAAAGATGTCTAAAAAGTGTTCAGTTAGTTTTTAAGAAAAGCTCTTTTCACATAATTTGCTTGCAAACTACTTAAAAAGACAGAATATTTTTCTTCGGTCATGACCTGTGTGTTCATTCTTCATCATGTTATTTCCTGAGCCTCTTCAACAAGTGCAGCCATCACATGCCACACAAGTTTCTAACTGCTGTAACCAAGTCAGAACACATGGGCCGATGAGAGCTCACTGGATCTGACAGTCACAGAGCTATGAAGTTTGTCATGCTGGAAGATTATCAGTTGCAGAGCGAAAACACATGTGCACTATAATAGTGAAGAAGAAACAGAAATGTTGATCGATTTATAACACCATGCATGATTTATTTAAAGGTAAATAACCTGCAATGCCAAAGCCATCTTTTTTAAATTAATTCCTACATCAAGTAAAGTGTTACAGCATGCTTTCTTATTTAAAATAAAGTTGCTGGGAATCTGGGATAAAACCTGCTGCAACAAAACAAAACGCCATGTTTTTTCTGAGAGATAAATGAAAAATGTGCACCTGTTGACAGTTCTAATTAAAAGTAGCCATGGTTTGAGGTAAAAATGACCTGTGTTCAAATAGCCTCAAGCATTCCAGTCTAAAGACATGCAAACCGATTTAGTTACACACAGCGTAGCCATATGATGTTAAGCCAACTGGTCTAGGCACTTTTAATGCAGTGAATTTCAAAGTAATTCCACTTCAGAGCATCAGTTGGGATTCCCAAGACAATGCACCTAATACTAAATGAAGCTCACAAAAGACAGATCACTCCTGTGAGGATGATTCTCACTCCATCTCCATCTATCCAATGGCACCCCTCAGACACAGGGCCCAATCATACACCCAGAGCAATACGGCACCAGGCACATAGGATGTGATTTGTTGTTATTTTCAGGCTGGCGCAGCTAACATTTTCACGTTTGCACTACGTTGTTTAAATAGCAAGCCCATTTGCCCATGGACTCATGGACGTGCTAGTCTGAAAAAGAGGTGTGTTAAGGCACATTGTTGGCACTTTGCTATGCTGAATTTTTTTTTTACCTTAAATTCACAGTAAATTACTGACTAATAATTGCATTACTTGCACAGTAAAATATTGTATGCAAATTCACAGTAAATTACCGTGAGGTAGTTCACAGTAATTTACTAGTATTTTTAAACATTAAATTACTGTGGAAGTAGAGCCATATAGTGTAACTTCACAGTAGATTGTAAAGTTCATTGCTGTGATTTCACAGTATTATCTTGTAGAATAAATATCTTTATTATAAGATTGCTTTAATTCAGCAGTAGGTTGCAGTTGAAATACTTAATTTAACTGTAAAGTTACAGTTATATCATATTAGTTTGCTGCACAGTAAAATTTTAAAGCAAATTTAGGTCACCCAAAAATGAAATTCTGTCATGATTTACTCATCCTCAGGATGTTCCAATTCTGTTAAACATGATTTTTTGTTAAACACATAGGAAAAAAAATGTCAGTAGCCAAACGGATCATGGCACAAATTTAATAAAGTAAATACATATAGCAGTAAATGGGTGTCTGGAATCTGTTTGGTTGGGATTAGGGCTGTGCAATATTATCGATACATCTAACTATCGCGATAGTTTCTTTTACGATAGTGTATCGATAGTCCAACCTCTAGTATCGATTCAAGTTGAGCCAAATGACGTCCTCCTCCACTCGTGTAGATGTCCCTAACTCGCGATCAACAAAACGCCAAGTAGTACGGGATCAGAAGTAATCAAGAGTAAGCATGGCATATAATATAAAGGTGCCTCCAGCTTTTAGAGCTGACGTGTGGCTGCACTTTGGTTTTAACGCTATTAGGGTTGGGTCGATAGACGATGCCATCGCCGATGGCCTATAGACATCATGATGAGGCTGAGGCAGCATCGCCGATCCTCCACCCTGCCCCCGTTGCAAACCCGCTCGTGAAAAACACACACTCAGGCCCCGTTTACACTGATACAGCTTAGTTTTAAAATGGCATTTTAGAACGAAAATAATCCACATCCAAACTGGCGTTTCACCAAGCATTTCTGAACAGCCCTCCGTCTGCTGAAAACGCACATCACGTGACCACACACACACATACACACACACAGACACAGCCACAGCCCCACACACACACTGTCATGCGCTCCTCTGAACTCCAGAGAAGTGTAGGGACTCTATATTTTATACAGTCATTGCATTGGTACGGACAGTTTATCAAGGTTGTACCGCTGGATTGTGTCTCACTATAAGTTAGTTGTTAAATGTGATATTTAATTAATCTTGTCTCTATCTAACGACTCTTCAGTCTTTTGATTCAGGTAACGTGTCACAGCGTCAGTACACTGCTTCAGTCTTTCGCTTTCACGCTTGCGCTAAGTAATTTTAGTGAAAAGCTCAGATACTGTTGGTTAGTTCCTGTTGGTTGTGCAGCTTTTTTACCAAGCAAGTGTGTGGACGCCATAACGGCACGGTTCACTCTGCCTAGTCATGCCAGAGTCCCGCGGAAAAAAGTGATTGACAGGTGGTAATTTGTGTGTAACTTATCTTTATTTATTTTTTTATTTATTGTTTGGTTATGAGTAAAACAAAGGCCATGCAGGTCAGGTAGTTAAAACGGTAGGCTACAAATAACTAATTAGTTATGAATTTATTAATTATTCATAAATAATTAGTTCACCTCCCCCTATGATGACGATGCCATGGTCCATTGCCATGTTTCACATTAGACATCGTACGATGCCAAATTGGTCAACATAGCTCAACCCTAAACGCTATACCAGGGAGTACTGAATTAGACAAAAAATAAATGCCATTTGTAAGCTTTGCAATATACATAGTTCTCTGTTCAATCACACTGCAGTTATAGTGAATTGGAATAGATGGAAAATAAATTGGAATTGGAATTTTTATTTGTCTGCCGACTTTATCAAGTTGTCAATATAATGTGACACGAATACTAATTTAAACTTTTGCAATATATCACAATATTTATTGTATCGCAATATATTGCGATATATAGTATCGTGACCCATGTATCGCGATATATATCGTATTGTAAGGCCCTTGCCAATGCACAGCCCTAGTTGGGTTCCACGACTCAATAGACCTAGTACAGGAATTGACTCCAAGACAGGAACCGACTCCCAGAGTTGAGTCTGTTTTTCAAACCCTCCTGAATGAAGCAGTTCCCCTACGGGAGGAAACTTCAATGCTATGTGGAAAAACTTCCACTATGGGGATTTCGTCAGAATCCAATCATCTGAAAGAGTATAAAAACGGGCCAATGAAATGCCAATGAGTTGGCGGCATCAGCGTGCACAGCTGTCGTCAATGACAATTAACTTGGCATAAAAGCCCAGCATGTGCTCAACAACGGCATCCTTTTCGCTTTCAGAGCCTTTCACATGCTACTGAGAAAGTTATTGTGGGTTCTCCAACCTGTAAATCGACAGAGAGAGACTGAGAAGCTGTTCTCCCGGTCCAGAGTGCGTTCACGCCGCGGCAGACGGTCGAGCTGGGTTTTTCTCTCCCTTGCCTGGCGTCCTTTGGGTCCGGTCCTCAAACTGAGCGGTTTGTATAGGAAGCAAGCTTCCCTAAAAGAGCAACACGGTCGAGCAGCGCGTCTTTTTCAAGATGTCGTTCCGACCGTGCGTTTATGGATGTGGTGGTTCCCTGTCCCCGGATGATGGGCACAAGCACTGCGTTGCATGTCTGGGGGTCCAGCATGTTAATGCGGTGCTCGCGGGCAGTGCATGCCGTCATTGCGACGTCATGTATGTTGCGCAGCTAAGATCGCGGCTCGCTCTTGCAAAAGGTCTGCGGTTGGCACTCGGGCAGATCTGAGGGTTACAGTGGGAGTAAATACGCCGCCTTCAGGCTCGCAGACCTCTCATTCCTCAGCACGCTTTATCGAAGCTTCGAGTGAGAGAAGTGATCCATCCTCACGGATGATCGCCCTTTCACTTGATGACACCGAGGACCTGATGTCCATCATTGCATCGGAGGGTGGGCTATCATTATCTGACGAGGATCCGAACCCGCTCCCTCCCTCCGGGGTAGTGAGCGTGGCTTCGGATCCAGAAGCGGATATGCTGGCCATGCTTTCCCGGGCTGCTTCGGCCGTGGGTCTGGAGATGGTTTATCCCCCAGCCCCGCGGCCGGACCGACTAGATGAGTGCTACGTGGAGGACAAGAAGGCTAAGCCTTCTAAGCCTCCCGTCCCCTTCTTCCCGGAGGTGCACAGTAGACTCAGGCAGTCTTGTAGGGCACCTTTCTCTGCCCGATCTGCATGCACCTCCGCCCTCACCACCCTTGATGGTGGAGCAGCCAGGGGGTACAAGGCGATTCCCCAGATTGAGCACGCCATTGCGGTCAACTTATTCCCGCGTGGCGCCTCTTCCTGGAGGGGTCAGCCTCGTCTCCCGTCCAAAGCGTGTAGGTTATCTGCTTCCCTTGGAGCCAGAGCCTACACAGCCGCGGGCCAGGATTCTTCCGCCTTGAATGCTGTGGCCACCTACCAGCGCTACCAAGCGCAGGCGCTGGCCCAGCTGAACGAGGATGTTTCTGACCCAGGCCTGCTCCATGAGCTCCGCACCGCAACCGACTATGCTCTGCGTACCACCAAGTCGGCTGCGTGTGCACTGGGAAGGTCGATGGCCACATTAGTGGTCCAGGAATGCCACCTCTGGCTAAACCTGGCAGATATGCGCAATGTTGACAAAGTACGGTCATATCCCAGGCTGCCCTGTTCGGCGACACCGTTGGTGAATTCACCCAGGAGTTCATGGCGGTGAAGGAGCAGTCGGATGCGATGGACAAAGTCATCTATCGGCGGGACCATAAGGCCGCTCCCGCCGCCGAACCATCTACTTCCACTGCTTCTCGCCGAGGGTGCCTGCCTGCGGCCTCAAGACCTGCTCCGACGCCCCCGCCTGCGCCTCCGGCCAAGCGGCACCGCTAAGTCCGGTAAACGGACCGCAAAGCGTCCCTGAGACGGGCCATCCGGAGAGGAGGGAACTTGCTCTTTCCCCGGCAGTGGGCCGGGCCCCACAAATAACACCAACTGCGTTTTTCAACGCCACTTAAATCTCAAAGAAAGAGCATTTTTCCCCTTCCATGGATGTGACAGCCTGAACACTGCCAGCTTGGGACGCTATGCCTTCCAGCTCGCAGAATCGGTGCATTTCGCCAGTGGCTCACGGAGCGCAAGAGAACGGTCTCCTTTCTCTTCCCCTCCCAACCACCCCTCCGGAGTATGGGTGCGAGACGACAGTGAACCTCTCGTCTCCTGCTCTCCCACGGGACCCCAATGCTTCCCGGTTGACCCCACACACTCCGTGCTGCCCCACCGTTGGTACATCAGCGATCATGCGAAAGAAGCCTCTAGCAAGGGCTCTGCCAGCCTGGTTAGCACGGGCCAGCCCATCGCGGTGGTTCATCCGCACGATCAGACTCGGCTACGCGATTCAGTTTACAAAACGGCCTCTCAAGTTCACGGGCGTGTGTATTTCACCAGGGTCAGCCCTGCGTCCGCCCCTGTCTTGTGAGAGGAGATTGCTGTCCTCCTGGCGAAGGATGCAATCGAACCAGTCCCTCCAGCCGAGATGGAGAGCGGGTTTTACAGCCGTACTTCATCGTACCAAAAAAAAGAGACAGATCTGGAAAAAAGGATTATTACTACAACTGCGCATTTTGAACCACTGCCTTCACAAACTGCGGTTCAGAATGCTCACGCAGAAACGCATCATCCGATGTGTTCATCCTCAGGATTGGTTTCCAGCAATAGACCTGAAGGACGCGTATTTCCATGTTTCCATACTTCCACGCCACCGGCAGTTTCTGCGGTTTGCGTTCGAAGGTCGAGCATGGCAGTACAAAGTCCTCCCCTTCGGGCTCTCTCTGTCTCCACGGGTTTTCACCAAGCTCGCAGAGGGTGCCTTAGCGCCCCTTCGACTCGCAGGCATACGCATACTCAATTATCTCAACAACTGGCTGATTTTAGCCAGCTCGCGGGATCAATTGATTATGCACAGAGACAAGGTGCTCCGGCACCTCGACCTGTTGGGGTTTCAGGTTAACCGAGGAAAGAGCAAGCTCGCCTCTGTGCAGAGCATCTCTTTCCTCGGGTTGGAGCTGGACTCGGTCACCATGATGCTGAACTCGAGCGAGTTCGACAGAAAAAGGTTGGTCCCCTTGAAATTATTTCAGAGGCTCCTGGGGCATATGGCATCCGCAGCCACGCCGCTCGGATTGCTCCATATTAGACCACTTCAGCATTGGCTTCACGATCCGAGTCCCCAGACGCGCATGGCACGCGGGCACACACAGAGTGACTGTCACTGCGCTGTGTCGCCGCACCCTCACCCGCTGGAGGGACCCCTCTTTCCTACAGGCCGGAGTGCGCCTATGACAGGTGTCCAGGCAAGTCTTCGTCTCGACGGATGCTTCCAGTACGGCTTGGGGGGCCGTGTGTTGCGGGCATGCTGCTGCAGACCTGTGGAAGGGAACCCAGCTGCATTGGCATATCAATTGCCTAGAGCTGTTGGCAGTGATGCTCGCTCTGCACCGTTTTTTACCGGTGCTCAGAGGGCAACACGTGCTGGTCAGGACGGACAGTACGACGACGGTGGCGTATATCAACCGCATAGGGAGTATGCACTTCCGCCGCATGTCTCAGCTCGCTCGCCGTCTGCTCCTCTGTAGTCATACGTGGCTGAAATTGCTGCGCGCCATTCATATTCTGGGCGAGCTCAACCGTGCAGCCAACGGGCACTCACGGCAGCTCCTAGCCTCGGGAGAATGCAGACTCCACCCAGAGTCTGTCCAGCTGATATGGGCACAATTTGTGTAAGCCCAGGTTGACCTCTTTGCTTCCCCCGAGAACGCTCATTGCCAGTGGTTCTTTTCCCTGACCGAGGGCTCCCTCGGCACGGATGCACTGGCCCACAGCTGGCCTCAGGGCATGCGCAAATATGCGTTCCCCCCAGTGAGCCTACTCACGCAGCTACTGTGCAAGGTCAGGGAGGACGAAGAGCCGGTCTTGCTAGTTGCGCCTCTCTGGCCCAAACGGACCTGGATTTCAGAACTCTCCCTCCTCGCGATAACCCCACCTGGCAGATCCCTATGAGAGAGGACCTCCTCTCTCAGGGACAGGGCACCATCTGGCACCCTCGTCCAGATCTGTGGAACCTCCACGTGTGGTCCATAGACCAAGGAAGACTTAGGTAACCTACCAATGGCGGTGGTTAATACCATCACTCAGGCTAGAGCACCCTCTACGAGGCATTCCTACGCCCTGAAGTGAAGTCTGAGTGGTGAGATTCACTGAGTGGTGTGCTTCTCGCCGAGAAGACCCCCAATCTTGCCAGATCAGTGTTGTCCTTTCGTTCCTTCAGGATAGGTTGAAGCGGAGGCTGTCGCCCTCCACACTGAAGGTTTACGTGGCCGCCATTTCCGCTTGTCATGACGCGGTGGATGGCGGCACCATGGGAAGGCATAACCTCATCATCCAGTTCCTCAGAGGTGCGAGGCAAATATTTCCTCCACGCCCCCCTCTCATGCCCTCTTGGGATCTCGCGGTAGTGCTTACGAGCCTACGTGGAGATCCATTCGAGCCACTCGACTCAGTATCCTTGAGATTTCTGTCCCTGAAGACAGCTCTGCTGGTCGCGCTGGCCTTGATTGAGAGGGTAGGGGACCTGGAGGCATTTTCGGTCAGTGATTCGTGCCTGGAATTCGGGCCAGCCTACTCTCACGTTGTCCTGAGACCCCGGCCGGCGGGAGGCAGACCCAGCCCTTTCATTGCTGTGTCCTGTCCGCTCTTTGCGG
Organism: Danio tinwini; assembly: GCA_903798205.1. Taxonomy (NCBI): domain Eukaryota; kingdom Metazoa; phylum Chordata; class Actinopteri; order Cypriniformes; family Danionidae; genus Danio; species Danio tinwini. The sequence goes on along the minus strand of CAIGQZ010032551.1, from coordinate 3,814,923 downwards.
ATTTATGTGGACCATACTCAGAGTTTTAGATCCTCTGAGCAGCTCTTCGTCTGTTATGGTGGTAGGCAGAAGGGAAGTGCCGTATCTAAACAGAGGTTGGCCCACTGGATAGTGGATGCCATCTCCCTCGCTTACCAGAGCCAGGGCGAGCCGTGTCCCCCAGGAGTTAGAGCTCACTCCACTCGGAGTGTTGCCTCCTCTTAGTGGGTTAGCACGCGGCGCCTCTCTAACAGACATCTGTAGAGCTGCGGACTGGGCGATACCTAATACATTTGCTAGATTTTACAATCTTCGAGTGGAGCCGGTTTCCTCAAGGGTGTTGGGAAATATCGGTACATGAGGATAATCAGTAGGTGTTGTAAACGCTTGCTGCGCCTCTCTCTTTAACACAGAGATACGTGCGCCTTTTCTACTTTGCCAGTCGAGTTCCCCACTTGGCGAACCCTGCAAAGTTCCTCCAAGGCCCCCACCACCTGACTCTGCAGAAAAGTCAGGCGATGGCCTGTTACGTTGTAGGTATGCCCGCTGGTCATCCCGCGTTATGGGTATAGGTGCCTGCTATGTGCGATCCCCGCTGGCCATCCCATATGCTCACTCAGCCATAATGTAGTCCCCCCTCCTAGGCGGACTCGTGTCTTCCCTCCTCGCTAACCACCTCTTCATATGTTCACTCCCCCTTCTCAGGGCTAGTCCATGTGCTATTTTGCCACCAGGTCTCTCCCTCCGGGCAGCAGGTGGCCTCCGCAGCGTCCTCCCTATCGGGACTGAACGCTTTCCGAATGTACTGTCGTATTTCAAATTCTTAGAAACTAACTAGGTGTATTTTACGACTCCCCGAAAAATATATCTAAACCAGAAAAGGCAAGTAAGGTAAGTAAGGGCCAGAGGACACGTTGGAGGACTGTGTCTCCAGCAATGCAGGTGTGCTCGTGCTGCTGTTTTTCCACATAGCATTAAAGTTCCCTCCCGAAGGGGAACGCTCTGGTTACTAAAGTAACCCTCGTTCCCCGAGGGGGGGAACGGAAATGCTATGTTCCTTCGCCACAACGATTGTCCCTTAGCTGTTGAGAGTGTAAGCCCCTTCAGCTAGAAAAGGATGCCGCTGCTGAGCACATGCTGGGCTTTTGATGCCAAGTTAATTGTCATTGACGACAGCTGTGCACGCTGACGCCGCCAACTCATTGACATTTTATTGGCCCGTTTTTATACTCTTTCAGATGATTGGATTCTGACGAAATCCCCATAGTGGAAGTTTTTCCACATAGCATTTCCGTTCCCCCCCTCGGGGAACGAGGGTTACCTTAGTAACCAGAGCGTTACATGCTACAGTTATAATGCTCATTCTCGAGCACGATGAACACAGAAGGTATCTGCTTTGAATGCGTGCTCACACGTTTTACACTTATAAATTTCACGACCAAACGCACTCTAGGCAATTATAAATAGTGCTACAGGATGAAGTTTGCTTTCACTTTGAAATTCCCATAAAGCACACCTTTTTGCAATTTGTTTTTAAAGATGAACTGCCAGCGATGTTAAGTTTGTGTTGATGAAATATAGCATAACGGTTATGTGTGTAAATTTGGAGCGGATCGACGTCTTACATAAGCACTGCAGGTAAAATTTCAATGTTGTTATTGGTTGCTGATATATGCTTAAGTAAAATTTAACTTGTTTAAAAAAACACTAATTATAGTGACTAAAGTAGCCAAGATTTATTTATTGACACAAAATCTGACAATACATGTGGTAATTTTTATTTATTTTTTTTTCAAAAACAGGTCTGACTCACTCCCTTTCTTCGGGCATATGCTGTCCCATTAACACACCCTTATTTTATTACAATGAACAAATTTCACAAAACAAACAGTGATATTTAAAAGTAAAGTAATAGGCTATTGAAATGTGCACATAAAAAAATCACATTTACGAGAGCGAGAGAATATGCTTTGAGGCACAGTCTAGCCTATCACGCTGCATTTATTTATTATTTTAGTTTTATTATGCATTAATTTAAACATTTTGTGTTAGGGTTTAATATTTAATTGGTTATTAAATCATATTGAAAATCCAGCTATTTTGTTTATTGATCAGTTGGAGCGTCTGTTGCCGTTAAAAAAATACAGAAATGAACAACCACAGACTTGGGGCGTACGTGACCATCCACTACTCCAGATTATTTTGTTCACTTGTTATTCAGTATTCAAGTATCAAACATTTACATTAAGAAAATATTTAGGGTATTTATTTTTATACATTGTTTGTGCTCAACTGGGGTGTCTTTTTATATGTTATATATATATACCGCCCGGTAGCACTCACACCCATCATCATGAAGTGCTTCGAGCGGTTGGTCCTGGCACATCTGAAAGACTCTCTGCCATCCACACTGGACCCACATCAGTTTGCCTACCGTGGCAACAGGAGCACAGAAGATGCAGTCTCCATAGCACTGCACTCTGTACTCACACACCTGGACAATAAAAACACATACGCACGAATGCTGTTTGTTGACTTCAGCTCAGCATTCAACACTGTCATACCCTCTAAGTTAATGATCAAACTTAGAGACCTGGATATAGACACGTCTCTCTGTAACTGGGTTATGGACTTTCTGACTAACAGACCTCAGAATGTTAGATCAGACCACATTTGCTCCACCACCGTCACACTCAACACTGGTGTACCACAGGGCTGTGTGCTGAGCCCCTTCCTCTACTCCCTTTTCACCATCGACTGTAGGCCTGTGAACAGATCCAACGCCATCATCAAATTTGCAGATGACACCACAGTGATTGGTCTAATCAGCAACAATGATGAGACTGCCTACAGGGAGGAGATACAGCATCTGGCCACGTGGTGCACCAACAATAATCTGCTCCTTAACACCGACAAGACCAAGGAGCTCATTGTGGACTTCAGGAAGGGACGAACAGGCTCACATGATCCCATCTACATCAATGGGATGGCCGTCGAGCCTGTATCATCCTTCAAGTTCCTGGGGACCCACATCTCCAAGGACCTTTCCTGGACCACCAACACCTCCAGCCTGGTCAAGAAGGCTCACCAGCGCCTATTTTTCTTAAGGCAACTTAAAAAGAACCAGCTGTCATCAGCCGTCTTGGTGAACTTCTACCACTGCACAATAAAAAGCATCCTGACGAACTGTGTCACAGTCTGGTATGGAAGCTGCTCTGTTGCGGAGCGTAAGGCACTGCAGCGGGTGGTGAAAACTGCCCAACGCATCACAGGGACCACACTGCCAGCCATAGAGGACATCCAGAGGAAACACTGTCTGCGCCGAGCACGCAGTATTCTTAAAGATTTCTCTCACCCTGCTCACAGACTGTTTTCTCTCCTGCCTTCTGGCTGGCGCTTCAGGCTCCCCCGGACAAAAACCAGCAGACTAAAAAACAGCTTCTTCCCCAGAGCTGTCTCCCTCTTGAACTCTGCTCCCCACTGACTTTTTCCCCCTCTAATACACCCCACTCTCCTCTCCTCATAACTCAGACTCATCATAATCACTGCACTACTTAACATTTGCACATTTAAAAATTGCACATATTCATTGCACTGATTCATTTATTTGAACTGTACACACCTACTGCACATGTACATTTGTAAATTATGTACACATCCACTGTACATATACATTTGTAATTATGTTTATCTATCTGCACACTTCTGATTATTAATAGCAACCTGTACATTTATCCATCTATTGTAAATCTCTGTTCATAGCTAACACAACCTGTATATAATGTTGATAGTACATCCATTTGTAAATATCACCATAGTTTTTCTATAACTGCACTTTATAACTTATACCTGTATCCTGCACTTGCTGCTATTGCACTCCTGGTTAGACCTAAACTGCATTTCGTTTCCTTGTACTTGTACATGTGTGATGACAATAAAGTTGTATCTAATCTAATCTAAATGGAGATGATTCCAAAGTCGATTCCACCGACTCCAAAATTAAGAGTCAAGAATCTGAGTCGACTCCAAAAAACCCGGAACTGAAAACCCCTACTGTTTGGTTTGTGACTTTCTAAGGCATGTGATCAAAAAAGAGGACAAAAAAGAAGGAGAAGCTTGGATGAATGGTGGCTTGGTGCGCTGCAGAGAATACGTTCTAGTACAATTTGTGCTCGCCTTAGCCTTATACAATTTAAAGTATTTCACAGAATCCATTTCTCAAAAACCAGGCTATCTAAAATTTTTCCCAATATTGATGATAGATGTGACGGATGTCATGCACCACAGTGTAAGTTAAGTCATATGTTCTTTATGTGCCCTATGTTACAAAATTATTGGATTAATTATTTTTCAATTATGTCTAAGGTGTTGCAGGTAAATATAGATGCATCGCCTTATGTTGCCATTTTTGGGGTTCTAAAGATTTGGTCCCAGTTTAATTCTAAACAACTAGATATTTTGGCCTTTACCTCATTATTAGTAGGCGTCGTATTCTACTTCACTGGAAATCAAATAAGCCACCAACTACATCCCAATGGCTTGTGGATACCATACATTTTCTAAAGTTGTTTTCAGTTTTCATTTTTCTGCTCTTATTATTATTATTATAAATTTTTGTATATTTTTTTCTTCTTTTTTGTAAAAAAAAAAAGCAACAAAGATAATGATATACATCTATTTGTACTGAAATAGTGTTTGTTTTTTCGCAATAAAAAATTTGAACATAAAAAAGGAGGACGATACCCCGCCCCCTTCAAAAAATAAAATAATAAAATAACAATGCAGCTGTTTGACACAATATCCTCTAATATATATATTAGGGGTGTGACAAGATCTCGGTCGACGAGATCTTGCGGGATTAAATCACAACAAGATTTCTCGTCGAGGTGAAAAGTTGTCTCGTGAGTTGATGTTATCATGATGGCCCTGGATTAAATTTAAACCACAAATCAAGTGCTTTGCACACACCTGGTAAGGCTGGCCTCTGTGTTGCACATGCCACTCGGTTGGGCGGGTGGGTGTGACGTAACCGCTTTTTTTTCTCACCGGCCAAAGGCTGCTGCGTTATTCATGTCCAAGCAGAGGCTGCAACTATAGCCACTCAAAATAACTATGGACATTACCACGCGATGGAATGTCACTTTAGATGTGCTGAAAGTCGCATTATTGAAGGGCAGTACATATATGTAAACAACGAATTAGGCTACCATCGTGTAGGTTTTTTGCGATAGGACAGTCCACACAGCTGTTTGACAATATTCTCTGCACCTACACACATCTCTAAGTGTGCACACACATACTGAACTGCTGGAGACTTAACACCCCCGCCTTCATCATTACCAAACACGTTTATGCTGTACATGAAAAGCGGACAGTTTATTTTCCTGGTTCAAGTGACCAAATTCCACACAGGGACTAAAAAAAGGTTTTATATGTGTGATGTAGCACAAATATTTAAGCATGTTCACTAGAGAGAAAGAGAGCGCACCATCCGCCACGTAATACTGTTGCATACATCACGTGCAGAAATCATGCCATGGACATTACATTCAATTCAATTCAATTCATCTTTATTTGTATAGCGCTTATACAATGTAGATTGTGTCAAAGCAGCTTCACATAGAAGTTTATAGTGAATTGAAAAGTGTCAGTTCAGTTTTCAGTGTTAAGTTCAGTTTAGTTTAGCTCAGTTCAGTGTGGTTTAATAATCACTACTGAGAGTCCAAACACTAAGGAGCAATTCCATCGATGCGCAGCTCTACAGATCCCGAACCATGCAAGCCAGAGGCGACAGCGGCGAGGAAAAAACTTCACCAATTGGCGAAAGTGAAGAATTTAAAAAACCTCGAGAGAAACCAGGCTCAGTTGGGCACGACCATTTCTCCTATGGCCAAACGTCTTGTGCAGAGCTGCAGTCTAGGCGCAGTAGCTGGACCTCCGCGAAGACACGTCTGTCCTTGGAGCATCACAGGAATCAGTCTTATGCTCTCCATCATGACCACCACAGCAGCAGCTCAGGATACGGCCTGGTCCGGGAACCTTGGGATCGTCTCGTCGCTGATCTTGGATCGCATCAGTGGCACTGCATAGTCTGAGGGTCTCGAGATGAGTACCCCCAGGTGGAAATACAGAATAAGGAGAATAATTAGCGTAGCTGCTGTTCATAGTGTATATAAACAAGAAGCAAAATCGTGTGTGGGGCACATCATGCGTCATACCGCTATGTAATGCACTGAGTGTATGCTTTGCTTAAAATATAGGTCTTTAATCTAGTTTTGAAGAGTGAGAGTGTGTCTGAGCCTCGGACATTATCAGGAAGGCTATTCCAGAGTTTAGGGGCCATAAATGAGAAGGCTCGACCTCCTTTACTCGATTTAGCAATTCTAGGTACTACAAGAAGCCCTGAGTTTTGAGATCTTAAAGAGCGGGTTGGATTGTAGCGAGACAAGAGCTTGGTTAGATAAACAGGAGCTAGATTATTTAAGGCTTTATAGGTAAGAAGCAATATTTTAAATTCAATACGAAACTTAACAGGCAGCCAGTGTAAGGAGGATAAAATTGGGGTGATATGATCATATTTTCTAGACCTGGTAAGAACTCTGGCAGCTGCATTTTGTACTAGCTGAAGTTTGTTAATAGAGGATGCTGGGCAACCAGCAAACAGAGCATTACAGTAATCCAGCCTAGAAGTCATGAAAGCATGAACTAGCTTTTCTGCATCTGAGATGGATAGCATATTTCGCAATTTAGCAATATTTCTTAGATGAAAGAAGGCAGTTTTTGTGACATGGGATATATGATTTTTAAAGGTTAAATTGCTGTCTAATATGACACCCAGATCTTTTATAGTAGAGCTAACGCTAACTTTGTATCCCTCTAATTGCAGGTCGAGTTGTGAGAACTGCTGTGTGCAGGATTTAGGCCCAATAAGTAATAATTCTGTTTTGTCTGAGTTTAAGAGAAGAAAATTGTTGGTCATCCAGTCTTTAACATCTTTAATACACTCAGTTAGCTTAGACAGTTTAGACATCTCATCCGGTTTAGTTGAAATATATAATTGAGTATCATCTGCATAGCAGTGAAAACTGATCCCATGTTTTCTAATAATGTCCCCCAGGGGAAGCATGTATATTGTAAACAGCAAAGGGCCTAAAACTGATCCTTGAGGGACCCCGTACTTTACCAGTCTTACTTGTGAAAGTTGTCCATTAATATTCACAAACTGGTAACAATCAGCTAAGTATGACCTAAACCATTGAAGAGCCTGTTCTTGGACACCTGTAGAATATAAGCGGTCTATGAGAATATTGTGATCAATGGTGTCAAAAGCGGCGCTAAGATCTAGTAGAACTAATAGTGAGATGCACCCTTGGTCGGCAGCTAAGAGTAAATCGTTGGTTATTTTCACTAATGTGGTTTCTGTGCTGTGATGAGGCCTGAAACCTGACTGAAACACTTCAAAAATATTGTTCATCTGCAGAAAGGAGCATAATTAGGTAGAAACAACTTTTTCAAGTATTTTAGACATAAACGGAAGATTTGAAATAGGCCTATAATTAGCTAGGTTGCTGGGATCCAGTTGTGGTTTCTTAATAATAGGTTTAATAACAGCTAGCTTGTAAGGATTTGGAACATGGCCTAAAGCTAAAGAAGAGTTGATAACGTTAAGGAGAGGTTCTCCTATAACAGGTAGCAAATCTTTCAGTAATTTTGTTGGAATTGGATCTAACATACAAGTAGCTGGTTTGGAACTATTTATAATTTTATCTAGCTCTTCCTGTTCTATGATTTTGAAGCATTGTAGGTTATTTTGATTCAGTGGAATGTTTACTGGATCTGGAGTATAAGGTGGTGCAGAAAGTTTAACATCTTCTATTTTCTGTCTAAAGTCTTCTATCTTATCACTGAAAAAATTCATGAAGTCATCACTACTAATATGCAGTGGGACATTTTGTTCCAAGGATGACTGATTATTTGTTAATTTAGCAATGGTGCTAAATAAAAATCTAGGATTGTTATGATTATTTTCAATCAGTTTGCGAAGGTGCTCAGCCCTGGCAGATTTAAGAGCCCTCCTATAGCTGGACATACTGTCTTTGTACGCAATTCTAAAAACCTCTAAGTTTGTTTTTTTCCATTTACGTTCCAGGGCACGGGTTGCTGTTTTGAGAGCGCGAGTATGACTATTGTACCATGGTGTAGTTTTGTTCTCTCTAGCCTTTTTTAATTTAATGGGTGCCACCGTATTTAGTGTGCTAGTAAAGATGGCATCCATACTGCTGGTTACTACATCAAGGTCATTTACGTTTGCGGGTGTATTTCGAATTAAAGAAAGATCAGGTAAGTTACTTATGAATTCATCCTTAGTGGATGGAACGATAGTCCTACCAGGGCGGTATATTGGTGCAGATCTGATAATTTCAGGTGAACGCAGCTTATATAGCAAGAGGTAGTGGTCTGTAATATCATCACTTTGTGCTATGTCTACATCAAAGACCTCAATTCCGTAAAACAATATTAGATCTAATGTATGCTTTAAGCGATGGGTTGGACCAACCGCATTTTGTTTTATCCCAAGTGAATGTAGTAGATCCATAAAGGCGAGCCCTAGTGTATTATTGGAGTCATCTACATGGATGTTATAGTCTCCTACAATTAGTATATTATCAGTTTTAACTAGTAAGTCAGAAATAAAATCAGAAAACTCTTTTAGAAAATTGACATAGGGTCCTGGGGGTCTATATATGGTGATTATAGCAAGAGATATCGTAGGTTTTTGCATAATATTTGGTAGCATAACATTAAGAGCTAGTACTTCAAAAGAGTTAAACATAAGTCCCTTTCTCTGACTAGCATTAAGAATATCACTAAAGATTGATGCAACTCCACCACCACGACCAGTTTGATGAGCCTCATGCTTATATGAGAATCCTGGAGGAGTAGCTTCATTTAAGCTAATATAGTCATTTTGTTTCAGCCAGGTTTCAGTGAGACAGAGTGCATTAAGATTGTTATCTGTTATTATTTCATTTATGATAAGTGTTTTAGGTGCTAGTGACCTGATGTTTAGGAGACCAAGCTTTACGAAGTTTGTATTATCACTTTTTATTGGATTTTCAGCTTTTATTCTTAATAGATTTTTTCTAGAGCACACAGTACGTTTAATTGTTGATCTAATAACACGAGGAACAGACACAGTCTCTATGGGGTACTCTAGACATGTGTTACTATAATTTAAGTTGGACGAACAAGAGTCTATATGGGTAAAATGAGAATTTTGGGAATTTTTACTTACTAGTCAGACAGAACGAAGCATCTTAGAGATGTTGTCCGACAGCAGTTCAGCTCCAGCTCGACTAGGATGCAGCCCGTCAGCGTGGAAGAGCCTAGGACGCTCCCAGAAAAGATTCCAGTTATTAGCAAAGAGCAATTTCTGTTCATTACACCATGTTAATAGCCATTCATTCAGAGCAAAAAGTCTACTGAACCTTTCATTTCCTCGGCGGTAGGTAGGAAGCGGTCCAGAAACGATGATCTGCGTGGCGGGCGAGGTGCGTCGAACCGTCTCGATCAGGCTCCTGAAGTCCCTCTTCAGGATCTCCGACTGGCGAAGCCCGGTGTCGTTCGTCCCCACATGGAGGACAACGGCACCGAGGCTCTCGCCAGCGCTCAGGATACTCGGAATCTGTATAGAAATATTCTTAATGCGAGCACCAGGAAAGCAAAATGTGCGTACTTTATTACCTGAAGTGGAGGCAGGACGGACGTGGCAGACGATGGAGTCACCGATGATAGCCACATCGTGACCCGTCTCGCGGAGAGAGGCGAAGCGGTTCTCCGTGGAGATCTCGAACACGGGAGGAGGAGACTCTCTGCCCCGGGGCTTTCTGAGCACCCTATGCGGCTGCACCCAGGGGCCGTGGTAGCCGGGTGTCGGCGTGAACGACCCCTGGGCACACCGCGTCCTAGGTGCGCTGGGCCTGGACAGAGAAACACGTGGGGTTGAAGTGGACAGAGTGTCGCGGTTGTATTGTGCACTTACCTCAGATGAGCGCACTGGCACACGGGACACAGCGAGCGTGGCCAGCTGCGTTGTAAGTTCAGCCCGTCTCACCTGCAGAAGGCGGATGCGTTCATCCAGCCGTCCCAGCTCCATGTCCAGCGCCTCCATCGATGTCTCTCCTGCACACAAGGACAGAGACACAAGCGACATCGTACAGGGTAACGAGCAAAGCCAGTAAGTGAGAAAATTAGGGAATGAAAGCAGTCGGTAGCTTTAGCTGACTAGCGATGCTAGCAGGCCAAAACTACAAACAACAGGCGGATACTCGAGGGACAGAACGTTTTTAAAGTAGATTTATTTGTATAAAGTGCTAAATGTTGTAAATGTATTTAGGGATTGTTCCCCTAAGTAGTATTTAGTGAAAGTGGAGGTATTTGATAATAAAAATGCAAATTGCGAATCTATGCAACAGAGAGCTCCAAACACAGTCCGTTTAGCGTAGCAGTAGCGTAGCACTGCGTAGCAGTGACATCAAGATGCCTACTGGTTTAAAAAGGCCTAGATTAAAAAAAAATAAACTACAGCAAAAAAACTTGTCAAGAAGAAAATAAAAAAATTAAACCATGTCAACTGAATAAATACAGGAATGGAGAAAAAAAGAGCGCTTTATTATCAGCTGTTAGTCAGTGCCCACTTTTTTTTTCTGGTCATTGCGCCTTTTGCCGTGTGCTGTGTAATTGCAGTCAATCGTGTACGAGTCACATTTAAAAGATGATAAATGTAAGCAGGTCATCAAAAAAAATCCGACACTGTCAGAAAATCTGAATTGACCATCAAGGTCTGCAATGTAAATACTCTGAAATGCTATAGGAGAAAAGCCTGTCAGTAGAGTTTGCTATTTTCTATTTAAATATAAAAAATATTTTGCAGTTTTAGCATGTTCATTGCATAAAATTCAATTTAAACTAATATAAAACTATTGCATACATAAAATTATGGGAATAATTATGAAAATTGTATACATAAAATTCATTACAAGTTAATTAAAAAACACCTTAATTGTTTTGCATTTTGTGATAGTTTTTTTTAAATAAAAATCTATTTTCCATTCATATTTTAGCAAAATATTTGAATTCTAAGATTGTTCCATTGATATTCATCATTAAGGATTTCTTTAAAATAGTGTAAAAATCTCGTCTCATTCTCGTGAACCCAATCTCGTGTCTCGTGGAGTAGGCGTCTCATCACACCCCTAATATATATATATATATATATATATATATTAGGGCTGTCAAAATTAGCGCGTTAACGCACCAGATTAATTTGAAATATTTAACACGTTAAAAAAATTAACGCATTTAACGCAGTTGCAATTTCCTGTTGTGGCCGACGTGTGTTCAGGGCCGGCGCGTCCGTAGAGGCGACCTAGGCGGCCGTAGAATAGTGAGCGAACCCCCCCCGGTTCTCACTTTCATCCGCGACACCCACCCCCTCCCTCCCGGTCCTTCCTTTCATCTGCGAACCGGTCACTTTTTATTTCACTTTCGAGTTGAAGGCGGGCGGCATGATTGCCTAGAGAGCCAGTTCAGCTTGCTCCAGCTCTGCGTGTGTTTAATGTGCAAAGAAATATGGATAAAACCAAGGAAGCGCTTTTAGAAGGAAAGTTTCAGTATAAAACAACTAAGGTTGCATCACCTGAAGGGAGTGCGCTGAGTAATGATACCATTATTTCTTTTAAACTGTAATGGGCCTCAGCAACATAATGATTTCTTATTCTTATTTAACAGACAATTAAAAACAAAAATGTTTATCATTTAACACCTTTTACATGACACTGTCTCTTTGCAGTGTGTTCAAGTAAAAAAAAAATTAATAAAAATAAAGAAACCCACTTTTTGACTCCTACTATCCATGTGCACCACTGACAGGTCAAATCTGCTCTCTCTCTCTCTCTCTCTCTCTCTCTCTCTCCCCCCATGTTGGTGTGGGTTTTCTCCGGGTGCTCCGGTTTCCCCCACAAGTCCAAAGACATGCGCTATAGGTGAATTGGGCAAGCTAGAATTGTCTGTAGTGTATAAGTGTGAATGAGTGTGTATGGACTTCAGTGATGGGTTGCAGCTGGAATGGCATCAGCTGCATAAAACATATCCTGGATAAGTTGACAGTTCATTCCTCTGTGGCGATCCCAGATTAATAAAGGGACTAAACCAAAAAGAAAATGAATGAATGAATATATATATATATATATATATATATATATATATATTTGTGTATGTGTTTTTAAAGAAAAAATAACAAACAATACTTCTAAAAATAATAATAAATAATAATAACAATCCAAGACATTAAGACATTAAATCGTTTAAAGGCCTTAAAATATTAAGTTCAGTTGAAAGTAGCCTAATATAATTTTAAATTTCACCCTGAAAAAAAATATCATACATCACTAGAAAAAGTTTATCACTTTCATTTTTTCCTTTATTCAGCGTAGTTCCTGGCTTTTTAATAGTTTTAATTAATTATACAATATATTTTTTATAAATTTGTAATAGCCTATCATCTAAACTTTCAGGTAATACATTTGAGGTGCCCGGCTGTAGCACTTAATAAATGAAACAAGAGCAGATGATTTGCAGAGGACAATAACATATGTGCGTCCTGGCTTTATTTATAACGTACATAGAGCCAGTGGCACTATGGGCCACTTGTGCTTTTTTTCACAAACTACTTAATTATTCAAAGTCTCTTTTTTTCATGCATCACTCTGCAGTCTTCATAAACAAGATATTTAAATAACTTAAACTCAAAATAATCTTCCATGTTAATTTATTTGACAAGTAACTTTGTATTGTAGGATAACACATTTTTTACATTCTAGTACATCAAAGTACATTTTCGCATCTGTAAACTTTGACAGATGCAGTTGCCCTCCCATTAACTTAAAATAATGTTTTTTCAAGTGATCTTTAACAAACCAAGGACATTTTCACAGTATTTCTTATAAAACAAAAATAATCATTCTGGAGTCATAATAAGTCTTATTTCTTATAGTTTATTTTGTTAAAAAAAAGCAGTTTTTAAGTTTTTAAAAAACAATTTTGAGGTCAGTATTATTAGCCTCCGTCAGAAATATTTACGTTATACAATAACTTGACTAATTATTTCAACTTTCCTGGTTAACATAGTTAAGTCTTTAAATTACACTTTAATATGAATCAAAGACTATAAAATATTTAAAGGGACTTTAATCTGAATACAACTATCTTGCAAAATAACTAGTAAAATATTATGCACTGACTGAGAAAGATCAAGCAATTAGAAATTAGTTAAACTTATGTTTAAAAACATGTTGTAAATAATCATGTGTCTGAAGACTCGTGCTTTTACACTACTGAAATCAAAAATGAATAAAAGCAAAACTAAACGAGTTGAATATTACTTTTATATGAGCGTGACTGAAAACTACATTTGATCAATGTGTTACATCTGTTCTGTACTTGTCGACTGTAAGTTCAAGACAGCAATTTCTAATGTAAAACTATGTGCACTCAACTTCTGATCAATAATTGCCTTGCCGAGGACTTCATATATCAAACGTTTTAAAATCACTATTGAAAACAAAAGTCTAAGATAATTAACAGTGGACATTTTGATAGTGTTACACAACATGAACATGACTGAAGTTGAATCTTTCTATTACCTGAGTCAATTTGGTGGTTAACTTCTGACGAATGTGGGAAACTGATGAGCGCAGCATCGTCACTGACAGAGAGAGCGAGTGTGCGCCACACCGAGAGGGTGCAAGAGAAGCCCCAGGCATATTTCCGCAGTCTGCCTCGATGGCTGATTTCGCGTCTCTGTGGCATTTTGACACAAAAATACGCGTCCAAATTTAAAGGGGACAGATGGGTTGGGCCAAGCATGTTGGGCCAAGCTTCTATAGGAGCACCATAGAAGTGTGCACGCATTTAAAACAATTTCATGATCAGTGGCTTCCTCATGCACGCACATTATAAGACTACACAATATCATTATTCACAACAGCCTAGGTAGGTCTACAATGACATCCCCGAATGACGTCCAGAATGAAGCAGTTACTGCTCCTTCTTGTGCACAATGAACACTGAAGGGGCAAACCATCAGGCCGTCTGCTTTGATGACGATGAACCTCACGATAAACCCCCCCGTCCTCAAAAAAAAAAATTTATTTGTGAAAATCACAGGGGTCACCCCATTGAGTTTGGAAAATACAAAATTTCCATATTTATATAGAAGAATCACATCCCTGCTTTCTACATCAAATATCAAATATATCAAATATTAAAATCAAGAGCCATAACTTGTGCTCCTTTCTTGTTTAACCCCCCAAAACAAGCCCTCAGGTTCAATATTAAATGCAGACACTACCTTAAATTCCTTAAAAAGTGCAAAAGGCATCTTCAGCATACTTCAAATTCAGACCAGATCCGAAGCCAGTTGTGAAATCCAGGTGAGGTCCCATGACCACTTGACCCTCCAAAGAATAAGTGATTGTTAGACGTTGTATTGCTGGGGAAAGAAAGACTAAATTAGAGGTTTATGAATTATACAATTTGTTTGTACAAATAATGTTGACATTTCATACACTGCTTATTGAAAACTAAGCAAACAAACACACATGCCCAGTAAAATTGTAAAGAAACAAAAAATCTTTGTCTAATATCTAACATTACTTAGCATTAACATTATAATGACATTAATAGCCTAGCTACTAGTGATGCGTGGATGGCGGTTATATCCGCAGGCGCTGCGGATAATCCGTGGGTCAGGCGGGTCGGGTAATAAAAAAATACATTACGATTAATTGCGGGTGGATGTAGCAGGACATAGCAGTTGACCAGCAAAAAATCTGAGAGTGGACTTCGCAGAATGTGAAGATGAGACGCCCAAAATAATGGATGAAGTGCAAGAGTACTGTGCAAACTTTCAGTTAGAGGAGTCATCAGAGGAAAATCTGCTATCATTCAGGGAGAAACAAGATCGCTTATTTACATGAATGCAGCGCCTTGCAAGGAGAAGCTTGTGCTTTCCTGCAACAAAAATAGTGCGAGCGAACGCTCATTTAGTGCAGCTGACTGTGTTTTGGAGGTGAGGCTGAATCCAGGCACAGTAGATGCTATTCTGTTTTTGCACAGTGCAAAGAAAAAGGCCAAGTAAACATAACATAGCTGCCATTTAGGCTGAAGTGGCACCAATTTTGTTATCTTTTTCCTGTAGCCTATATGTAAAAACTGAATCTGCTGTTATATACGAACGATCTACAGTGACCTATCATCATGCTTAAAACAAAGAATTAGAATTATTAAAGTGTCGGGTGCGGATATATATTAGATAAAATAATATTTGCGGGCGGGTGGTGGATGGATGATTAGAATGAGGGAGTGGATTTGGGTAACATTTCAGCTGATCCGCGCATCTACTAGTTACAGTTGTTTTTACACCAATTCTTTTTTTAATAGAACTACTGGAAGAAGAAAAAGAGTTTGTACATGAAACTGCTCACAACAAATCTCTGAAAAACTTGACATTTAAAAATCTAATAAAAATGAGGAGGACATTAACATTACCTTGAGTAATCAAGTGAGGGGTGATTGATAGTATCACAGTTTTTCAACATCAAAGACTGTGGCTGCAAAAAAAAAAAGATACATATAATAAGAGTAGAATAAGACTCAACATTTAACAATCTAAATCTATCATACACCCTTGTTTTTCAAGATTGTTTTTGTCATTTTTTGCAATATTTTGGCGGTAATTTCAAGAACTTTGCGATTAAAAAATATATCTAAATATAAAAACTATAAGCCCCGATATTGACTAGACGACAGGTTTTGAGAAATCGCCGAAAAATGGCTGAAATCACAGGCAAATCGCTACTCGTTCATGTGAGTGACAATCACAAAGTGTGAACTATCAAAGACGCCATCAGAGAGAATCGCAGATAAGTCGCCGACGAATCATGGCGTATAAAATGTGTTCTGACTGAAAAAAACATTGGCGATTACCTACAGCCAATGAGAAAGCAGCATTTACCTAGCGTGGGTACCTGCAGGCCAGCGGAGGTTGGGGGAGAAGTTAAAATCGCTTATTTTCAGTTTATTTGGACCCAAGAAATGGAGGAAAAACTAGAGCATGAGGAAAAACTAGAGCATGAGCACCCGTGTCTGTTTGACGTGTCATCTAAGCAACATTACAACCAGGTCGAAACAGAAAAAAGTTGTGAAGAAATTGCTTATTTCCTTCAAAGGCCAGGTAAGCAAAATAAGTACATTTTCTACCCCACTAAAGGCTTCTTTTTCATTATGTAGTTAATAACACAATATATACTATGTGACCTTGCGTTGTTTCCATGTCACTTCTCACGTGTGTTTAGTTGTGAGACGTAGTTTGGACAAAGTTGTTGGTGATTCTTCCTATTTTAAAGTCATGCAGTGTGAAACACCCTGTAACTGATCCATCTTGGAGTGGAAACAAAGCAGCGACAAAACGCAACCCCAGATAGTCATGCAGTGTGAAAACATCTGACACGACTACTTTGAAGATCATGCAGTCTGAACTCGGCATAAAACACAAGTTGCTGTAAAACATCTCCCGTTAACTACAGGGAAAGAGTTAAACAAAATAACTTAGCGATTTGATGCACATCATAAAAACCAGCCATACATGTAAAGCACAAATAATGTGCTTCAATTTTGTCACGTCCATCTGTCGTCATCCGTGTACCAATCTCCATCTGTCTGTACCACTGCTTCGTTTGCTAGATGTTTGCTCCAACTTTCTTTTGCAGTCTAAAGCGACTCAAACGCACAAAACGTCCAATTCGTGCCACCAAATGTCTAATCCAAGCGGCAACCTCCCACCAATTGGCCAATTTTACAGCTGATAAAAACATGTTTACAGCCTGGTACAAAAGATGGCTTTGGTTCATAAAGCTATTACCCTTCATGACAACTGTGAGGGAGTTGAACTCATCTGTTTTGTTTTTATTTAGTTTTATAAGATCTGTATAATTAAGGGCATGGCCATTTGAGTAAGAGCTAAGTCTCATCACCTAAGCTGATTCCGGCTGATTAGCAGCTAAACTCTGCAAATACATCATATTTTAGTTTTGTTTTAGGTTTCTTTACACAGTCAATTGCCTTTTGGTATTATTTCCTACAATTATCAGATACTATAGCATGCTGTGTGCACTTAATTGTGCTCACAAACCATTCAGGTTGCTTTCATTTCCCAGGTGAGTGAAATTATATACTTATATACCATCTCTATAAATGTTTTTTTTTATTATCTAAAATAATTCATCATTTATAATTTTCTTTAGACCTGTAATGCACTCCAGAATCTGACAGATTGATTATCTGTAGTCATCTGAAACATTGTCATACAGTGTTATGCCTGGATTTCATAACTGGCCTTGCATTTACAAACATGGACTATATTGGAAGTATTTGGAAGTCATTTGTGTTTTCCTCCTGGCTCAATGTATTATGTTTTTAAAAGACTAAACACTTTATTGATATAGTATACAACCAAGCACATGTGGTCAGAACACAAACGAGTCGCAGGTAATGAAGTGTTAAACGTTTCTCCCAAAAGAAAAAAAGAAAAGCCTGTCTAAGCCAAACGCTAGTAGGAGTTTGTAGCTCCGCTCACGCTCTGCCTTTTTTCCCCCTATTTGGTCACACCCAGTGGGTGCGATGACGCGAGAACAAAATGGTGATGGTTGGCCACGCCTACTTGTAGCTTCATTTGCGCTCTTCAGAAACCTATGAGTGATGTTACGGATACTACGTCCATGTCTTTTACAGACTATGGTCTAATCCCATCTTTGCATTGACCACATGCAAATCACTTGCACCTCATCCACGCCTTACTGCACAAGAAAAGTCCACCCCTGCCCCCATTCCATGTAATGTAATGACTGTGAGGACGCAGGTGAGATCAGTGTTGCCAACTTAGCAACTTTATCGCTATATTACTGGATATTTTTTATAGACTCACATTTGTCCATACTGTATCATTCCTGCCTTTCTCAACGAGCTGCGGGTGATGCCGTCGGCCCCTCCTTCGCATCAGAGCACTAACAGGCAACCCAGCCCAGTGTTGCCAACTTAGCAACTTTGTCGCTATATTCAACGACTTTCCAGGGCCCCTTAGCAACATATTTTCAAAAAAGCGACTAGCAACAAATCTAGCAACTTTTTTGTGTTTTACTGGAGATTTTTATAGACCCTCGTATGTCCATACTGTACCGTTCCCTACTCTTCTCAACAAGCTGTGGGTGATGCCGTCAGCCACTCCCCTGCCTCAGAGCACTGACAGGCAGCCCAGTCAGTCCTCGTACAGCAGTCTCTCCCACATGCAGCAGATCACTCCTCTGCGTACCGATGGCAAATGATTTAGCATTGTTCTGCTTCTATTTTACTTTATCAATTTAATTTGATCGTTTATTCTTTTCTTGTTTACAATCACAGATATTTTAGTGACAGTTTCGGAACTTGTCTGAGTTTATTACGTCTGGGAGCTTACTGCAAATTAACTACACATCTATACTGATATACTGTATTCAAACAGCAAAAAAAAAATTGTTACATTAACATGCATTCATAAAGCGTAGTGCAAATATAAATACCCCTTTAAAAACCATAGGCTGTTAAACAAACAGAAATGGAAGATTGTGATGACGTCAGTAATATGCAAATTTACATGATGTAATCTAGCGACTTTTAGGGCACAGCTTAGCACCTTTTCATTGTAAATAGTTGGCAACAGTGGCCCAGCCCTCATATAGTGCAGTCAGTCTCTCATACTGCAGCCTGAGAGCAGATCGCTCCTCTGTGTACCGACGGCAAATGATTTAGCTCCGTGAGCGTGAGGTATTTTCCTTGTAATGTTACAGTCAAGCCGGTCTGCTTCTCCTTTGTTTTAAATTTAACAATTTCATTTGGTTTGGTTTGGTCTGTTTATTCTTTTCTTGTTCACAATCAGAGAGATTTTAGTGACAGTTTTGGAACTTGTGTGAGTTTATAATGTCTAGGAGATTACTGCAAATTCATTATACATCTATACTGATATCCTGTATTCAAACAATACATTTAATTAAATTTTTAAATGATTTTCTTTTTTAATAAGCTTGATTGATGACTTAATTCACTCGGCCACGGTAAAACAACATGCTCTTCACGCTAACTTATGGCGGAAATCAATATTGTGACTGTAGCACATGCTGACGCTATCCCCAACAGCACATCTCTACTGGTTTATGTCCCGATACAACATTTTAACTTCCGATACGATACCGATATTGCAGCCTTCAGTACTAACCGATACCGATACAAATCCGATATAATAATCAGCGCAAATCATGAATACTTTACTTTTACCTGTTTCGTTGAGAGTAATGTATGAACGGCTAGATCATACATTAGATTTTTTTTAAGAAGATAAGCATTTCCAGGGCTTGACGCTTACTTTTTTCAGGAGGAGGACATGCGCTCCTAAGTAGAAACATTTAGGAGCACATTAAAGATTTTAGGAGCACAGTGAAAATGTATAAAATAAATAGTGTTTTTGCCTAATAAATGTACACGAGGAGATTTCTAAACAAAGCAGTGTCATTCATTTGAATACAATAAGTACACTAGGTTTTATTTTACTGCAACAACAGCTTTGATTATGGCTGTATTAATGCTCCCAAACAAAACATCATTTATTTTATAATAATATATATTGTACATATTATCTTTAACATAGATATACTTGGAGTAGCTGGATTGAAACACACATTTTCTCCACAGCACATGAAATAATGTGACTTTTAAAAACAATTTTATTTATCAAAATTAATTTAATTTGCATAATATATTGCACAGATTCCACCCTAATTCCCACATGGGAAAAGTATGACAATGTAAAGAAATACAGAACTACAAACTCATGCAAAGCTGACACTGTTTATCTGAGCACTTTATCTTTCTGGACTTTTAAAAGAATAGTTAAATATGGGAATACCATTATTTCTTTTAAACTGTAATGGGCCTCAGCAACAATGATTTCTTATTCTTATTTAACAGACAATTAAAAACAAAAATGTTTATCATTTAACACCTTTTACATGACACTGTCTCTTTGCAGTGTGTTCAAGTAAAAAAAAAAAAAAATTATTAAAATAAAGAAACCCACTATTTGACTCCTACTATCCATGTGCACCACTGACAGGTCAAATCTGCTCTCTCTCTCTCTCTCTCTCTCTTTCTCTCTCTCTCTTTCTCTCTCACGCGCGCGCATATAAAGTAATGAAAAAACGCAGCTATAGAAAGCGAAAGCACAGTATATAATGAGCTGGATCAGTCTATTTAGTTAAAGGTTTTGTGAACAGGTCACGTCTCTGTGGGTCTGCAGCAGCAGAGCATGCGTTTCTCACACACACAGAACCGGGCCGCTGAGGTAAAGTCTTTTGTGTGGGAAGCGCAGATGTTGAATTGGGTATCGATCACACTGGATGCACCATGATATGCCATGACCGAATTGTAAACGTTTTCTATGAGGCTCGCACGACTCATTTTAAATGCCATAAAATTCTGAAATTATCGCACATTACAGGATGTTTTGCCTTATTGATTGTACATCGTACAGAGGTCGAAATTATCGTACAAATACAATAATTATCGTACGTCTGGCAACACTGAGCGGTCTTTACATTGTTTTGTGTACAACGTGCGAGCCTCATAGAAATCGTCTACAATTCGGCCATGCATGGCATATCATGGCACATCCAGTGTGAGACCCAATTCAACACCAGCGCTTCCCACACAAAGGACTTTACCTGGGCGGCCCGGTTCTGTGTTCACAAGAAACTGAGAACACTCTGCCAAAGACTCACATGCTCTGCATGCAGACCCATAGAGACGTGCTGGATATAGTACTGCTGTTCTGACTTTGGTAGCAGCTTTGAGAAGAGCGTGAAAAAACACGCAGAAAAAAGCCTTTTACTGAATAGACTGACCGAGCTCATTATTTGGGGTGACAAATTCATCCTCTTTTCCCCGGACATGTCCAAGATTTGCTTTCGATATTAATTTTATTCGTTTTTGCATTACTTTATGAGCAAATGTCTCAATCTCTCAGCAGCACCAAGACTACAGCAGAGAGAGAGAGAGAGAGAGCACATTTGACCTGTCAGTGGTGCACACTGAAAAAAAACACACCAACTTTTTAAAAATGTTGTTTGTTAAATAAGAATAAGAAATTATTCTGTTGCTTAGGGCCATTAAAGTTTAACAGAAAAGATGGTATTACTTTAGGGCAGAAGGAAACTTTAATTCATAAAGGGATTCCTATATTCAGCTCTACTTTAAAAAGCCCAGAAAGATAAAGTGCTCTGATAAACAGTGTCAGCTTTGCACATGAGGTTGTAGTTGTGTCTTTCCATTTTCGTAATCTTCCCATGTGGAAAGTAGGGTGGAATCGGTAGAGTATATTATGCAAATAAATTAATTTAGATAAATAAAATTAGTCACATTATTTTATGTGCTGTGAAAAAATGTGTTTCAATCCAGCTACTGCAAGTATATTTATATTAATGATAATATGTACAATATATATTATTATAAAATGAATAATGTCTTGGGGGTGACGCAGTAGGTAGTGCTGTCGCCTCACAGCAAGAAGGTAGCTGGTTCAAGCCTCGGCTGGTTCAGTTGGCGTTTCTCTGTGGAGTTTTCATGTTCTCCTTGCGTTTATTAACTTAACAATAACTCCCTTTTTCTGCTGCCCAGTGTGAAAGCTACTTTTTTAGCTTGAAACTGGATCAAAACTTGAACAAGAAGCTGTCTAGGCATGTCCACAACTGAAGACTTGATTCAGATCAGTTTAGAGAGGCCTTCATTACAGCAATTTGATCCCAGTCCTGCTGTGGACCGCTAGCTAAACTCCATACAGCTTAAATTAATTAATTCATTAATTAATTCGGCTTAGTCCCTTTATTATTAGGGGTCGCCACAGTGGAATGAACCGCCAACTTATCAAGCACATGTTTTACGCTGCGGATGCGATTCCAGTCAGAACCCATCACTGGGAAACATTCACACTTGCTCATTCACACACATGGACAATTTAGCTTACCCAATTTACCTGTACCGCATGTGTTTGGACTGTGGGGGAAACCGGAGCACCCAGAGGAAACCCATGCCAACACGGGGAGAACATGCAAACTCCACACAGAAATGCCAACTGACCCAGCCAAGGCTTGAACCAGTGACCTTCATGCTGTGAAGCGAATGTGCTACCCACTGTGCCACTGCGTCGCCACAGCTTAAAATAATAAATTATCAAATACTATTTAAGCGGTTATTAAGTAGAATAAAACCTATTGTACTTATTGTGTTCAAATGAATGAAACTGCTTTGCTTTTAAAGATCTTCTCGTGTGCTATTATAAGGCAAAAAACACAATTTATTATATTATATTATATATTTATTATATATATTTTTACTGTGCTCCTAAAATTAGGAGCATGTGCTACTCCTGAAAAAACTAAGTGCCAAGCCCTGCAGAATGTTGTGAGACTGCTGTACAGGAGTTATGATTATGGATTATAGATCGCAAAATTTTGCGTTTTTTATTTTAGCATTTTTTTTTTAAAAGCATGACGGTAAAACACGAACGTGGTTATGAATATATTAAAACGTGTTTGTTTCTTGTAAAAATTCTTAATAATGACAAAAAATACTAATTTGTGGCTCTCCTTACTTCCGGGTAACTATTCTGTCGTTGTAGCAGGTGTATACTGGGAAATTTTCTTATCCTTTGGTTTCGAGTGTGGTCCTGAAAAATCTTCGTTCGAAGAGCTATCCACCCATTCCCCTTAGCCCTTCGCCTTCAAGCTAAAGAGAATTGGGACACCTCTACCCCTTCACGGGAATGCGCAAAACGAGGGGTAGGGGTAAGGGGAAGGGCTATGGGGTAGAATTGGGATTGGGCCTTAGCGACTTTTTGAGCAGAGCTTAGCACCTTTTCATTTCATTTCATTCGCTGCTTATGCAACATCTATAAGTCATGTAAAACAATTAATTGCAAACTGAAATAAATATAATTTAATTATATTTAATTATAAAGTTAGACATCACTGCATTTAGTGAGGTATCTGAGTACAAGACACTGAATATGTACAGCATTGTGCAAAAGAATAAATACACCCTTATTTACAACAAACATAAACTTCCTTTGGGTAGAGCTGTGCACAACTGTAAACAATATTGCAGTACATATTGGAACTGAACCTACAACATACACAGGTCTGTAAATCATTCATGAAATTGTTCAATTTAGAAGACATTTTCAGAAAAAAAAGATTTAAAGATTTTAAATAAAATTAGCTTGACAGATTTTGACAACTATTTCAACATTTTTGTTTGTAATGACTAGGGCTGTGTATTGGCAAGGGCCTCACGATACGATATATATCGCGATATCAGCTTGGTAAAAAAGCTGCACAACCAACTGGAACTAACCAACAGTATCTGAGGTTTTCACTAAAACTACTGAGTACAAGCGTTAAAGCGAAAGACTGACGAAGTGTACTGACGCTGTGACACGTTACCTGAGAGAATCAAAAGATTGAAGAGTCGTTAGATAGAGACAAGACTAATTAAATATCACGTTTAACAACTAACTTATAGTGAGACGCAATCCAGCGGTACATCCTTGATAAACTGTCCGTACCAATGCAATGACAGTATAAAATATAGAGTCCGTACACTTCTCTGGAGTTCAAAGGAGCGCATGAAAGTGTGTGTGTGGGGCTGTGTCTGTGTGTGTGTGTGTGTGGTCACGTGATGTGCGTTTTCAGCAGACGGAGGGCTGTTCAGAAATGCTTGGTGAAACGTCAGTTTGGATGTGGATCATTTTCGTTCTAAAATGCCATTTTAAAACTAAGCTGTATCAGTGTAAAGGGGGCCTGAGTGTGTGTTTTTCACAAGCGGGTTTGCAACGGGGGCGGTGCGGAGAATCTGTGATGCCTCAGCCTCATCATGATGTCTATAGGCCATCGACGATTACAACGTCTATCGATCCAACCCTTATAGCATTAAAACCAAAGTGCAGCCACACGTCAGCTCTAAAAGCTGGAAGCACCTTTATATTTTCTGCCATGCTCACTCTTGCTTACTTCTGATCCCGTACTAATTGGCTTTTTGTTGATCGCGAGTTAGGGACATCTACAGGAGCGGAGGAGGACGTCATTTGGCACAACTTGAATCGATACTTGAGGTTGGACTATCGATACACTATTGTAAAAGAAACTATCGCGATAGATGTATCGATAATATTGCACAGCCATAGTAAAGACTCAAGTAATGAAATAAGGACTATTAGTTTTATATGGAATGACTATTTAGCATCCACAAGTTTAGTTCATTTTGACTGACATGACATAAGCAAATGATAATGTTACAAACAGCAGAGAGTGCACAAATGACTAGAGATGTGCACAAATGACTAATTGTTTTGACAAATGCATTACCTGTTGTGCAAATGTAAATAGTGTTGTGAGAAATGCACCAAAGCGACTAAGAAAAACTGTAATTAAAGCTCACAGACAATTACCTTTCTTTTTGTCAGGTACTATGCTAAAAAACTCACTGTATCCAATACTTCGCAAACACTACAATCACCGTCTGACGTCTGTTAATTTCTTGTTTAAAATGGCGCGCTCAAACCGTCGACCGTTATAAATACCATAATGTGGCATAAGAAGCTACAACTAAAGTTACTTGGTTAATTCTTTTAAATTACATTCACTACACAGAAAAATATATATATATAAAACGATCATTTAACTGGCTTAATTTGACATTTAAACATTTACCGAAGATGAAGCCATTGGATGAGACGACGACGGGTGGATAACAGACAGACTGGCAAAGGTGTTTGTTTTTGCGATCGAGCCGAGTCGGCTCGGTTCTATGAATCGGCTCTCTTAAGTGAATACTAAAGAGTCGATTCCGCCTGAAACCGAATCATTTTGTAAGACACAACAATAAGATTCATTACTGTTTCTTGTACATTTTGTACACTAATTGTACACTAATTGCATGTTGATCAATCCGATTCAATATCACGTGAGTGCTGAACTTAAGTTTTACAGTCATTGAACTGAGTGCAAAAGTGATATTGATTACAATTATATATATAAACAATAAGAATAAAGTTCGTTTGGAGTGTTTTGAGAACTTATATTTTTAATCCCAGAACTCATTTTGCACCAATAAACAATTGGTAATGAATAAATAAATACATTTTCTTTATTAGTGAACTCGTATTTACTAATCAACATTTTGTTGGCATTGTCAATCCTCTTTTTTCTCTCTTATTATTAGTTGTGTCTGTCTTACACAAAATAATGATGTACTACTAAACTGAACACTTTGTGTTTAAATGGTTTACATTTTTACAACTGATATAATTAATTGATCTATTATATTATATTATTATATATAATTTTATGTAATTAGCATTATTATACAATTTGCTACCTGCATATTGTATTATATTATTAGTCACTACACTCAATTTTTTTGTTATGGTCTTTATTCTGCTGTATAATAACAATAATCTATACTTTTTATTTGTTGTAATTCCACTACTGTTATGATAATTTACTTTGTTGTCTGCATGAGGTTTTGATCTGAAATTCGTCTTTGACACTGGCAAAAGATACAATTCAGCATAAATACACTTACATATCTTTAAAACACATAAAACACATACTACCCTACTCAGACCCCCGAAACTATAGCAATAACGATGATAATAATAATAATAAGGCATTTACACCTATGAACAAACTATAAACTGCAAAACATCCTTCAATAAAAAACAGATCACTGCCAAATGACATGACCTTTTAAACTTGTTCGTTTTAGCCAATGGTGTATGCAATGTTGTATTATTATTACAGTTTTTCTCAGTCGCTTTGGGGCATTTCTCACAACACTATTTACATTTGCACAGTAGTTAATGCATTTCTCAAATTAATTAGTCATTTGTGCACATCATAGTAGCAGTTTCTCATTCCTTCCAGCAAATTGCAAATGCTTTTGGACATGCATCAATTGCTTTCATACAACTCTCTGCTGTTTGTAACATTATCATTTGCTTATGTTATGTCTGTCAAAATTAACTGAACTTGTGGATGCTGAAAAGTCATTCCATATAAAACTAATAGGCCTTTATTTCATTACTTGAGTCATTACATACAAAAATGTTAAACTAGTTTTCAAAATCTGTCAAGCTCATTTTATTTAAAATCTTTAAAAAAAATTTCTGAAAAAGTCTTTTAAATTGAACAATTTCATGAATGATTTACAGAGCTGTGTATGTTTTAGGTTCAGTTTCAATATGTACTGCAATATTGTTTACAGATGTGCACAGCTCTACCCAAAGGGAGTTTGTTTGTTGTAAATAAGGGTGTATTTATTCTTTTGCACAATGCTGTGAATAAATTTTAATTGTAAAGAGCATCTGCAGTAAAAATGTGAAACACATATTCAGTGTCTTGTACTCAGATACCTCACTAAATGCAGTGATGTCTAACTTTACTGTAGTTTTCAAATGGCTGTGCAAATATATAGTGCTGTGTTAAGCATTTTCAGAAAGTGTCACCAAAATCTGACTTTAATGCATTGGTCCTAATGTAAACTGTCATAATGAAAACATGACAAAGCAATTTGACTATCTTGTTCATAAACAATGGTGTCAGGACTTTTTGATGACACTGACACTTGACACTTTCATTGACATGAATACCTGCTTCTGAGGAATGAGCTATTTATTTTGAGCAAGTGACACGCTTTTGCAGGTTATGCACTAGGTTTTGCAGTTTGTACTTATTATTTTGAGAAATGCATTAACTGTTGTGCAAATGTAAATAGTGTTGTGAGAAATGCACCAAAGTGACTGAAAAAAACTGTATTATTCATACTCGAATTATAGTCTACATAGCACACACATACAATTTCTATTCTATTTGCTAATATTAATTAATATTTGTGTTTTATTTGTGTTTATGTTGACTTAGCATATTTGTATATGACATCCTTATTTCTTGTTTATTTGTATTTCCAGATGAGTAGGTATATGTATAGCTATATGAGATAGCAAGGGGCTGGTGGGGGGCATAAATATTTAGCTATCTAGATAGATAGATAGATAGATAGATAGATAGATAGATAGATAGATAGATTTGACCTTTATTTATACACCAAAGCTTTATAGAAACGCGGGCTTGTTTCAGCAGTCAGCGCACGCACAGAACAGAAAGCTAGAAGACGAAAACTAAAGTTATCACGCAGAATAGGTAAATTGATTACTGTACCTTTAAGACGAACTGTACCTGACGCGGCGCTGTGTGACGTCAGTCATTCTAGGAATTTTTAGAACGTTCGAACGTTCGATTTAATACAGAGACATCTGCGAATCAAGCATTGTCAAATGACCCAACTACACGAGAGGCAAGCTTTTACAGACATTGTGTATTTGTATATTATATATATATATCGTATATTTGTCTACTTGTTATTTTTCTATAGTTGTCTTTATTATTATATATATTTTACCATAGATGGAGGCACACTCGTATGAGGATCAGCTTGCTGCAGATGGTTTGAAGCACAGCAAAGGAAAGACAGAAAGAAGAACATCATCAGAGTGACACCATAAATACGGTACTATCACCTGGTTTCACAGGCAGGCCTTAGGACTAAGGTTAGTCCTAGATTAAATTGATTGTTTAAGTTTCTCAGTTTATAATAATATATAATGAGATATTCTAAAATATATTAGTGCCATTGTTTTGTCTCCAGATACACATTATTATTGTGTACTTTTAGATTTTTTATAACTGTTTTTAATACACTAATTTACTAAAATCTTGGCCCTATCTGTTTGTGAAACCAGGCCCATATCACAAAATGTAACAGGAAAAATACAAGTCAATTTATATTGCTTATTGCTAAATGCTTAATTTGATTATTGCCATTTGGTTTAGCATTTGTATGTTGAAATTATTAGATTGTCAGATTCTCATTATTGTTGTGCTTTATTTGTGTTTTTAACTTAAGTTGGCTGTATTTGTATATGACATGCCTATTTATGTTCTTGTGTATTTGTATATCTGGATAAGTAGGTAAATATATGCAGACAGATAGATATCAGACATAGGCCCCCTAAGACTGTCTGTCTGTCTGTCCGTCCGTCCGTCCGTCTGTCCGTTCGTCCGTCTGTCTATCTATCAGACAGACATATTCCTTCTAATAGGAAGCAGTGGTAAGCATAGACATGAGATCTGGCTGTCTATCAGATAGATAAATGGATAGACAGACAGACATAGTCCTCCTAATACAAGGGGATGGTGGTGGGCATAAATAGATTGTGGCCCAGATCTGGCCTACACTTACATCCAGACCACATACTGAATAAAATGATGGCTCTAGGGTGGTCTGCTCCTGTTCATATTCCAGTTAAGAGAGTGAATTAGGAAAAAAAGGGGAAAAACAGTTCAGATATGGTAAAGACACACTCAGACCTCAAGAATCAGCCCTTGTACCTCAACAATGGTAACAGTTAAAATATTTCATGCTGCAATGTATGCTGGGTGTGGCAGAGTACAAAAATCCCAGCATGCATTGCAGTATTAATACATTATATAGCTTATTGATGCTACAGTTTTGATTATTTGCTTTTGATTGTGCTGTTTATATTGGCATTGTTGATTTTATCACTTTTAGTATCTTGTTTGTGATGTTTGTGTGTTTGTTGTTTTGTTTATTTTGTTAATTGTCACAGTTGTTGAGGTTCATACGTTGATTATTGATGTCTCTGTGAGCATAAGTTGAACCATAGGATTTTTTTTGCTTATAAACCTTCATAATTATGTGGCACATACAAGCACGTTACTTATAATAATGGAATAAACATTGCTTAACATCAGTAAATTATAACATTTCATTACAGGTTGTGCCTCACTTAAAACAAAATTAGCATCACTTGACATTTTATAGTTTTTTTTGTTGTTTTTTTTTTACTTGGCTTGTTTGCTGTAACTAATAAACATTTCAAACAAAGCTCCTAAATGTTACAGCAGTCCGAAAGAAATGTATATTATGAGGTTCAGGGCTAAGAGCCCAACTAAAGCAAACACTTTCTCCATGATGGTGACTTTAAATTTAGTTTTAAAGTCACCAAACTAAATTATTAATAATTTAGGACACACGCCTTTTAATAGGCGTGTGTCCTAAAAGTTTGAAAACCCCTGCTGTAGACTAACTTTTTGCGCTGGTGCATCTTAAGTTTTTTCTAAGGTCATCAGAACAAAAGTTAGGTGTACCCAAATTTTTTTACCGTATCGCATTTAACATTGCAGCTTTTAAAAAATGGTATCCATATAGGCCAGGGATTCTCAACTGGTGGGCCGCAGCGATCCTGCAGGTGGGCTGCGAGATTAAAGGTAAATCTCAATATTATACTATAATTCTCAAAGTAATGCACTTCTCCTGTTCTCTCATTGATTACATCAAACTTGGCGCGAAAACAGCCTCATGATCGCATCTGCAACTAGTACACATAAGTCTTTTCATTCACAAACTATGCGTAAAGTGAAGATAAAAGTCTCTCTTTGTGCATTTTTGTGTGAACTATTTAATTTAACCGCATAGTTGTCCAAATTAATGAGGCTCAGTGGTGTTTCTGTCATAGAATGTAAAATAAACTTGCATATGAGCTTCAGACATGCTCTGGCG
>CAIGQZ010032551.1:3725150-3745719 GCA_903798205.1 Danio tinwini | reverse complement strand
GATAGATAGATAGATAGATAGATAGATAGATAGATAGATAGATAGATTTAGATTTAAATAAATAATACATAACACTTACTTGTATAATTTGGATAGGCAATTTAAAATAAATGTTAAACAAACATTGTTAAATAATTACTTCATTCATTTAATTTCCTTCGGCTTAATCCCTTTATTCATCAGGGGTCGCCACAGCGGATGCCCTTCCAGCTGCAACCCAATACTGGGAAACAACTATACACACTCATTCACACACACTAATACACTACGACCAATTTAGTTTATTCAATTCACCTATAGCGCATGTCTTTAGACTGTGGAGGAAACCAAAGCACTTGAAGGAAACCCACACAAACACGGGGACAACGTGCAAACTCTAAACAGAAATGCCAACTGATACAGCCGGGACTCGAATCAGCAACTATCTTGCTGTGAGGTGACAGTGCTAACCACTAAGGCACTGTGTCGCCCAAAGAATTACTCAACTGGAAGAAAATAAATAATTTCACCTAGAAAGTGTTAGTAAATTTCACTGTTAATTTCAACACAAAATAGACATTACATTTTCATGTGGAAAGCTTGAAATAATGCTCCAATAATCTTTACAGCAATCATTTTCATTCATAATAATAATGATAATAATAAAAATAATTTTCTTAAATAAATTTATTAAAGTTAGATCAGTGATTGGGAAACAAAAAGTCAAACCTGCAACTTGTAGCCTGTAATAACTTGTGAATGGGATAGGAAATAACAGTAATGTGTGTGACAAGGCCAATATGATTAATGATGAGACCTTGACAGTGCAAACTTTGAATCCAACATCTGTGGACAGCAGATCTGTTGTTATCAGACAATCGGGGGAAGTTTCTCTCTGTGTTTGTGCACACTTAGCAGGTTGAAGAAGTTGAGACTTGCAGAGCGCCACAGCCATTGACAAGCACATAAGGACTGTTTGCAGTTTGGACACATGAGATCTTGCTGCGAGGGGATGTTAATGGTTGGAAAAAAGAGAGGGAGAGATAAGCAGATGGGGGTGCATTGTGTTCAGTTTCTGACTTAATGTCCTCGACCACAGTTTACATTTATAATAGAACATTAAAATGCTAAATACAAATAAACTGATACTCATACAGTTTATATCTGATAATAATTCTGATACTGGTGGGGCGACACGGTGGCTTAGTGGTTAGCACTGTTGACACAGCAAGAAGGTCGCTAGTTTGAGTCTCGGCTAAGTCAGTTGGCATTTCTGTGTGGAGTTTGCATGTTCTCTCTGTGTTGGTGTGGGTTTCCTCCGGGTGCTCCGGTTTCCTCCACAGTTCAAAGACATGTGTTATATGAATTGAATAAACTAAATTGGCCGAAGTGTATGTGTTTGCATGTGAGAGTGTATGGATGTTTCCCAGTACTGGATTGCAGTTGAAAGAGCATCCATTGTGTAAAACATATGCTGGATAAGTTAGGACAACCCCTGATCAATAAAGGGACTAAGCGATAGGAAAATGAATAAATGAACAATAACTGGTAAGGGAAGGTCTGAAGCACTCAACCACCATACAAGGTGTATTGACAAAATGCAAATATAGTATAGCAAACAGGGAACTCCAGCAACACTTGTAATAAAAGGAGACAATTTAATTTAATGAAATTAGATAAATGCCAACGCATTTCAGCTTAAAAGTCTTCCTCGGGGCAAAATGCACATACTGATAATATTGCACCAATTCATAACAACGCTAATACAGAATTATTATTATTCCTTTTAACTTGGAAAATGAATTAACAAAGTGATTTTAAATACACAGAAAAGAATAATTATTAAACAGTGATTATTTTCAGTAGCATCTCATAAATGTTTTATGTTTTATATTAAGCATATTGTGCATTTGGATTGCATAGCAGCAGGAAATGAATGGTATATAGTCACATTTATGGAGAAAAATCAATGACTATTTGTAATATATTTTTGTTATGGAAATATGGAAATATGGAAATTTGAAAATAATAATAATAATAATAATAATAAAGTATTGAATACAAACAATTGTATTTATTGTAACGTTGTATTGCGAGTTGAGAACATTAAAGTAGAAAGTAGAAACAATTTTGCTTAGTCCTTAACATTTAGCCTGTTGCTAAGACAGTCCAGTCTTTTGACACACACACACAAACAGTGAGAGAGAGAGAACGAGAATGCGCAGTACAGCGCACTCCCTTCAGGTAATGTGACCTTAATTGTTTTATACTGAAACTTTCCTTCTAAAAGCACTTCCTTGGTCTTATCCATATTTCTTTGCACATGGAATGCATTTGCACGCAGGGTCGGAGCAAGCTGAACTGGCACTCTAGGCGAACGGCGATCACACTGCCCTCAACCAGAAAGTGAAATAGAAAGTGACCGGTTCGCGGTCGAAAGTGAGGACCGGGGGGTTCTATGCTGATTCTATGCTGATCCTTCCCCTCTCTCCGCTTTTCTGTCATGTCCTATAGAATAAAGGTGAAAACCCTGAAAAAATGTATTGTGTAAAAAAAAAAACATTTAATTAAATAGCCTAAAATGTTCAGTTTACAATACCTAAAGTTTAATGTTTTTATAGAACTTGATAATTAATGTTTATGAGTTTCTTTAAACACTTTAAAATGATGATTCTTGTTTTAATATGGAAGTTAGGCCATATCCTGAGCTGCTGCTGTGGTGGTCATGGAGGAGTGGAGAGCATGAGACTGATTCCTGTGACGCTCCAAGAACAGACGAGTCTTCTCTGAGGTCCAGCATTCTCCAGCTTCCGGTGCCTAGACTGCAGCTCTGCACAAGACGTTTGGCCATAGGTGAAATGGTCATGCAACTGAGCCTGGTGTCTCTTGAGGTTTTTTAAATTCTTCACTTTCGCCAATTGGTGAAGTTTTTTCCTCACCGCTGTCGCCACTGGCTTGCATGGTGCGGGATCTGTAGAGCTGTGCATCGATGAAATTGCTTTCAGTGTTTGGACTCAGCAGTGATTATTAACCACACTACACTGAGCTGAACTGAACTGATCTGAAACTCTGAAAATCGAACTGACACTGTTTCAATTCATTATAATCTTGTATGTGAAGCGGCTTTGACACAATCTACATGGTATAAGCGCTATACAAATAAAGGTGAATGTTCACTTTGCCTTTCCAGTAATATTTATTTACATAGATATTGTAAAAAAGGAGTTGTCCAACACTTATGTACCTTTTTAATGAGAACAAATGTGTATTTTCATTTCAATTGTACCATAAATGGTACAGAACAGTATCATAAGAGGTCTTTTCTATATAAGGTACAATTTTTACAAAGGTACAAAACTGTTCCTCAAGAAACATTATTTGTACCACAGTTTACCTTTTTTTCTAAGTGTAATAACAGTTATAATCAAGCAATACAATGACAACTTTAAAAAAATGTATGTCATAACAACGAATTTTGAACAATGCGATTTGATATTGTTTGTTGATATTTGTTTGTCAACCCATATACAGCTATGAAGTATAATAGCTTATTGCACATGC
This sequence comes from Danio tinwini, assembly GCA_903798205.1. NCBI lineage: Eukaryota > Metazoa > Chordata > Actinopteri > Cypriniformes > Danionidae > Danio > Danio tinwini. Next base: position 3,742,179 of record CAIGQZ010032551.1, on the reverse strand, counting down.
TTTCCAAAACAAAACAGAAAGGTCTCTTGGTGAGCATTATAAAAACTCATTTGGTTCTGTCTAAAAGGGATAGTTCGCCCAAAAATAAAAACCATTTGTTTATCCTTCATTTTTCAAAACCTATTTTTGGAGACCTGTAGCTGACACCCCCTGACTTCCATAACATTGTTTTCTTACAATAGATATTGATGGCTGCCAGCATTCTTCAAAATATCTTCTTTTGTGTTAAATAGAAACAAACAATTATGAATAAAATATTTGAAAAACGTATACAAATATATATTTTCAATAAGTGGGTTGTTAATTCAATTGGTGAAATCAAACAGTGAATACTTAGTAATTTAACTAATTTATTACTTATTTCTGGTTATTTAATTTTGCATCACATTATGACTAAACATGTTTACATATTTTAACAATGTTATTTCTAGTACCCTCATCCCCTCAACCTGCAGTCACAGCAGTCTATGTATTTAAAACAACCTAATCAATGACTTAAAAACCCTAATGTAATCTGAACTTTGAATCTTGTCACTTACTGCACCCCTGTTTAATTTAACCAGCAAATCTGACTGATGCATTAAATCAGGTATAGAATTAGCTTTTTTATGTAACAATTGCAAGTTGTCAAACACTGTTATGTTACAACTTAATGCAACCTGCTATCATCATCATTGCATTGCTTTTAAGTTACATTCACAGTATTCGAAACACTCCTCTTAAATATTTTTTTACAACGCCTTACAAACACAAAAGAGTAATTATAAATGAAATAGCTGCGGAGGCTCAAAGAATTACAAACGTCCAAACATTCAAAGTAACCCATTATTGTATTCTTTAGGTATCAATGAAATATCTGCTAAGGCTCAAACATTTACAAATGTCCAAACATTCAAAATAACCCATTATTTTATTCTTTAGGTATGCAATCAACCGCAGAGAAACATATTTTAGATTGAGCAGATAAAACACTGGCGATAAACTGCACAGGTGCACCCACAGCTTGAATTTAGGTCAACAAATGAAGCACAAAATATGAACTCTATTCAAGTCTGTCAGTCAGCACAATGCGGTAGAGAAAGTATTAACTTTGCAACATCTTTCATTGAGAAACACAAATCACTCATATCAGTCATATGCCAAATTTGTTTCAAGAGGGTGTTGTTGTTTCAACAGCATGGAAACACTCCTTTCTTGTGAAGGGCGGACAGGTTGACACTAGCTGGGACATAATTCTCTTTTTATTTTTTGTAAAAAAAAGGCACAATGAACTGAATACCAGCACTTAACGCTATATATATACTGCATGCAACTTGACGATTCAGTGCGGGTTGTTACAAATACTATGCTTGAGCAAATCCTACTTGAAAATGTGCTCAGCCGTGATATTTAAATATGTCTACAAAGGAAAACAGTCTGCAGTATCTTCATTTATTGATATTAATTGAATTACATGGCACATGGAATCTTTTCACTTGTATTTTTTGCTTGCCATTAAAGGGTTGGCCTTCGGTAAACCTAAGGATTTAGGAACTAGCCATAGCGCACCATGCCTGAACTCTGTCAGAACTCCTTTACGCACTTATGATGAAGAGTATATGATTACCTTTTGTGCCAGAGTGATTTTATTATTTTGCACAAGTTGGAGACCGGACCACTTGTTTCATTAAAAACAGGTGTCAGCTTTTATAGTTAGTTTCCACTGAGGGGCAGCTGCCCTGGAAATACTGTTCATCTTACAGATTTAGAACATTCACGTCATTGATTTATCAACAAGAAACAGACAAACAATAGGAATTAACACAACGAAACATTTACAGAAACTCTCTCACCGCCATCATTTCCATTTTCACCATCACCACCATGCACTGCACTTTAACCAATCCTCACTTAAAACAATATTGGCTACAATGATTTCCCACCAACAATTAGATGTGGACATACACTTTGTTTTATATCTATCTGTGCCTACATGTGTAGTGTATGCTTTTCTTAACGTATTTATTGTCTTTTTCGTACTACTGTCATCATTGCTAATTGTAATTGTTATGCTTTTTGGAAGTATGTTGTTGTATTTTGCACTGTCTGTATTTTGGAGCCAGCACCTAAGCTTTTCACTCATCATAGTACACATACTCCCGATGATGTGACAATAAAAGGGATTTGATTAGAGAAATTGGTCACAAATAACCAAATATTTAATTAACCCACAATATTGGTATTTCAAAGACATGGAAAACAAGTGATGACTACAGATTTAAAAATACAAATAACTAACAGATAAGCATTTGAATTTTTAGAGATGAGCTTAATAATGGGTCAGCATTATGAGACTTGTGAATATGAATAAAAATGCACTAACTGACACACTGACTAAAACATGTCTGTTTCCTGTTAAATAACAAGAGTTCCCCTTCGGGAGGGAACTTCAATGCTATGTGGTAATTTTCACTATGGGGATTTCGTCAGAATCCAATCATTTGAAAGAGTAAAAAAACGGGCCAATAAAATGCCAATGAGTTGGCGGCGTCAGCGTGCACAGCTGTCGTCAATGACAATCAGCCTGGCATAAAAGGCCAGCATGTGACATCCTTTTCGCTTTCAGAGCCTTTCACACGCACTGAGAGAGTATTGAGGGTTCTCCATCCTGTTATCAGAGAGAGAGAGAGAGATTGAGAAGCTGTTCTCCCGGTCCAGAGCGCTTTCACGCTGCGGCAGACGGTCGAGCTGGGTTCTTCTCGCCCTTGCCTGGCGTCCTTTGGGTCCGGTCCTCAAACTGAGCGGTTTGTATAGGAGGCAAACTTCCCTAAAAGAGCAACACGGTCGTGCAGCGCGTCTTTTTTAAGATGTCGTTCCGACCGTGCGTTTCTGGATGTGATGGTTCCCTGTCCCCGGATGATGGGCACGAGCACTGCGTGGCATGTCTGGGGGTCCAGCTTGTTAATGCGGTGCTCGCGGGCAGTTCATGCCTTCATTGCGCATCATGTCTGTTGCGCAGCTAAGATCGAGGCTCGCTCTTGCAAAAGGGCGACCCACCCCTGTTGTCCCCCGCTCTGCGGCTGGCACTCGGGCAGATCTAAGGGTTACAGTGGAAATAAATCCACCGATCCAAGCTTCGAGTGAGAGAAGCGATCGATCCTGCTGGATGGTCGCCCTTTCACTTGATGACACAGAGGACCAGATGTCCATCATTGCATCGGAGGGTGGGCTATCATTATCCGACGAGGATCCGAACCCGCTCCCTCTCTCCGGGGTTGTGAGCGCGGCATCGGATCCAGAAGCAGATAAGCAACCGACTATGATCTGTGTAACACTAAGTCGGCTGCGTTTGCCCTGTGGAGGACGATGGCCACACTAGTGGTCCAGGAACGCCACCTCTGGCTAAACCTGGCAGATATGCGCAAAATGTTGACAAAGCTCGATTTCTTAACTCGCCCATATCCCAGGCTGGCCTGTTCGGCGACACCGTTGGTGAATTCACCCAGGAGTACACGGCGGTGAAGGAGCAGTCGGATGCGATGGGCAAAGTCATCTATCGGCGGGACCGTAAGACCGCTCCCCCTGCCGAGCCATCCACCTCCACTGCTCCACTTCGAGGGCGCCCGCCTGTGGCTTCAAGACCTGCTCCGACGCCCCCGCCTGCGCCCCCGGCCAAGCAGCAGCGTCGAGCACCTCGCAGGCAGCCAGCGCCTCCGCCCCAGGGCGCCGCTAAGTCCGGTAAACAGACTGCGAAGCGTCCCTGAGATGGGCCATCCGGAGAGGAGGGAACTTGCTCTTTCCCTGGGCTCACCAAATAACACCAACGGCGTTTTTCAACGCTGCTCAAGTTTCAAAGAAAGAGCATTTTTCCACTTGCCCGGATGTGACAGCCCGAACACTGCCAGCTTGGGACGCTATGCCTTCCAGCTCGCAGGATTGGTGCCTATCGCTAGTGGCTTACGGAGCGCAAGAGAACGGTCTCCTTTCTCCTCCCCTCCCGACCACCCCTCCAGAGTATGGGTGCGAGATGAGAGCAAACCTCTCATTTCCTGCTCTCCCGCGGGACACCAGTGCTTCCCGGTTGAGCCCGCCTACTCTGCGCTGCCCCACCGCTGGTACGTCAGCGATCGTGCGGATGAAGCCTCTAGCAAGGGCTCTGCTTGCCTGGTTAGCGCGGGCCGGCCCTTCGCGGTGGCTTATCCGCAGGATCAGACTCGGCTACGCAATTCAGTTTGCGAAATGGCCTCCCAGGTTTCACCTAGTGATTTCACCAGGGTCAGCCCTGCGTCCGCTCCTGTCTTGCGAGAGGAGATTGCTGTCTTCCTGGCAAAGGATGCAATCGAGCCGGTCCCTCCAGCCGAAATGAGGAGCGGGTTTTACAGCTCCTACTTCATCGTACCCAAAAAGATCGGTGAACTATGACCAATCCTAGATCTGCGCGTTTTGAACCACTGCCTTCACAAGTGGCGGTTCAGAATGCTCACGCAGAAATGCATCATCAGATGTGTTCGTCCTCAGGATTGGTTTGCAGCAATAGACCTGAAGGACGCGGTTTGCGTTCGAAGGTCGAGCATGGCAGTACTCTCTGTCTCCGTGGGTTTTCACCAAGCTCGCGGAGGGTGCATTAGCACCCCTTTGACTCGCAGGCATACGCATACTCAATTATCTCGACGACTGGCTGATTTTAGCCAGCTTGCAGGATCAATTGATTATGCACAGAGACAATGTGCTCCGACACCTCGATCTGTTGGGGTTTCAGGTCAACCGAGAAAAGAGCAAGCTCGCCCCCATGCAGAGTATCTCTTTCCTCTGGTTGGAGCTGGACTCGGTCACCATGACGGCGTGCCTCTCACAAGAACGTGCCGGGCTGATGCTGAACTGTCTGAGGGAGCTCGACAGGAAAACAGTGGTCCTCCTGAAATCTTTTCAGAGACTCCTGGGGCATATGGCATCCGCAGTCACGGCCACGCCGCTCGGATTGCTCCATATGAGACCACTTCAGCACTGGCTTCGCGATGGAGTCCCCAGACGCGCATGGCATGCGGGCACACACTGGGTGACTGTCACTGTGCTGTGTCGCCGCACCCTCACCCGCTGGAGGGACCCCTCTTTCCTACGGGCCAGAGTGCCCCTAGGACAGGCATCCAGGCATATCGACGTCTCTACGGATGCTTCCAGTACGGGCTGGGGGGCCGTGTGTCGCGGGCATGCGGCTGCGGACCTGTGGAAGGGAACCCAGCTGCATTGGCATATCAATTGCCTAGAGCTGTTGGCAGTGATGCTCGCTATGCGCCGTTTTTTACTGGTGCTCAGAGGGCTACACGTGCTGGTCAGGACAGACAGCACGGCAACGGTGGCGTAAATCAACTGCATGGGGGGTATGCGCTCCCGCCGCATGTCTCAGCTCACCCGCTGTCTGCTCCTCTGGAGTCATACGCGGCTGAAATCGCTGCATGCCATTCCTATCCCGGACGAACTCAACCGTGCAGCCGACGGGCTCTCACGGCAGCTTCTGGCCCCGGGAAAATGGAGACTCCACCCCGAGTCTGTTCCGCTGATATGGGCGCACTTCGGGGAAGCCCAGGTCGACCTGTTTGCTTCCCCCGAGAACGCTCATTGCCAGTGTTTTTTTTCCCTGACCAAGGGCTCCCTCGCACGGATCGGGGCATGTGCAAATATGCATTTTCCCCAGTGAGCCTACTCGCGCAGCTACTGTGCAAGGTCAGGGAGGACGAGAAGCAGGTCTTGCTAGTTGCGCCTCTCTGGCCCAACCGGACCTGGATTTCAGAGCTCTCCCTCCTCGCGATAGCCCTCCCCCCTCGGCAGATCCCTTTGAGAGAGGACCTCCTCTCTCAGGGACAGGGCACCATCTGGCACCCTCGCCCAGATCTGTGGAACCTCCACGTGTGGTCCATAGACGCAGCGAGGAAGACTTAGGTAACCTACCGACGGCGGTGGTTAATACTATCACTCAGGCTAGAGCACCCTCTACGAGGCATGCCTACGCCCTGAAGTGGAGTCTATTCACTGAGTGGTGCGCTTCTCGCCGAGAAGACCCCCGATCTTGCCAGATCAGCGTTGTGCTTTCTTTCCTTCAGGATAGGTTGAAGCAGAGGCTGTCGCCCTCCACACTGAAGGTTTACGTGGCCGACATTTCCGCTCATCATGACGCGGTGGATGGCGGCACCGTGGGAAGGCATAACCTCATCATCCGGTTCCTCAGAGGTGCGAGGCGAATATTTCCTCCCCGCCCCCCTCTCATGCCTTCTTGGGATCTCGCAGTAGTGCTTGCGAGCCTACGTGGAGATCCCTTCGAACCACTCCACTCAGTATCCTTTAATTTCTGTCCATGAAGATAGCTCTGCTGGTCACGTTAGCATCGATTAAGAGGGTAGGGGATCTGGCGGCATTTTCGGTCAGTGAATCGTGCCTGGAATTCGGGCCGGCCTACTCTCACGTCGTCCTGAGACCCCGGCCTGGGTATGTGCTCAAGGTTCCTATCACACCGTTTAAGGACCAGGTAGTGAGCCTGCAAGCGCTGCCTTTGGAGGAGGCAGACCCAGCCCTGTCATTGCTGTGTCCTGTCCGCGCTTTGCGGATTTACGTGGACCGTACTCAGAGTTTTAGATCCTCTGAGCAGCTCTTTGTCTGTTATGGTGGTTGGCAGAAGGGAAGTGCCGTATCTAAACAGAGGTTGGCTCACTGGATAGTGAATGCCATCTCCCTCGCTTATCTGAGCCAGGGCGAGCCGTGTCCCCCAGGAGTCAGAGTGCACTCCACTCGGAGCGTTGCCTCCTCTTGGGCGTTAGCACGCGGCGCCTCTCTAATGGACATCTGTAAAGCTGCGGGCTGGGTGACACCTAATACATTTGCTAGATTTTGCAATCTGCGAGTGGAACCGGTTTCCTCAAGGGTGTTGGGAAACCCGGCTACATGAGGAGACCCAGGTGGGTGTTGTAAACGCTTGCTGCGCCTCTCTCTCTAACACAGAGATACGTGCGCTTTTTGCACTTTGCCAGTTGAGTTCCCCGCTTGGCGAACCCTGCAGAGTTCCTCCGAGGACCCACCACTTGACTCAGCGGAGGGGTCAGGCGATGGCCTGTTACGTTGTAGGTATGCCCGCTGGTCATCCCGCATTCTGGGTATAGGTGCCTGCTATGTGTGATCCCCGCTGGCGATCCCATACATTTACTCAGCCACGATATAGCCCCCCCTCCTAGGCGGGCTTGTGTCTAAACTCCCTGCTAACCACCCTCTCATATGCGTACTCCCCCTTCTCAGGGCTAGTCCATGTGCTATACTATCACCAGGTCTCCCCCATCCGGGCAGCAGGTGACCTCCGCAGTGTCCTCCCTATCGGGACTGAACGCTTTCCCAACGTACTGTAGTATTTAAAATTCCTAGAAACTAACTAGGTGCAATTTTACGAAAAATATAACTAACCAAAAAGGTAAGTAAGGTAAGTAAGGGCCAGGGACATGTTGGAAGGCTGCACCCCCGGTGATGTAGGTGCGCTTATGCTGATGCATGGTGCGCCCCTCACCGGAGACGTGGTAAGGTTCTTTCGTTGTGGTGCTTTCCATAAATTTCCTTATAGTGGAAGTTTCCACATAGCATTGAAGTTCCCTCCCGAAGGGGAACGCTCTGGTTTCTGAAGTAAACCTCATTCCTCGAGGGGGGAACGGAAATGCTATGTACCTTCGCCACAACGATTGTCCCTTAGCTGTTGAGAGTGAAAGCCTCTTCAGCTAAAAAAAGGATGTCGTTGCTGAGCACATGCTGGCCTTTTATGCCAGGCTGATTGTCATTCAAGACAGCTGTGCACGCTGACGCCGCCAACTCATTGGCCTTTCATTGGCCTGTTTTTTTACTCTTTTAGATGATTGGATTCTGACGAAATCCCTATAGTGGAAGTTTCCACATAGCATTTCCGTTCCCACCTCGGGGAACGAGGGTTACTTCAGTAACCAGAGCGTTTTCCTAAAGATGTGGATTGCTATGACACATTTTCTTTCATTCATATCTACAGATGCAGAAGAACTGAAATGTAAGCTCATGCATTACAAATGATTAAATTTGGTCAATTTGGACCTGTAGCATTATAAGATGTGTGAACAAAAAAAGAACGTCACATCAAAGTTTGAATTAAATGAACAAATCCGTAGGACTGCAGCATTGGAAAGTAGAGCACATTGCATATTTGTACATGTTTGGATGTGTTATATGATTTGTGCTTTTTTAAAAAGACAAAGCAGAGTGCAATGTGATTTTACAACCTTTGCAGACTGTTGCAGGATTTGGCATAAAGTCTATAATCGTGGATTAAGAAAGGAACCTTCACAACAGTTTCTGGCAAGGTTCTATCAAGTTAAGCACAGAAATTAATTCAGTCACTTTAAAAAAAGGAAAAAAAGATATGACATGATCAAAGTTATATGATCTTCAATAATGTTCAACACACAAAAAAGAGACTAAATTAATTTGGGATACTGTGAACTGAACCACTTATCTATTTGTGTCAAAAGATCATGGTGTTGTGCACCACATAACATAATTATTAATTACAATACACCGTTCATGATGTGACACTGATTCATTTCTTGCCATTGCCAATTTTTATTCACTTGGGTAAATTTGAATTTTAGCCCATACTACGTATTGTACTTTCTTCAAAAGAACATTTAACATAGCATTCCCATTATATCTGTGAAATGCTAAACATTGTTTCTTTAACGCTAACATGGCATTTTAATAACTGAATATCCTCCCCAGGCCAATTGTTCTTAGAACATATTATTATTAGATGTGTTGACATTATTAAATTATTAAAACTGTCAGAAAACAGTGCATATGCACAGATATCAAGATACATCAAAGATCTGTATCCCGAGTGAATGATTAATTCATTTTCCTTTAGCTTAGTCCCTTTATTTATAAGGGCAAAATGAACAGCAGAATGAACCACCAACTTAGCTCAGCTGATGCCCTTCCAGCTGCAACCCAGTACTGGGAAACATCCATACACACTTATTCACACACATACACTACAGCCAATTTAGTTCATCCAATTCACTTATAGTGCATGTCTTTGGACTGCACGGGAAAAAAACAACCCACGTGAACATGGGGAGAACATGCAAACTCCATACAGAAACGCCATCTGACCCAGCCAGGGCTCGAACCAGCGACCTTCTTGCTGAAGGTGACAGTGCTAACCACTGAGTCACTGTGTTGCCCCTGAATGAAAGAGTAAAAAAAAAGCTCTTAATATATACAGTAATAGTTGTAGGAGAGTGTTTGCTAAGGTCTTATGTCAAATGCCATAGACCTGATGACTTCTCGCAACAAGTCATCACCAGCATAAAACAAGGTGAAAAAGTTACATACACACCCGTCCTGTACACCGAAAAAAAAACTTATTGTGTTTCCAGAGCTGAAAAATGAAAACAAAGATTTGCCTTCTGAATGCTAACGTGAGAGGGCAGGGACGTGCAAAATGGTGTCTGTGTACATAGGAATCAGAAATTAATTACAGACGGGGCAGCTGTCATTCTGCCAGTGGCAGCTCAACAAAGCTGAGCGGAATACCTGAACCGTGGTTTAGAGGGGTAAACACTTAACTTATTCACTGCGCCTTCATATGGCATCTGAGCTTCTGTCAGAAAAAGACAAGCACTGTTATGTCTACAGTCAATTGAGAGGCAATTACGTGGGACTAATCTGTCATTACTGCTAAAACGAACTAAGCCCAGAGACATTGTATCAAATCACATGTGTCTGACAAAGCATGCCTGTCAGATAAGCCCGCCGCATACCAACGAGAGCGGAGTTTGTGTGCTCAGGCACAGCATGAAAGAGGGAAAAGGTCAATGTTTACTGTATGTGGCATGCAAAGGGCCGACTAGCTCAAGTTGTCGATGATACAACAGATCGGCATTGTGTAATCTTCCTTTCACAGTGGTTTGGGTTGACTTGTCACCACGATGCCTTATTAATTGACTTTCGCTGCCATCCATTTGGTGCCTCGATGATTTAACAGACTCCTTTATGGCCGCCGGAGTCAGACTTTGGCCCCTGAGAATATGAGACTGACAAATTAAGATAGAAAGTCAGGCCAAAACTGTTTCTCACATACCACAAGCTTCATGTCATCCTAAAGTGTTTTGAAAACCTGAGATGTCCACTGATATGACTAGCTAATGCATGGAACTCCTCCTCTACGACCTGTATACATTACATGCTCCAGGACGGCCTGAGACACTGGCCAGTCCTGTGTTGTTTTACTTTCTGAAAACTATATCTTAATCCAGCTGAAGTGTTTAGATGGCTGGGTGGGATGTGGGTAGCAGTGGGTAACACAATCGCCACACAGCAAGAAGTTCGCTGGTTCGAGCCTTGACTGGGTCAGTTTCCTCCGGGTGCTCCGGGTTTCCCCCAACAAGTCCAAAGACATGCGCTATAGGTGAATTGGGTGGGCTGAAAAAGTGTGTATGGATGTTTCCCAGTGTTGGGTTGCAGCTTAAAGGGCATCCGCTGCGTATAACATATGCTGGATAAGTTGGTGGTTCATTCCGCTGTGGCGACCCCAGATTAATAAAGAGACTAAGCCAAAAAGAAAGAAATGTATAGCGTGTGTGCTGACACTTTAACATGCACTTTTTCTCTCGTTCACACTTGCACATACATTTGACACAGAAGGTGCGAAAATAAAGTAGCTCTAACTGATCCCAGATGCTGGATGGTCATTGGTGGTGGTCAGGTATTTTGCTGACATCATCCCGCAGGAGTTGAAAGTATTCAGTGTGACAAGTTAAAAACACATTGTGAGCTTAAATTGCTCATCTTAATTTGAAGACAGTGAAGCCAACTCTTTTTTTTCAGGCCCCCAGACTAAAGGAAAAAGATTTATTGTGTATCCATCATAACTGTTATAGTTTTAAAAAGAATCTTGTAGTATTCTGGTTTTATTACTGTTTTGGAAAAATATGGGCTAGAGTTTTACAAAATATTGTCGCTCCACTTATGGTTGCATTGTGTCATCCAACTTTTAGAGTGCAACAGGTTCCTGAAGTAAAAACTTCACTATAATAACTGATAAATCTTAATGGACAGACCTGTTTTTTTTTCATAAATTTTTAGCATTAATTCAATAATTTTTTTTAGCAACCATGTTTAATATTGGAATTTTTTGCTGGAAAAAACTCTCATTCTGAAAACTTACCGCTATATACATTTCTGGAGAGCACCAAACACGTCCCAGGAGGTGTGTGTGTTTTTTTTGTTGTTGCAGTTTTTGTTTTCACGAATCCATCAGAGGCCGCTGTGTACACTTTTTGAGATCTCAAATTTCTCTCGTGAGTGCCATTCGTGCATGCTGTTCTCATGTAAGTCGACCAGAGGCCGCTGTTGACTGTATGACTGACTGACTGACCGGCTAACCCACCCTCCTCCTTCCCTAAACCCAACCAATAGTGTTTTCAAAAGCACCGATTGACCCATTCACCCACTTCCCTAAACCCAACCGTTTTCAAATGTAATCCAGAAAAAGAAAAGCCCTCGCCTGATTTTTAACATGTTTTCAGATTATACCACATTCTCACCCTGTTATTTACTTGTTTATTTTAATGGCTTCTGTTTTGTCTTACCTGCTTTCTGAAACGGTTCTTCACCAGACTCAAACCCCGTCGTCGTGGTCAACTCGTCTCTGTGTCTCAAGTCCACTGACGTACATGGACAGCTAACTGGACAAACTGGTAACAGCGAGAAAGCTGTTCATATGGAGGTAAGCGGTTAGCTGGTAAGTCATACTGCCCTGTAGCGTTCGTTTTAAAGATGAAATGCAGCCATATGTACTTCTGACTAAATAATACTTGATCTCAAGAATTGTATATAGAGCTAAGTTTTTAGAATGAGCCTACTGTATGTTGAAAAAAAAAGTTACACATGATGCTATTAAATACTTTTAAATACAGTAAATCACCGAGACAAAACACAACAAAAGACAATCTTTCACAGAAGAAAGTAGAGGAATTAAATTTTTTAGATTGATTATTATTTAAATTATGATACTGAAATTATGGAGGCAGTGCAGTGGTGCAGTGGGTATCCTCCAGGTGCTCTGGTTTCCCCCACAAGTCAAAAGACATGCGGTATAGGTGAACTGGGTAAGCTAATATGCCCGTGGTGTATGAGTGTGAATGAGAGCATATAGGTGTTTCCCAGTGATGGGTTGCAGCTGGAAGAGCATCCACTAAGTTGGCGGTTCATTCCGCTGTGGCAACCCCTGATTAATAAAGGGACTAAGCCGAAAAGAAAATGAATGAATGAATGAATGAAATCATTGACCTTTGATTGCTGGATCAGTCTTCACTCTTCTTGACAACTGCTTGCAGATGTTCTCCTTCAATCAGTCACTTTAAACTGTAAACCAAACCAATGCGATTCTCAGACCTACTAAAACCCAGACAACATGTTAAGTGAGCAACTTCTCAGTCCATGCCGATTCTTTCTTTTTCTTTTTTTTGTGTAAAGTCTCTTTACTGGTAGTAATGTGTCTTAGTTTAGCAGATGTCACGCAGGTAAAGATGATGAATAGACAGCAGAGGATAATAGTGAGTGGCAGAACACCTGCAACAAAGGCAACTACAAAGAGGCCTCACTGACAGCGTTTCCTTCCCCCCAGCCTCCATCCTGACCCCTCTGGAATCCCGCACCATCTTGGAAAAAGATTTCCAACGCTGCTCTTTATCAGATGCCGGTCCCAAGGGCCTGTTAAAAACCCTAGGTTTGCAAATCGAGCACCGGCACGGCAAAATTAAAGGGTCAAGTGATAGAAGGTGTCCTGCACCTGTGGATAAATCTGGCTGAATTCCACTCCCACCGGGACATCAGAGCAGCAGATAAACACTAACTGAAGCGCGTAAGATAAAAAGCCAAGGATGTAGCCAATTGGCCAACAGGGACCTTTAAGAAACCGTTTATTGCCACGGATGGACAAAATGGTCACTACTTAGATTAAAAAAGTCAGATTTAGAGGTGCCTGACAGGTTCATTTGTATCTCCGGATGCTTTATTCTCACAAGAACGGACATATATAGTGTCTGTAGGATGATAAAAAAAGAAGTCCAGTTCATTAAAACACGACTTATTCTAGGAAAAACAATACAACCTGGAACCAGCGAGTGTCATTCACTGAAACACGACACGAGTTTATTCAAACTTTTAAGTATCCTCCACAAACTGATGTTTGTTTTAGGCATATTGGGTGTCAATAACATAAAATTCAAAAGTGTAATGGCTTGCGACAGACCCCTGCCGTGTGGCTTCATGTAAATACGAAAGGCTTAATAAGGAAAGTTATCCACCTGGGACGCTCAGAATACCAACAGCACCACGTGCAAAACAAACAAGCCCTCGAAACAGATGTCACATGTAAAACTAAATATAACGTGCCTTTGGTTGGGTCACACCTGGAAAACACAGGCAATTAGCCAAAGTAGCCTATGAAAGCCGCTCCAATCTAGGATCTATATATATATTTGTGGCCACTGTGCAAATACAAAGCGCGATGAAATGCCGATACTGCCATGACGGCTGATAACCAATGTGTTCATACAACGCCAGCAAGAGCTAAACTTGTCTTTCTGTGAATACATTAAACTGAGGCTATTGTGATGTACAGTATGTGAGATTGTTATTATAAGCCACATTTGCATACAGCTAAAAGCCTATTCGTGCTCACACTGTTGAGCTTATTTGAGCTGGTAGTTTGAAGGCATGTGTGAGATTCAATCGTTTAAGCTGCTAAGTGTCATTTAACTTATTCAAATATGTATAGTGACAAATCACCTAATGTGCTTCAGGATGAGTACAGGTTGGGTGACTATGCACACCCCAATTGGGACAGTGGGCAAATTTCATGGTGGGCAGGCCGAGGAGGTCATGGTTTTAAGGCAAATTGATTTTGAAACCACCATCCACTGTCATTTTCCATGTCAAATGAATGCTGGTCTGGTCTTTCCTGACCAGTGAATCTGAAGTGGAGGCACTAACCATTCAGGTTATTTGGAGGCTTTATTTGGATGAATTTACATTCAGGAACCTTGCACACATCCTTTTTTTTTCAAAATGGCAAGAAAATTAAGGATTACTGAGCAAAGGAAGCAGAGACAGAGCCAAAACCATATACTTTGTTTACCTGTCCAAAGGCTATTCAAATACAACCTTTACTTTGAGCCTTGCAGTCCAACAAGATTTAATTGTTGTGACTTATTCTGAATATTGATGGATTAAAATATTGAGGAGCATGTTACAATTTTAATGAGTAGTTTTTTGTTATGAGCTAAATTACTTTGGGGAAAAAAATATCTCAAATATAGTGTAATGAACTGATTAGAAAAGCAGAAACATCACAGCCGTTCAAATGGTGTTCCCTACAAATACCATTAAAAGATTACAAACCATCATATTTTAACCATTAAAGCCAGTACATTTGAATGGTTTCTCCAAAGTTCTTTAAGCGGGTGATTTTTCTTTAAACAAACATATTTTAGTTGTAATTTAGTTTTAACATGTAACAAAGCACCACATAATTTCTGTAGAATTAACTGCCATTAAGACCATTACAACCTCTGTAATGGCTTCTATTTTTTTAGCATAGCTGTAATGTCATGAAAAATAACTTAATAACCAGATCTAGCTATATAGTACCAAACAAAAGACAATCATCGAATCAGACTACTGTATTATACTTTCATTTGAAATACCTCCTTTGTTGACGCAGGTGATGATGTTGAATAAGTTTGTGCAAACATATCCACATCGATATTATCAGTTGCTCCCTTTACTTCATTCTCTCGGGTGTCATTTTGGTTGGGTCTATTTTGTTAGAGGAGGTCAACAGATAGAATAAAGCGCGCAGCACATAAGCCTATTAACATATTCATCAAAAGTCACTCTCGTCAGCTTGGATGGCTAATGTTCCTTATATTGTGGCAAAAGTTTTTAACGTGAGATGACTATATCTGGGTATTGATTTACGGCCAATCTCTTGAAAGGAGTATAAGCACGATCAATAAATTGTATGCTGCAGTTCTCTTAATGGCCACCGGTGTCGTTAACAACAAGAATTTCTTATTTCTACTGTACATACACTCACCGGCCACTTTATTAGGTACACCTTAGTAGTACCGGGTTGGACCCCCTTTTCTCTTCAGAACTGCCTTAATCCTTAATCCCATAGATTCAGCGAGGTGCTGGAAATATTCCTCAGACATTTTGATCCTTATTGTGATAGCATCACGCAGTTGCTGCAGATTTGTCAGCTGCACATCCATGATGCAAATCTCCTGTTCCACCACATCCCAAAGTGCTTTATTAGATTGAGATCTGGTGACTGTGGAGGCCATGTGAGTACAGTGAACTCATTATCATGTTCAAGAAACCAGTCTGAGATGATTCACGCTTTATGACATGGCGCTTTATCCTGCTTGAAGTAACCATCAGAAGATGGGTACACTGTGCTCATAAAGGGATGGACATGGTCAGCAACTACACTCAGGTAGGCTGTGGCATTAACATGACGCTCAGTTGGTACTAATGGGCCCAGAGTGTACCAAGAGATTATCCCCTCCAATCCCCCCCCCCCTCCCCCCCCGCCACACACCACACCACCAGCCCGAATCGTTGATGGATCCATGCTTTCATGTTGTTGATGCTAAACTCTTACCCTACCATCTGAACACTGCAGCAGAAATCAAGACTCATCAGACCAGGCAACGTTTTTCCAATCGTTTATTGTCTAATTTTGGTGAGCCTCTGTAAGTTGTAGCTGACAGGAGTGGCACCTGGTGTGGTCTTCTGCTTCTGTAGCCCATCCACCTCTAAGTTGGACGTGTTGTGCATTCAGAGATGCTCTTCTGCATACCTCGGTTGTAACGAGTGGTTATTTGAGTTACTGTTGCCTTTCTATCAGCTCAAACCAGTCTGGCCATTCGCCTCTGAACTCTGGCATCAAGGCATTTGCGCACACAGCTAACTGAATATTTTCTCTTTTTCATAAAATTTTCTGTAAACCTTAGAGATGATTGTGCGTGAAAATCCCAGTAGATCAGCAGTAAATTTGCATTAACGAGCAGTTGGACAGGTGTACCTAATAAAGTGGCCAGTACCTAATAAAGAAAAGTCAGAATTATTGGAATTATTAGCCCCCGTATATTTTTCCCCAATTTCTGTTTAACGGAGACATAATTTTTTTCAACAATTTCTAAACATAATACTTTTATTAACTAGTTTCTATCAACTGATCTTTTCCATGATAACAGTACATAATATCTATTTTACTAGATATGTTTAAAGGTACTATTATTCAGCTTAAAGTGCAATTTAAAGTCTTTACTAGCTTATGTTAATGAGGCAAGTTAAGGTAATTAGGCAAGTCATTGTACTGTATAATGATGGTTTGTTCTGTAGACTATCAAAACAAAATATTGCTTAAAGAGGATAATAATTTTGACCTTAAAATGTTTTTTTTTTTGTTTAATGCGTTTATTCTAGCTTAAATTAAAAAATAAGACTTTCTCCAGAAGAAAAATGTTTTAGGAAAAACTGTGAAAAATTCCTTGCTCTGTTAAACATCATTTGGCAAACATAAAAAAAGAATATTTTCTGTATAGTCAATAATTTTGACTTCAACTGTACTTGTTTGTGATTAGTTATTTAACTATTATATTAACAGGTGATGCCTTTTAAAGACTTAGGGAATAAAGTATTCATTTAAAGGCTTTTCGGTGATACCAATTCTTACATTTACCTAATGGCTTATTATCAACCTTTTTTGAGATATTGCCTGTTTATTTATACTTACAAAATTAAATGTTCTGCACATCCTTAATCCTACCCAATACCCAAACTTAACTACTGCCTTAGTAATATTTAATATGCAGGCAAACATTTTACATTTAACATTGCAGGCAAAATCACGGTCAATAGTTTGTTACTAGCAAGTATTTTTCACTAAAATAAAGTGTGACCTGTTTATTTAAAATATATA
>CAIGQZ010032551.1:3689336-3720150 GCA_903798205.1 Danio tinwini | reverse complement strand
TATATATATATATACATGAGTGGTAATTATGAATTATGGTACACTGAAAAAAAATGATATCTGCAAAATTGTTCCAAACGATTTATATGGGTTAAATTCAAACAAACAAATTAAATGTAGTGATGTTCAACTTAATTAGTTTGTTTAAAGTCAGCCCAACGAAATTGTTTACAACTACTTACATTAATTTTTTTGTAAATCCAAGGAATCACTTTGAATAATTTTTTTAGTGTAGAACAAAATAAGTAAAATTGTATCTTATAAATTTTTAGCAGTTTATATATATTTTTTTATTAATTAACCGTTTATATAAATGAGTTACAATCCACATGATTTACCCACTTTAACACTGGCTGCTTAAACTGGCTATTGACATTATTTGGGATTGAAACTCACTGAATTCTTGAACAATGACTCCCTCAAGTGGTCACATAATAAAACTACTGTTTATTCCACTTAGAGGCCAGTGAATACTGTATTTTAGGGTAGGTTTGAGTTAGTTTCTACACATGGGTCAAAGATGAGACATCCCCCAAAATATACAAACGTGATTTTAGATGTAGCCTACAGAAATTAATTATACTGATCTCAAGTGTCTAGTTAGCTTAAATGACTTGTGTAAAAATAAATGTCAAAATAGTGACAAAGTTCCATCCTGTAAAAATTACACAACATATTCTTATATGTTCTTGTCTTCTCATATCTTCTTGTCTTGTCTTATTCTATCTCTGAGGCTCTCCGTGTCCTACTATCCAAACGAATTTGGGCTCGGGAGAGCCCACTTGTCCTGCCGGGACATTTGCAGCTGGATACGTGATGGACGGGTGGGAGAAGTGGCACATTGTGTGCCTGGCTGCTCTGTCCCTGGAGGATATTGAAGATATCTACCTATTCGGAACGTTGATAACAGGGTTTCTGCTGATGGGCTTATGCGGGGCCCTGGGGTATCGACGATTGATGAAAGCGGTCAGTGCTGCTCAAAACCCCACCAAGCTGGCTTGACTGCTGGGGCTTTTTTATCTCCCTGATCTCACACTGCTCTAACTCAAGAGCAAGGTGAGAGGGAGTTTTTTTCGCCTCTCTTTCCTGAATTGTATCTTACTTCCTTTTTCTAAATGCTACCTCCCGTTGACCTGTCTTCCCCTGAAATGTGATGTTTATGTATGGTCGGGGGGTCCAATTTCACTATATGTCAGTGTATGTGAATACATGGAGGTATATGTGACAAATAAAGGCTTTATTGACATTGACATATTATTAAAATAAAAGAACAATCATTATATTATATTATAATACAATTTAAATTATTTATAAAATTTGTTGATAAAAGGCATAAAACAAAGTTTGACAGCAAAGTATGCACATTCAAAATAATAATGAAATACAGTATGCCTAGAATTTGGACCCCCATTGTGATCACTAAACAGTCCGTATACAGTTCATATGGCATCAAATGAAATTATTATTGGTCTAAAAAGGCTATGTAAATATGTGTCATCATTATTATAACTGTTACTTTATTTATTATTAATTTATTGCTCAGAAAATAATTAAATTTACATTAAAATGGAATTATTATATAGCTACTCTTTTTTGTTGCTTTGACTCACAAAAAAAACTATTTCTATTAAAAAATAAAAATTAACTACTTGTTTAAAGTTTTAGTTTTTCTTCTTGATAACCAGAACTTATGTTAACCATACATATGATAATTAAAATAATAATTAGGAGGCTTTTACTGTTTATAAATAATTCGGATTTGATATTGGGTGGGCTTTAAAGATATAAACCAATCTGCTAACATACTCCCTTGAGACTGAACCAATAAAAGCCGTGAAGTTGTTATTTCATAGGGGAGTCAAATTTCGGCTCAAACAAACAATCATCGTTAATTCTAATATTAGTACAATATAATTATCATTGTTACTCTTATGCATGCTCCTCTTATGCAGCAAACAGCAACATGCTGCTTATGCAACATATGCATTTGCTACGTATGTACTTTTCCCAGTAAAATCGAAACAGAAAACAAACCGTCTTTCTCAAAGATGCGCGCGGACACAGGTATGAATAAAGGACATTTTGTGCTTTGCGTGTAAAAGCGAGATCATGTTGAAGAGTTTGTCCCCAAACGCCCTGGCGGACAGACGAAAGTTCCAGCACGTTCGTCGCTGTGTGAAGTGAAAGTAATATACCCGCCAGCCTCCGCCCCCAAATATATCACTAAATGATTGGCGTGAACATCGGCCAATCAGGTGACAGAGGCGTCTGCATTTCCTGCTCTCTCAGCCAATCAGAAATAAAAAAACACTAAAAAACGCGAACTTCAACTTGTCAGCAAAACAGGGGGGAGGGGATCAACATATGGCAGTCATATTTTTGAAGCTGAAATAATGTGCTAGACCGTTTATTGTGTTGTTTACCTCGCAGAAGGTAATTGGGTTTAAATACTCTTTGCTTCGACATTTATACTAATGTATATATGTCAGCGGGCAGCATTTTGGGCATTTTACTGATAAAATGTTGTGAGCTAGCATGCTAACATAACTGTACAGACGGTTAGCGAGCTGTTATGTCAGACGGGGGGCTATATAAGCTTGCTTGCTATTAACTTTGACAGCATAAAAGCAGGTGAATAAATGACTCGTCTAAGGAGGCAAGGAAAACATGTTCGTAATCCAGCGAAACAGAAAAGCTGCTGTGAATGTGCATTGGTAGTGCGCTGTGATGGGAAGGTCCTAGAAAGTTTGAGATTTCAGGAAACTGCAATGGCGTGAGGGGAGACTGTCATGACAGCAGGTCGAGGAAGCCATGATCCGATCACAACAACTCTCCAAATTACACCCTGCTATTTACGAGTCACGGCATTAACGTTACTTCTATTTAAAATAGGCGTGTTTTTGCGTGTATTATCGCCGTTAACAGTGACTCTTCCTAATTAGCCTATTTTTAAAGTTTTAGTCATCATGCTCTGGACACTAAACATAGGCCTGCGCGAATGCATCTGTACATTCAACAGCAGAATAATTGTTTATTCACAGTTCTTTAGCTTGGGCTGATCTGCGTGAATGAACTTGATCGTTCATAGAGACGCGAATAATTACTGTAATTTTAAATATGGTGTGTAATGAAATGTTAGAGGGCATTTTCTTGATAGAAGTGTGTTATTATCATACCCTCTGCTATGGTTTACTCTTTACCGTCATTATTGGTGTCTTGTTGTGATCCTTTTTTTTCCAGAAGTGCCGCTTGAGGGGCGTGTCCGAGCCCAGCGCGGGTCATTGTTATGCAAATAACCCTGTAAAAGTTTTGGTCTACTGTGTTGTCTTTTTCAGAAACAGCAATATAACAGTGCTAGGAAACTACGTCACTTATTAAGTCACAATGATACAATTTAATGCATGTTTCCTGTATGTGAGTGGGTGAACTCATAATAGGCTAATAATAATAATGTACTCACAGGGGAATCAAATGTTTATCTAATAATTAGTAATACTAATTTATATATACGATATATGTTTTACAGTGCAAATTGATTGTTTGTTTTTTTAGTAAACAACATGCAACTTATGCAAAGTAATATGAAACTATGCAATGTTTTGTAATAATAATAATTATAAGAGTAAAATAATTAATAATAGCTTAAAATTATATAAAAAAAATATTCTCTATTATTTGAAGCAGGTGGAAATGTATTATTAAAAAAAAATCTGGACCCCGAAATATCAAAAATGTACTGCACACATTTCAGTATTATGACAGAACTTGGTTTCAGGTTATTTATATATAATGATGCAATAAGTCACAGCAGAGTGTAATGCAGTTTCTACTGGCATATTGATTTTTTTGGTAAAAGAGAACAATGCATATTTCTATATATTAATAAAAGGTTATACATTTCTGATCATTTATGAATAAATAATATTTATGAATAATAAATATAATCTTAAATATATTTTAGTTTATTAATGGTCGTGTCGCTATAACTTACATTTATATGAAATTGTGAACCTTTACATAAGATGTATTTGGCTTAAAAATGCTGTCATTTGGGGTGCCAAACAATGTAGTGCAGGGATGACAAAAACCCATAGATTAATTTGCAACTGGTTCACTCTTTTTTTTCTTCTTCATATTTTCTTATTTCTACATATTTTCAGTTCATGGGTAAAATAAAGTTTGTGGCAATTATAATCCGGTGACTCTGATGATATTTTATTTACCTAATACTTTAAATATTTATATTAACCACAGACATTTTACTAAAATATTGAAAAATACGATAGGAAAGGCTTTATTGATATTATCTTCAAACTTTTGCCAATTTTTCCCACAGATTCTCAGCTTATAGATGACCACCCCCAACGAGCCACCTGTTGGGATGTCCCATGCTGGTCCCTCACCGGGTGCTGGCCTGTCTCCGGGCCCCATCTTAGGACCGAGCCCTGGACCTGGCCCCTCTCCTGGCTCTGTACACAGCATGATGGGCCCCAGTCCAGGACCCCCAAGTGTCCCACATACAATGCAGGGCCAAGGAGCAGGAGACTATTCACAAGAGACGCACCCTATGCATAAGGTAGAGGACAATTCAAAAGACAATTCGAGGAAAATTCTAAACAATTCAGCCAATTGCTTCTTTAATTGATTCACCGTTTTGAAGCATTTAAAACAGAAATTTTCAACTCTTTGTGGCCTTTTCCATCTTCCCAAATGTAGAGTTATTGAGTGTATTCCTAATTTTAGAACATTTTGTATTCACTTGAAACTTTATTATGAATCTGTCTGCCTATTGTTAAATAAGAAAGCTGCCAACTAAAACAACTGAACTGCTGAAAAAAATTATATGCATTACTTTTAAATGATCAGATCTCTTTTGGTATGCCAATGTAACACTCTTAATAATTTATTTATGGTTTGAGATATTTATGTTTAATTTCTTTTCATTTCTATTTTTGATTTTTTTTTTATTTGTTTTTCTTTTATGTATTGATTTTTTTTTCCTTATCCTTTGTAACATTTGTGTAACTAGCTGTACAATGAATATGTATCATTTGTATTGCGGTCACACAATATTAGTACAAATATTGCTTTATGTATCCCCTGTTAACTAATGATAATAATAATAATGATTAAAAAAACTTTAAAATAAACATAAAAAAGCATTCAAAACAGCACATGTTAGCAACACCTGGTGGTCAAAACTATGTAAATGCAACAAAAACTCAGGCACAAAAATATATATGAATGCAATTGAATGAGAGGGGTCTGACTGCAGACTCGATGCAGATGCAATCTGAACTGCATGCAATGCTTTTGAATGGGCTTACCTAACCCTACCCATCACAGTGATGTCACTAGCTCTATTGAGTGCATTGTGTCTGACATTGCATCTCTGAGAGATGCAATCTCAGCTTGCATCATAATGGCTGCATCATAAGGTCGCTGGTTCGAGCCTCGGCTGGGTCAGTTGGCGTTTCTGTGTTCATGTGGGTTTCCTCCGAGTGCTTCTGTTTCCCCCACAAGTCCAAAGACATGTGGTATAGGTGAATTGGGTATGCTAAAATTGTCCGTAGTGTGTGTGTGTGTGAATGAGTGTGGATGTTTCCCAGTGATGGGTTGCGGCTGGAAGGGCATCCGCTGTGTAAAACATGTGCTGGATAAGTTGGCGGTTCATTTCGTTGTGGCGACCCCAGATTAATAAAGGGACTAAGCCGAAAAGAAAATGAATGAAATGCAAATAGCTCACAATCTAATATCCCTAAATGATCCCACTTTATATTAGGTGGCCTTCACTACTATGTGCTTGCAAAATTAATATACAATGCACTTACTGTGTTAATAATGTATTGCAGAACACGTCTAGTGCACTTAAGGTGAGATACGAGTAGGGATAGTGACAGGTTTGGTGGTATGGATAAATTTAAGGGTGGGTTGAGGTGTAAGGGATGGTCAACAGTTTAATTACAGAAATTAATTACATGCAGGTATTTAATCAATCATAAGTACAATGCAAAACATGTATTTACAAAATAAGTACATTGTAACAAGTGCTTAATTTCAGTGTAAGTACGTATTAGTTAACTAAGCTCTGCATACCCGGTACCGGTTCCGTTTTATTTTAAATTTTAAAGGTCCGTACTGGCCCAATACCCCCATAAGTGGTTCAGTTCTCTCATCAGTTGCAATAAAATAACTTTTGCATAGATTATGATAGAGACATTTTTCATTTTTTTTGATAACTGACATGTGCAGGAACCACCAAAATTAATTACAGCAACCTAGACCACACAGAACCTAAAAGGTACACTTACAAATTTAAGTTTACAAAAAAAAAGTGCTTCTTTTTTGGAGGGGTTTATTATAACACAGATAACATACACAATCAATAATTCTAATCACTTTCAACAGTGTTTTATGAAAATTCAAAGAGTTTTCTTTAAAATGATACCAAACTTTTGCATTTTCACCTCTGCATGTGGATTTGGGAAGCTTTTGAATTTGGGTAGGCAAAATCCAGGCGGAAATTCAAAAATAGCGTGGGACCCAGTAAATAATAATAATGTCAGCGTAATATGCATTCTTTTATACATTTTCAGAGTGTATATATTGTTGTTTAATGGTGGGCTTTACTAAACAGGCCAAAAAGATACTTTGAACAACTATTAGCTATTGTTACATTATTGTCTCATTGAAACATCTACAAACTCATAAAACAAATCTGAGATGAGACAGATGCTTTGAAACCTGTTCAGTCATTCACCACTGGAGGCGATCTGAATAATTCATGTTTGAGTTTTATAGTATTACACAGATTACCTCTAGTGGCATTACATTTTCAAACGTTTCAAAACAGTTATGACATAACAAAGCCTTGTTCATTACAATCATGTGACCTTGCAAATTTAATACATGCTCCGAACCACTGATTCGAAACAAAATATTTATAAAGGTTTCGAAGCCACATGAAGCGGTGTGTTGAAGTCAGCCATCACTAGCATAAGGTACAATTTAGTATTCAATTTAATTTAGTATTCTATTTAATTTAGTATTCAATTTAGTAAAAGTATTATTTTTGGCATTGATTTAAAAAAATCAATACATAATCTTCTAGTAAGTGCAAAACATTCATTTTTTTCCAAGTTCATTTTGCAGTGGTTGGTTTGATGTTGCCTGTTTGCCAGCAGTGTGTATTGTTTACCTAATCTCCCATCTCTTTTCAGCCTATGGAGGGAATGCATGAAAAAGCAATGACTGATGATATTCACTATGGCCAGATGAAGGGGGTGGGCATGAGATCGCTGCACAGTGGCATGGGTCCTCCACAGAGCCCTATGGATCAACACAGTCAAGGTACAATTACATATAATCCAAAGTATAATAATGAAGCACTCAGCGGTTATAATTTTACCCTGAATTATACTGTAGTTCAGCTCATCAAAAGAGCCTCTTATTCTGCTGCCACTGATGTCTGTGTGTCTGAGCCTCAGAGGAAACTGAAGCAATTATCTGACAGTGTATATTTATTTATTTGCGCACTTATATTTAGGGGCTGCCTTTATGTCCCACCAATTATCCTCATATGCTCATACAATACCTCTGATCTTTTGCACTCTATTGCCAAGGCAACCTTTTCTTTCATCTGTTCCTTTGACAGTTGTAAATGCGTCTTTGAATGTTCATAATTAAGTATTCTGCAATTAACAGTAATGAGTTGTTTAACCAAAATGTCATTTTTTGTTGATAGCAACCTTAAAGTGGATTTACATTAGCAAAAAATTTGTGGGTTGAAAGGGTCTATTGTCAGTTTGATAAAAAAAAAAAAAAAAACATTTCGTGTGATTTAAACAAACAAACAAAAAACAGGATGTGGTGACACAAAATGCTACAGAAGTCTTCATGAGTTCATAACTGATAAAAAATGAATCACTGTACACACATATAGCGTGTTTAACTTAACAGATAGCATTGCTTAGATGTTTGGTAAATTAAATAAAAAAACATATATATTCCATGATAGGTGTCAAGGTGGCACAGTGACTGCCTCACAGCAAGAAGGCCACTGGTTTGAGCCCTGGCTGGGTCAGTTGGCATTTTTGTGTGGAGTTTGCATGCTCTCCCTGGTTGGAGTGGTGTTCCTACAGGTGTTCCAGTTTTCCCCACAAGTCCAAAAACATGCGCTATTGGTGAATTGAATGAGCTAAATTGGCCGTAGTGTATAAGTGTGAAAGAGTGTGTATTGGTGTTTCCCAGTGATGGGTTGCAGCTGGAAGGGCATCCACTGCATAAAACATATGCTGGAAAAGTTGCCGGTTCATTCCGCTGTGGTGACCCCTGATTAATAAAGGGACTAAGCTGAAGGCAAATAAATGAATATACATCATGTACAACAATTATATGTTATAAAAGTGTTTTCCTTTATGTTATGTCTTAAAAAGGACACTGTTAACTGTAAGAAAACCAGAACTAAATGGATAATTTTCTTTTTTTTGCAAAGAATTTCCTGATGGAGAGTATACTGAAATTTCAGGTTATTTTTATATAATGATGGAATACGTCAGATAAGGCTGTAATGCATAGTTTCTTTTGGCAAATTGTGTTTTATGGTAACAAACTGATTTTATTTTAAAAACTTCATAAAAGTTTGATCTGATCTTATGAACTGAATAGCCTACTCAAAGCAAAAAAGTTATAATTTCAAAATTGCAAGGTGATTATATAGACCTTTATTCACGATTTCACATAAATCAGCATGCCAAAAATAAATTGTTTCCTTTTCTTCATGGCAAATTAACATGCAACTTGACTGTTGTATAAAATTATTAAGTTAAAAAACAAAATGGGATTTAATTAACAAACAAGTTAAATATATTTTAAATAAAATAAAAATGAAAGAACTGAAGAACTG
Source organism: Danio tinwini (assembly GCA_903798205.1). NCBI lineage: Eukaryota > Metazoa > Chordata > Actinopteri > Cypriniformes > Danionidae > Danio > Danio tinwini. The sequence goes on along the minus strand of CAIGQZ010032551.1, from coordinate 3,711,245 downwards.
AAACCAGCTCAAATGTTCTTGAATAAAACGTGTTACAGTAATGTACATGTGAAAATATGTAATGTCCAAAAAAGCGTTTTGAAAGGTGTTTTGATAGTTCAGACCCACTGTACAAACGAAAAGCTAAATACAGATAGTATTACTTTAGAAAATGCGGCATAAATTCATCCCATTTGGTGTTTTAGATTTTTTTTGAACAGATGTAGGTGCTGCTTGTCAATCAAACAACGCTTCTGTTCGTTCTTGCTGTCAATTGCGTGAAAAATGATTGATGAAAGGTTTATGATAAACTGCTTTGAGTTTGAAACTTTAACTGCAAGCACCAGTGCATTGCTGCTATTATGTTTAAACCATAGACTGTAAAATATAGGTTTACACTTGTAATATTTTTCCTGAGGCCAATTAAACACAAATACACAATGACACTCTATCAAACATATCTAGAATCATAAGGAGCAAGGTTACTTACTGAGTTATTTTACTATTAACGCACAGCAATACTACACAAAGAAAAGACGGACTCTGAGGGAATTATCAATGTGAGGAAAGCTCTGTTATAGTGCACTGGACCAGTCATTGGTCTAAACAAGTTCGACCAACAAATGCGTGAGGCAGGCAGTTCTGTACAATTACATAATTTATTGCTTAAAGATATCGGCCTAATTTTAACATCGGACCAATAACAATAATATAAAAAAAAAAAACATTTATCAGCCCATAACAATATGGTCGCCGATATATCATGCATCAAAGCAAAAGGAAAACAAACAACTGATACATTTGACAGCACCTCGCTACTGCAAAATACATGTTTTCCTCTTTTGCTTATCAGGATACATGTCGCCTCACCCCTCACCGATGAGCCAGGTGCCAGAGCATGTGCCCAGCCCCATGTCAGGAGGAGGGCCAACCCCGCCACAAATGTCTCAGGGTCAATCGCCCATGATGCCAATGGATCCGCAGGGGATGGGACAGCAGGCCAGGGGTCAGTCTGCCTTCAGCCCAGTCCAGCTACAGCAACTCAGGGCTCAGATCCTGGCGTACAAGATCCTGGGACGAGGCCAGCCTCTGCCTGAAAACCTGCAGTTAGCTGTGCAGGGCAAGAGGAGCCTTCCCACCATGCAGCAGCAGCCCGTCAACACCGGCCCCTTCAACAGACCTCCAGGTGAGTCTGAATTTATTATTTAGTGCTTATTTTATGTGCAGTTTTCTTTTGTTATTTCCAGGGCTTGAAGTTAACTTTTTGACTTCAAAAATTTAGGAGCACCTGAAAAAAATTAGAAACACCCATTAAAAATGAATGAGCACCACTGCACATTTTATATGAACAGATTTATTGTATTTGAAAACATCATCAATCAGGACCAACAAAAACCAGAAGCAACTACATGGTTTGCGATACATTCATTCTTCAATGGCGGGGCGCCACACCGCCACTGCTACATTACAGCTTTTCATTCAAAACATTCAGTCGTTGTTGTTTTTTTTAATAATGGGTTATAATCACACCAAAACGTATTAACAGGTAAGTGAATTATAACAGCGCAACTTTTCTGTAATCCTAGTAGTGCTGTGCGTTATTTGTTTAACCCTTTAAGGCAACATGCTGACTCAGGCTACGTTCACACTGCAGGCAAATGTGGCCCGAATCTGATCTTTTTACCCACATGTGACTCATGTCTTGACAGTGTGAACAGCCCAAACCGCATGGAATCTGATCTTTTCACTTCAGATTTGTGTCACTTTCAAATGTAGTCTTAAATCAGACACAGATCTGATGTTCTGCAATGCGAGCGCAGTGTAAAAGATTATGTCGGATTTCATGTGACTTTACATAATCTTCGAGCGACATACGTCTTCATTCTGTGCTGCAAACATCATCTACACATCTGCAGCATAGTAGAATAACACACAGGGCGATTACTTTACCACAGAAAGTTGGTTGTTCATTTTTAAAAATATTTTGAAGGCAAAACTGGTGCTTGTTTACCACTCTGGTTAACGATCGGGGCACGGGATGATCGCGATGCTAAAGAGCAAGCGTCGAGGGTGTTGCGGAAAGGGGATCCGTGCACAAAGGAGGGGGCACTTTCATTTTAAGGATGAACATTATCTCCGAGTGAATAAAGGGCAGGAGCTCAAGCACCCAAACCCCCCATCTGCACGTGTCTGTTGTTTATAACAAAGTAAAATAAAATAACTGCAAACGGAGATAAACCATCTCCGCCCTCACAGTTCAGTCTGCGGCTGCTCATTAACCCTTGGTGAGTTCATTATACCGGTGGTCAGACAGACACGTGCCGCGGTTGTCATAAATCACAAATGAAGGGAGTTATTTTAGGTTTCAAATGCCGAAATACACATTAGTAGTAGCAGAACAACCCTTTACAGTTCATGTAATACACCACGGTTGTCTGTGAAAAGGGCAATAATCATATTAAGCATAATCTGACAATGTGCTTTATACAGTATACACATTGTGTGCATAATTAGACATTTTGTGTTGTCCGTAACTATACTTCTGCGCATGCGGGTCAGTTTACGACCATGATCTGTTCACACTGCAAATCTGATAGTGGCCACATTTATAACAACAGTGTGAACAGCTAGGCAAAAAAATCTGATCTGAGAAAAAATCTGATTTGAGCACTAAGCCATGCAGTGTGAACGTAGCCTGACTGACAGGTGCATGATGCATGAGGCCAGCAAACACGACGTAGCTTTCAGTTAAGATGAACACAGTTTCCATAATTATACTTTATAGATAAAGGTATATGGTCCTGCATACAATTACTTTATCTTGCTGGAGTTTATAGCTGTTTCACTTTACCTAAGGATGCATTAATGCTGTTTTGTAGGTTTATTGGAGACATTCATAAATATTTCTTGCAAATCTAATAAATATTGGAGACATACTTGTCACATAAAAGCACTTTAGCAGCGTTTATTTAACGGGCGTGCAAGAAGTTTTGTGCACAGAGGAAATCGGCGTGCAAGCAAAGAGATTCGCATGCTCGAATCTCGAGAGCATAACGAGCGCATATGCAACCAAAATAGTTGCAATTTCAAGCCCTGATTTATTATTATAGCATGTTTAAAATTCCCATAAAATCAAAAATAATTTTTTTGGGGGCTTCTATCATGAACATGTTAGATGTTGAACATGTTGATGTTAGAAACATCAAGCAATGTTTCAGCACTGATATTGCAATATGCACATCTGCAGTAGTCACATCCCAAAACATGCAGTTTTGAGTCTGAATTATAGTTGACCAGGAGCTACAGAATTGTGTCTACTTACTGTATTTATACAGAATTTATACAATTTATGCAAACAAAAAAATGTTTTCTCACTTAGAATTTTAGTTTCTAGTCCAAATGTCTACATTTCAAAACAAAAAGAAGGTTATTTCACTTACCCCACTGACAGATAATTGTACTTGTTTTAAGGAAAAACTCTTATTTTGACATATTTCTTCTGAAGTTAAAAACAAAACAATATTTTTAGTTAATTTGGACTAGAAATGAGACAAAGCAAAGTAAGAAAAGCATTTTTTTTACATAATGTTTTGCATTGTGATTATGCAATTTTTGTACCTAAAACTGTTAGATTCCCCAGAAAACTGTCAAATAGTACTATTCAAGCTGTCTTGTGAAACAGTATTCATGTCACAAGATTTATCGCAGAAAAATAAAATATTGCAATATCATATTTTTCCAATATTGTGCAGCCCTAATTTGCCTGTGTGTATAATATGCCTCCACTTTTAGTTGTAATATGAAGTAAATCCAAGTAAATCCAAACTTTACTAATGAAGAACACTTGAGCAACAACACTACCATATACACCGCCATTGTTTTGTATATTTGTTTGTGACTGCCTTTAATCAACGCCTCCCTATACACATACTATGCATGTGCATGTCATTATCGTTTTTAAAAGACTTGTGCTGAACTATTTTGAAACTTGACCGCCACACGTGTGTAGGAACAGCTGACGGTGGCCATAGCAACGACAAACGGCAGAGGAATCGCAAGCTCACAAATGCATTTAAATCCATAAAGAAAGCGGCACGCATCACATTTTCAACGTGGTTTTAGATGCAATATGAGAATATAAAGAGTTAACCAGATACAGTACAAGACGCGTTGAGCAATTACAAGTAGCAAAACATAATTAAATACATATTTTGCAAGCTAGAGAAAACAAGGAGGCAACCATTTTAATCACACTTACTTACACTTGTGAATTGGAGAAAGAAACTGATCCATGAACTGTGTACTGATAAAGTTCCTGTCAAGCTCTGACAAAGTGTAGTACATCAATAGTCTTTTCTGGTCCTTCTTTAAACAAATGGCCGACGAGTCCCTCGTTGCAGGGTAGGTTATTGCATTAATCACCAGAATGTTCACTTATTAACATTTACTCCTCTTCAGTCATGATCAATCCCACACACACACGCACTCTGCTAGCGTTAGAAGGGAAAGGCGTGTTCACGGTTTACCAGATCCGGCACTTCAGGTTTGTTTCGTGTTGATGTTGATATGAACTGGCAAAAGATCCGGACAAATGACGAATTATTTAAATGACTCTGAATCAAATCTTTTATTAAAAATGTATATTTTGAAACAAGGTGCACTTTCAGATTAAAACATTAGCTGGATAGTTTTCATTTTTTTAGAGCTGTGTTACACACTGCATGCAAAGTAATTTTCAAAAACCCATAATAGCGTCTCTTTAATGGCATTATTCTGCACTCTATTTTCTCATCATGTTTTCTGTCCAGTCAAATGAAATCTGAATCTGAAGATTCCTACCCACTACATTTAAACTAGATGCTAAAGCCACTTCTGACTTTGGTCACATATTCACACAATTACATTTTTTTCTACAGTGAATGGCACATAGTGCATTATAGGGAACACATGATTAAGCTAATGTAAATATGCTTTCCATTGGGGTGAATGAAATCTAGTTTAGCATTAGTGTCACTCAAATGGCTAAAGGGCACATACACAGTCTGCTTCGGTCCAGTAACATGATAGCACGAGCGGATCATATGCATGGGTCGGCGCAGATCACAAAGCGTATCGAACTCATTTAAATTCTTCACAGAATGCTATATTTTAAAAAACCTATAGAGGAGATTCGGAGAAGAAAAGGTTAGACAGGCTTGGCATTGCTATTAGACTGTGCCTGTCAAAAGATGTTAAATGCAGCTTTACTGAGCTCAGTGGCTCTGGCTGAGCTGTGATATAAACAAAACACTATTGGTAATTAAAAACGATACAGTTGAAGTCGGAATTATTAGCCCCCCTAAAATATTACCCCCCCTGTTTATTTTTTCCCCAATTTCTGTTTAAAAGAGAGAATTTTTTTCAACACATTTCTAAACATAATAGTTTTAATAACTCATTTCTAATAACAGATTTATTTTATCTTTGTCATGATAACAGTAAATAATATTTTACCTGATATTTTTCAATGACACTTCTATACAGCTTAAAGAGACATTTAAAGGCTTAACTAGGTTAATTAGGTTAACTAGGCAGGTTAGGGTAATTAGGCAAGTTATTGTATGACGATGGTTTGTTCTGTAGACAGTCGAAAAAATATATAGCCTAAAGGGGCTAATAATTTTGACCTTAAAATGGTTCATAAAGATTTTAAAACTGCTTTTACTCGAACCGAAATAAAACAAATAAGACTTTCTCCAGAAGAAAAAAATATTATCAGACATACTGTAAAAATGTCCTTGCCCTGTTAAACATCATTTGGGAAATATTTAAAAAAGAAAAAAAAAATCAAATAGCCATTTTCGTGTTTTAGCTGAATTTACATTGAATACACTGAGTATCTGCACATGTTTCAAAGCACCCCATGATACTTTTACATTGGCTATCTAAGAATATTTTGTTATTAACTGCTTTTTAATTGTTTTAATTGTCAACGGGTTGTAACAAAACTCGATAAGTGATTGTTAGATTTTTACTGCAATCTTTGCTTTTTTTCTAGGTATGCCAATGCCTCATGGAGGGCCTGCAAGTGGCCAGTGTCTGTCTCCAGCCATGCAGACTCATAATCAGAGCTCTGGGCCAAAACAATGGCCTGAAGGTACTGTATGTGTGGACTGTATTTAATTTTTAAGCTGTGGCATCTCTAAACTTTCTAGAATTACATTCTTTACAAGACAGCAGACTTTTTTTGTGTGTTTAAATTAAATTTATAATCTATAAATTTTATATTTATAGAATATTTTATTTCAGTTAACAAAAAAATTTAATAATAGTTTTTGTTAAAAAAAAAATATATTATATATAAAATGTATAATATATTATATAAAAAAATATATTATATATATATATAAATTGTTAATTTAATGCTAGTGGCAAATATTATATATATACATATATATATATATATATATATATATATACACACACACACACACACACACACACACACACACACACACTTACAATCACAGATAACTTTTTATTTATTTATTTATTTATTTATTTATTTTTTAATTCAATGGTTCATGTTTTGGTGAAGCCTGAACAACCACATTAACACACTATTGGAAAATTTCTGTATAGATGGTTATCTAGAGTAAGCCGTTTAAGTAACAGTAATACATTTATGCTTTAATCTGCTCGGTTCATGCCATTATTTTTCTGTATAGTAACTAAATCAAGACAGATTAATTTATATAAATGGCAGACAAAGATGAATCGTAACTGTAAGCCAGTAACCTTTCCAAGAATGAGATATTTGCAGTGGTTTTATCCATCTATACATTGATTTTCATTTATGTTTGTATGTAATGTAATTATAACGAAGTTTAACCTGCTCAAGAAGGAAAGAAGTAGATGGGAATTGTCAAAGATTAAACTAAGCTTAATTATTAAATAAGAACAAACAGCTCACTATAGATGCCTGCCTCCTGGTACAATTGTAGTTTAGATGCATTCAAGTGACTTTCATCCGTACAAACATTGTAACTCTATTTGGTAAATGACAAGAAAATACAGCAGGGTTTGTTAACTCTGCTGAAAGAAAACAATAGTCAAAAGATTATTTTGCGTTAACTTTTGAGTTAAGTTTACTTTGCATCCATGAATTCTGCCTATTGATTTATATGTGTAAGGAATAATCACAAGATTGCCGTTAGGGGTGTGAACCTACACTGGTCTCACAGTTCGGTTCAGTTACGATTATCATGCCATCAATTCGGTTCAATTCGATATCTCAGTGCATCACGGTGCATTGACGATGCTTACCATAAATAATTTGATATTTTACTTAACACAATAATTCTTGTATTAAAATGTATAGTTTGTTAATATATTTATGTATTGTTTGTAATACAATTTTGTCCTTTAATACAAGCAGTCAGATATATGAACTGTTCCTTTAATTTGACCTGCTCAAAGAAAACACTGAATGTATCAAACAAAACTAAAGTACATGCACAAAACAACATGAGCATTTATAGCAAATAAACAAATGTAAATATTATCCCACTTGCTTTTTGAGCGTTGTTAAGCGAGTTCTTAAACGTCTAGGATTGATCACGCGCTCAACAGAAAGGGATGTGATTGGCTCTAACGGTCAGCTCGGCTCTGGTTGTTCAGCAAACAGTGACATAGACACTGAGATCAAATGGCTGCGGCAATCAGCTGATGCATAATAGACCAGGTAATGGACCAGGTAAATGCTCTGCAGACAGTCTTGAGTCTGGATCCACAAGAAACGTTATTGTTGTAACAGCCGAGAGAGGAGATAAAACGTTACCTCACAAACACGCCAGCAGGTCAAAGGGGCCAAAGAGAGTGAGAGAAAGAGAGAGAGAGTTTACAGCGTTCACTTTTTAGGTTCTGATGTACTTCCCTGTCAGTGAAAAACTGTCCAGCAAACTCACAAGCAGTAAATTGTGCACAGTTATCTGCTTTCTAAATAGTTGGGGTGTTTGAATTACTTATAGCTACCATAAGCTATAAATGACGTAGGTACATAATAACGGTTATGATAATTACTGAACCGATACCGAATACTTAATCACGGTGCATCGAAGAAACAATTAATTTTGACACCCTTAATTGCTGTGCATTTAAGAATTTTAAATATATGATCTGGACTATGGAGGCAAAGAATTAAATGACACAAAGTGCATTTAAAATCATTTAATAAATGGCAATTCATTAACTATCCTGCTTATTCCATGGTCGTTTGCTAAATTATAGAGAAGTGAAAACAGTTTTGTCTGAATTTCTTCAGTTATGACATGTTAGATCTACTAGTCACTGCACTAAATCAGAGATAAATTGCTTGTGTGCATCTAAATAACACTGGCATGTCTAATAGCTAGAGCCAGACAGAATCTGCTGAAATTTTTTGCTATTTCTGCAGAGAATTTTGTACAAAATCTGTGGAATATGCGGAATGATTTTAGGAGTATCCTAACTTCAAACTTAATTTATGAAATAAATAATAATACATTTATTACTTTTATTTAATGTTTACAATGCAAATTCTATTAGATCCACTTGTTTGGTAAACAAAGCAAGTCTCTCATATAATATCTATACTAAAAGACAGAACATATTACTTTACAAACTACTGTAAATAAATTATCTGATCATTTTAATATTATTATTATTATTATTATTATATCGCAATAATATTAGTGAAATTAATTTAAAAACTGAATAATTATAAATTTACACACATTTACACAAGTAAATACATAGACTCGAGGGGCAAAAAATCTGCAGAAATTCTGCAGATTCCATGTGGGCCTGCAAATAGCTTATATATCATGTTAGCAAATATTTTGGAGCATGTTTGTGAGGTTATCCTCATCGGCTCCCTGATGAAGCTGGTGGGATGAGCATTTATTTCAAACTGTGATCAAAACTGACTAGAACTACCATCAATCAGAATCAAGAATTTCAATAGACCATGAAACAAATAAGATAAGATATAAAATGTTATATATGATTCTCTATTATAGATTGGTGATAACTCCATATTTCTCACTGATATGTCCTCAACTGGGAAACTGAGGTTATTTTGAGTAATTACACTGCAAAAAATATCAAATATTCCAAATATCAAAAAAGCATTTTCTATTCAATTAAATTCAGTTCATCTTTATTTCTACAGCGCTTTTACAATGTAGATTGTGTCAAAGCAGTTTCGCATAGGAGATTATAGTAAATTGAAACAGTGTCAGTTCCGTTTTCAGTGATGAAGTTCAGTTTACAGCTGAGAGTACAAACACAGAAGAGCAAATCCATCGATGCGCAGCTCCACAATCCTGAACCATGCAAGCCAGTGGCGACAGCGGCGAGGAAAAAACTTCACCAAATGACGAAAGTGAAGGATTAAAAAACCTAGACAAGCAAAACATTTTGTTTTGTTTTAGAAAATGTGTCAAAGTAAAGTTTTTTTTCCTTAAAACAAGTAAATAATCTGCAAATGGGGTAAGCAAAATAATCTTATGTCTAAAGGAAAACAAAGATCATTGTGCTTACCCCATTGGCAGATTATTTAGCTTGTTTTAAGGACAAAACACTTTACATAAGCATATTATTTCTTAAAACAATAACAATTTTTTGCTTGTCTAGAAAATGCTTCTTGATTTAACATTTTTTTGATAATTGGACTAGAAACAAGGCAAAAAAATCTAACAAAGAAAAGCATTTGATTATGTGCATTCAACTTGTAAGTACCATTTATCTGACATGACGCATACGCTCCAGAGGTGATGTTCGTTAGCACTCATGGCACTAGCCTCCCACCGCTCCATTAGCTACAGCAATACTGTCTTCTATTCGCTCCAGATGCTGCTCCAATATGAGCAAACTAAGATAATATTTTTGTGCAAGGTCAAAACTCCCCATACGAGTGAAACTTTAAAAAGAATGAAACTTTTAAACAAAATGCCATGGGGCAGAAGTTAAATCACCTCGCTAATATGCTTTCAAATGACAGTGAATTAATTCATGGATTGCTAGATCTCCACGGGAAAGTCAGCTAAGTTCAGACAAATTAAAGATCATTGTTCATCTTTTCAAGTAACCTTGATTGGCGAGTCAGTCTGGTTTAATTTTAATTATGCTGCTTATTGGTTATAATTTTGCAAGATGATATTCACCACCTCAGGTCAATTGACATTTCAGTGCTTTTTATAAAATGCCCTCATAGCAGCTTCAGCAAATGATTGATTGTGCCCAGCCAGAAATCGAGATCCACAGACCTTTTTTTTTATTTTAATGATTTATTCTGAACATTCTGTATCATCTCTCGGGTGTACGCTCTAATTTATGGACTGGATGCCCTTTACGAAGTGTCTTTAAATGCATTGAACATGATTTGAAATTGCTTGTTTGAGTCCATGTAAAGATTTTTTTTTGTTTCAGAAGTGGACGTCAGTTCACACTATGTTTTGAGCTGTCTAAACCTGTCAACAACAGCTTTGATGATCTCTTTTGAGGGTGATCAAACATCCAAATGACAATGGGCTTCAGAAATATAAATCACACCACTTATGCCTTTTCGTAGTGTTACGCTATGTTGATGGTTTTGACAAAAGCCTTATGTTTCACTGGGAGCATTTTGCATCCAGGAGCATTTCTTTGACAGGCTTGACATTTGGAAAAATCTCAGAAGATGTTTGCAAAGTGCATCTCTTTTATTTTCAGGTCAAGGTACAGAGACCTCCAGTACACCACAGAAGCTGTTGGTCTCGGCTCCCAGCGGCAGACCCTCTCCAGCTCCCCCGCTGGCCCCTACTGGGACACAACCTGTTCCCAGCACCTCCCTCACCTCCCAGCCGCAACCTCAGCCACTGGCAGGACCTGGGCAGCCCTCCCTCATTATCCAGCTCCAGCAGAAACAGAATCGCGTCACCCCCATTCAGAAGCCTCAGGGTCTGGACCCCGTCGAACTCTTGCAAGAGAGGGAATACCGGTATGTAATGAGTAATTAAATTCCGCTTATACTGGCCTATACTGGCTAAATGTCATGACTTTTATTTTCTTTTTGCTGTGATGTTTCCTGAGGTGTTCTTTTGATTGAAAAATGTTTATTAATTTCCCATCATGTTTTTTTTTGTCATGTAATTAAATACCACTTAAAAGTTGATGCTTCCCACATAAAAAATACTGTAGTTATTTATAGTAAATACTATAGTAAAGTATTGAATTCATCTGTTGTGTAATTGTATGGTTGCTGTTGTAATACAATAACTATAGTAATATAAAGACATTTTCTACAAGTAGAAAGAAGTTTTCTACAGGTATATGGTATATTATACTACACCACAGTTTACTGTAGTAAAAACTATTCAATTCACTGTAGTTAATACTACAGTATGCTGTAGAAGTTACTAACATTTCACTATAGTAAAACACTATATGTAAAGAGTAATTAAATTCCACTTAATCCACATTATGCAACCTATACTAGGTGTGCCATGTGTCATGATTTGCATGTTTCCATTGGTGTTCTGCACTATTCTTCAACAAATAGTGTAATAGTGTACAGTAAAAATACTCTAATATTTAGAGTATAATACACTGTCTATCTATCTATCTATCTATCTATCTATCTATCTATCTATCTATCTATCTATCTATCTATCTATCTATCTATCTATCTATCTATCTATCTATCTTCATCCATCCATCCATCCATCCATCCATCCATCCAGACTATTCATTAACAAATAGTGTAATCGTGTACAGTAAAAATAACTGTAATATTTAGAGTATAATACACTTTGCAATAGTAAAACATCTATCTATCTGTCTGTCTGTCTGTCTGTCTGTCTGTCCGTCCATCCATCCATCCATCCATCCATCCATCCATCCATCCATAAACCCACCCACCCACCCACCCAGCCACCCAGACAGACAGACAGACAGACAGACAGACAGACAGACAGACAGACAGACAGACAGACAGACACATACACTTTAAAGTACTATAATATTTTTTCATGTAAATTCAAATTCCATAGCCAAGCCATATCCGAATGGTAATTGTGTCTATGGAGGAATTGTAAGCCCTGAAATTTAGTCTCTTTTTTTATAGTACAATGATGATGATAATTTTTTCAGTTCATGATGTTTCTTTAAATTATATTTAAAGCTTCACAAATATACCACACCTTTGGTACGCAGTATTACATTTAGACCAGTGTTTGATTGGCTGAAATGATTTGACTTATTTCATTTGTAAAGTACATTCAAAGGAAAGAAAAGAAAACATAAAATAATTTTCAATTTAACATTATGCTGTATGACATCAGACCAGTGTAGAGTAGAGACTATGAATCTTAAAATGGTTCAAGAAAAGCAATCTGCCTTTCTTTGCTCTTTTGTCTCTAAAATGTTGTAAGAACTATTGTTGTTGTTTTGTGAGCTTTAATGAATGTTAGAGAAAGGTGAAAAACCCTCCAGGGTTTTCTGAAAGTTCCTCAGAACTTGGTTGATTACACTGGCTTGCACTGTCTGCAACATCAGAAATGTGTTGATGTTTGATGTACCTTGAGGTCACCAAGACAGTTTTTTTTTTATAACTGTCTGTGTTTATTTTTTGCGGAGTTAAAGGTTCAGATCTTGCAGGTGAATTATACTTTCAGCAAACACGTATAAGAACTCATAAGTTTTGTTATCTGTGCTTCATTTGCTTTAATATTTTTATGTTAATAACCATTTTTATTCTGTTGTTATTAACAAAAAACAAAAACAACCATATTTTTCTGTTCAAAGACTTCAGGCCAGGATTGCTCACAGAATTCAGGAGCTGGAAAATCTGCCGGGATCTCTGCCACCTGATCTGCGGACTAAAGCCACAGTGGAGCTGAAGGCTTTAAGACTGCTCAACTTCCAGCGACAGGTGGGTCACTGACATCATTCTTTTTTAATCTTAAATGGATAGTTAAAGGGATTGTTACTTTTTTAATTTAATGCAAGCTACTTTTTTAGTTTAATTAATAAGCTTTGAAAAAAATAAATAAATTGCTGAAATCAAATTGAAGTAGTCACGTTAAATCATGCACTCAATCAGAGAATTTGGGGGCAGGAACAGACAGAAAGTAAGAGGGCATGCCAGAGTCTTACATTGCGCAATGGACGTATTCTCATTATTTTGAACGCATTGAAGAAAAAAAAAGGGATTATAGTCTCAATGAACAGTGATTTGACTTTACCAATAAACCAAAAAGTCCAAAAGTAGCAAACGCATTGCTTTATATTTTCAATAATCTCATGGTATCTGGGGGGTCTCAAAAATTCTTAAAATATCTTAAATCTCAAAAACTAAATTTTTGGCCTTAAAAAGCCTTAAATCTATTGAAATGTTATGTTGTAGGTCTTAAATCTTTTTAAAAAAGGCCTTAATTTCCGTTGTTCATGTGTAGCTGCCCAATCTGGCCATTACGCCAATACAATCACCAATAATCCCAATCTCAATAAAACTTATCTTTTTATTTAAAAATAGCATTTAATTACTTTCCTTATAGTAAGCTTTGCTTTAAAGTTCTCCATTTATTTACTGCTGAAGATACTGACTGGACCTATATTTTAAATTATTAAATTATTATTATTATAGACTGAAGTAATTGACTGCTATTTTTTTCTATTTTTGATAAGGGTTAAAGGGTTTGTGAATGGATATACTTAAAAATTTATAAAAAATATTTAAACAAAATTCAAGTAAAAAGGGTCAAGTAAAATATTTTCTAACTGGGATATTTGCAAAACAATCCTTAGCATTTAACCCTGTATAAGTCTAAAATTTTATTCATAAGGGTCTTAAAAATGTCTTAAAGTCTTTAACTGTTTAACAAATTTTACTTTGTGAAACCTGAATCTGTATATACAGCATGGCTTCTGGGGTCACAAAGTTCTCTAAAGATTACATTACCCACATTATTTTTTTTTAATGCTTTTTTAAAGTAAAATGAAGGTGTAGGTAATGCAGTGCATTGTTAAATGCAGAGCTCCTCTATAAAAAAAATAAAATAAAAATAAAAACATTGCAAGTTCTGAAAGAGATTAAGCCTGTAGCCAGGTAAGAAAAAGCAACACAGAAGTAACGCAATTAGTTACAATTTTGGGGAGTAGCACAATATTGTAAAGCATTACTTTCAAAAGTGCTTTTCCCCATCACTGTTGAACACAAATGAAGATATTAGAAAGAAAGCTAGAAACCTGTAAGTGTTGACTTCCACAGTATTTGTCTTTCCTACTTTCAAAGTCAAGGGTTAGAAAATGTTCAGCTTTCCTCAAAATATTTTTTAGTCAACAATGAAACAGAAAATGAAACTCATAATTGTTTGGAACTACTTGAAGGTCAGTATAGTGTGTACATTTTTGGTGTCCCAAACTATCCCTTTACTGTTTTACAAGAAAATGCAATCACTTATGATGATCATGTTTTTAGTCACATAGAATCAGAATACAGTGCAAAGTGCAAGCTTTTAAAAACTAGCACAAAAAATGTGATTTTGTGAAAACTGTAACATCATGTGTATTAAGTCTTTAGCCTATAGGCAGGTGCAAGTTGGCACCCAAAACAACAGGACTGCATGTACACAGTTGCATATTAAGGCTGCACAATATATCATTCCAGCATCAATATCTCACTGTGCGCATCCACAAAAGACACAACAGGACGTGCAGTGTTGAGTTGGGATTATAATTGACCAGGAGTCAGTTACTATTTTCACAGAACACACAAGATTTGTGAAGTCACTCAGTTGAGAGTTTAATCATAATGGAATAATGGGGAGAAAGTTGATTAGCTTTTATCTGAATATGTTTTAAGGCCTGGAAGACTTTAAAGCATTCATGCATAATACATTTTACCATTCACAACTTTATTAAAGATTAATTGTATTCAATTATTTATACAACAAAGGCAATGCAGAGTTATTTTACATATTTACTTTCTGTACCCGAATACTGTTAGACTCAACCATAAAGAACTGTTTATTTCTTTAGCATCTTAGCTCTGTTGCATATGTCTATGCTTGTAATTAGTTTAATATATATGCTATGCATGATTCACTTTTCTACATAATCATCCTAATCATAATTCTTTCCAAATAGAGCTGTTTAAGCCAGTTTATCCAATTAGATTCTATTTTTATTGCATCCAGCATCTATCGCAAAAAAGTCACAATGTCAGATTTTTCTAATATTGTATATAGTTTCTTTTAAATGTGACATTTGTATTGTACTGTAGATTTTTAATCACACCATTGTCATGTAAACGTTAGCATACCCTAAGTGAAGTTTAGATATAAACTAATTTCGGAGAGGATCACGTGCTTATGATTGTTCCACATTAACTAACGCATGATTCACCAATCAGATAATTCCTACCTCACTAAAAACAACCAGATTTTCTTTCTTTAGTTATCTTCGCCTTGAAGAATCCCCCCTTCCACCCCTACTCCTTCACCTTTTCATTTATAGGGCGTCATGGTGGCCTAGTAGTTGTTGCCTTACTGCAAGAACCTCAGTGGTTCAAATTCTTATCAGGCCAGTTGTCATTTCTTTGTGGAGTTTACTTCTTTTTCCCATGCTCACGTGAGTTTCCCCCAGGTTCTCCAGTTTCCTCCCACAGTCCTAAAACATGTCCTATGGTTAAGCTCTTAGCCAGCAGTATACTGTATCTGTATATAGCAATTTATAGTTTGTCATCAGCTCTAAATAAGAGCAGAGTTCTTAAGACCTACCTAAGCTAAAACTCCTTTCTCGCCCTGCAACGGGAGGGAACTCCAGGCTCGAGGATCTTATGAGCTCAGGGCTCTCTCCCGGGACAGCATGTCAAACACACCTTATAATCAATCATAAGCTAAGTATGAACTCTTGAAAATGTAATTGTTATAATTTTGTTTAATGATTGGGATTTTTGGACACAAGTACAAATATTATTGTGATGCAGCTGCAGGTAACCATATTAGGTAGTCAATTTTTTGATTTTCAGGTACATTTTTCATTTTTTAAATTCTCCACAACTTACAAACATGTATTGTAACTTCCCATGATATTTATGCAATAATATTTCAAGACATATATTAAATGCACTTCACGTACAGTGCTTTGTAAAAATCTCAGGCCACCACTAGCTCAGTTTCTTAGCAAAGTTTCAATAACTATTAATATTTTGGTGTTGGTCTCATTATTAAGATACAAGTCAAAAATATAAAATTTACATAATATTTTGAAACACTTTTTTTTTAAAGAACAGAATTTAGTATTTACTATGACCCCCTTGGCTCTTTCTTTTACTTTTTGCAGAGACTGTTCTGAAATACAACTTTAGATTTAGACGTCTTTTGTTTATCTTTATTCATTTTTTTCACTATTTTCATCTTCCTCTATCTACACTATAAAAAATTTGCAGATTTCCATATTTTGTGATTTACATTTTTATTTAGTTTTATTTTCACTGTTTATTTGTGCATTTGAATGGGATTATGGGACCTTGATCTTTCTTCTAGCAACTTTTAACCATGAAAAGTTTGAAAAAAATGTGACTTTTATTGACATTTGTAATAATTTAAAGTGATATATTGTATGGATTAGTGTTGTATATTATATTACAAAAAGTACATTTTCTGGTATTGTACAGCCTTATTTCTCTCTATAGTATTTCTGTATACATGATATGATTTCAAACTACTAAAATGTCAATTAAAGTCACGTTGTTAAACTGTGGAGTTGCATTTTCAACATCAGAAGTCGACAAAGCAGAGACCAACAGTGACCTTCTCTATAAGGTGTGACTGTTCGTGTTTTATGAGCTGTTTTTCTTTCCAAATGTGATTTCACTGTTCGGATGGAGACCCGAGGGATAATTATACAGAATATGGTCATTATAACGCTACAAAAGCAACAAATCTAATGTTTGCCTGAGACTTTTTCACAGCACTGTACTCTCTCATGTACTCAAGATCTTCTGTGTATTTTAATGTATTCAAACATAATTTTATTGATGCTTATCAATTTTTTTAGATTGAGTTGATTTTTTTTTTTACTTTCTATGTAAACAATTGACCTTTTAAATAAAAATGACCCATTTCAAATCAATAATAAAAGTCAGTAATAAAAATAAATTAGAATTATAATGACAAATTTAGAGCTGTGCAGTGGCAAGAAGGTCGCTGGTTCGAGCCTCAGCTGGCTCAATTGGCATTTCTGTGTGGAGTTTGCATGTTCTCCCCGTGTTGGCGTGGGTTTCCTCCGAGTGCTCCGGTTTCCCCCACAAGTCCAAAGACATTCGCTATAGGTGAAAGGTCCGTAGGGTATGTGTGTGAATGAGTGCGTATGGGTGTTTCCCAGTGATGGGCTGCAGCTGGAAGGGCATCTGCTGCATAAAACATATACTGGATAAGTTGGCAGTTCATTCTGCTGTGGCAACCCCTGATTAATAAAGGGACTAAGTTGAAAAGAAAATGAATGAATGAATAAATGACACATTTAGTACTCAGATAATTCTCTCTTTTACTGATGCATATAATTGATATAGTTTAACATAAAAGTATGTTTCTAATAGCCTAAATTATTACGCTCATCAGCTAGGAGACACTTCTAATGGAAATCTCTCACGTTGTTCATCTGTGCTTTACAAGTAATGAAATCATTTAAAAGAAACCAAGTGGAAATTGCTTATGCATATTTTTGATTTCCAGGTGCCACTGAGCTTTTTTCCTATTCACATTGTGTGGATGAAGATGGTGTCCGAAGTTGTGCCATGAATGTTTAATTTACTCAGTGCAATGCATCGCACCATTAGAGGGCGCCCTTGTTGTATGTGTAGCACAGTCTCCTCAATTCATGGCCTTGTTGTGCTGTAATTACAAACAATTATGGGCAAAATATGTGTGAAATGCATCAGAATATAATTATCATTTGATGGAGCTCATTAGCTTAATGCAGTTTGCCACAGATGATGATGATTGATTTATTTTTTTTTCCTTTCTTTTCAGCTGAGGCTAGATGTTGTAGCCTGTATGCGCCGAGACACAACTCTTGAAACAGCCCTGAACTCCAAGGCATACAAACGCAGTAAGAGACAGACGCTGAGAGAGGCTCGCATGACAGAGAAACTGGAGAAACAGCAGAAGATTGAACAGGAGAGAAAGCGCAGACAGAAACATCAGGTGATCAATGAATGATCAGTATACAAGTGTGAACTATAGAACTATATAATACTGATAAAAAAAGACAGAGCTTCTAGCATATTCGAATGGTACATGCAATATCTGACAAAAGTGTTGTCGCCTATCCACGTTTTAGGAAAAACAAATATTAACTTGACTTCTAGTTGATCATCAGAAAGTATCAGAAGTGGCTAATATGAAAGGCAAAGGCCTCTAGATTACACTTATTTTACCAAAATAAAACATGATCATACCTTGATTCTTAATTATTTAATTAGGACAGTAAGGTCTGACTTTGCCTTGACAAAAGCCTTGTCACTTAACAGAAATAATGTACAGTACAGAATATAAAGTCATGGTGCAGTGAAAAAAGAATTAATATTGTGTATGACTCCTATGAGCTTGGAGGACTGCATCCACACATCTCTGCAAAGACTCAAATAACTTAATAAAGTCATCTGGAATGGCAAAGAAAGCGTTCTTGCAGAACTCCCAGAGTTCATTAAGATTCTTTGAATTCATCTTCAATGCCTCCTCCTTCATATTACCCCAGACTTGCTCAATAATGTTCATATCTGGTGACTGGCCTGGCCAGTCCTAGAGCACCTTGACCTTCTTTGCTTTCAGGAACTATGGAGGCTGACGTATGGGAAGGAACACTATCCTGCTGAAGAATTTGCCCTCTCCTTTGGTTTGTAATGTAATGGGCAGCACAAATGTCTTGATACCTCAGGCCGTTGATGTTGCCATCCGCTCTGCAATCTCTCACGCCCCAAACTGAATGTAACCCTAAATCATGATTTTTTCCTTCACCAAATTTCTGTGAAAATCTTGGGTCCATGTGGGTTCCTATAGGTCTTCTGCCATATTTGTGATGTTTGGGATGCAGTTCAACAGATGATTCATCTGGAAAATCTACATTCTGCCACTTCCAAATCTACCACTTTTCCAAATTATAAACTAGAAGTCAAGTTATTATTTCTTGCTCTTACAACTGGGATTGACAACAAGACTTTTGTCAGATAGTGTATTGACTAGCTGACAATGCTTTACAGGAGAGTCATATTATGAGCAATTAAATTATCTTGCCCTGTTTAGTCAATGAGGAGGAAGTTATTCTTAAGCATTTGTTGGGCAAAGAATCATTCACATAACCATTTTCTTAGAAAATAGATTTCTAAAGTTGCTGTAAAATTTTCAACAGGTGTCAGTTACAACCAAAGCAATCCATATATACAAAAAACAAAAAAGAATTTTAGTTTAATAATTAAGTTTATAAAATAAAATTATATAATACACGGTGGAAGTATTGAAAACATGAAGACAGAAGTGTAAAAAAGCATGGAAAGCCCAGACAGCAGCTAATATCTCAGTTCTTTTTAGAAAGCAACCCTCTGCCCCTTGCCAGTTTAAATAAATATTAGCTGCTTCAGTCTCAGCACCTGCATTACCAGATAAAGATGAATACAGGGTGGATGTTTCAGCAAGACAATGTTCCCAAACACAGCTAAGGAAACTCAGTTGGTTTAAAAAAAAAAGCTGCAAGAATTACCCAGCCAATAACCTGACATGAATTCAATACAAGAGGCATCTTTTATATAAAGTATAAAGAAATCCATATTAGTATTTCAGTGTGTCATTCCATTGTTACTACACATAACAAATGATTTAGAATTTTTTGTTTTAAGTCTTCAATCACACTTTGATAGAGTAACATGCTTTTTTAAGGTGTCTCCTAGCATTTCAGTCTGAGTTTAACCATCTGTGCAGCTCATTTGATCAAAGCTGTTACGTGAACCGTCACATTGCACGGAAGGGTTTGCTAAGGTGCTTTTTTCAAGGCTAGTACAAGCAGACTGTTTTAATGATACAAAGAGGGAATTTGCACATGGGGTTTAAAGCTCCGACCTGTTTTGCTCTAGGTAACTTACTGAATTAAATTATGAATTGAAACCTTGAATAAGATGCACACTAATACATTGTTAATCATTTGAATTGTTTCCTGAGAATTAAATCAGAATAGTATAGTGATTTCTGAAGGACTGTGTGTGTTTATGGTCTTGAGGAATATATATTCTGCAATTGTTTTTTTTATAAAAGAAGATCCATTTACCAGAGGTACTACATTAAGAAATAGGGTTTTACTTTTCTTTTTTTTTCTTTTTTTAAGTAGCAAAAATGGAGTTTATGCGTAAAACAGGAACACCTATCTCTCAGTGTGTATGAAAATTTATTTTAACATTTGATTTAAGTAGATTTTTCAATGCCCACTGCCAGATAAGCAGTTTCACTTTTTAAGTAAATCTATATTGACTTAAAATCTTGAGAGATTTGGACTGGAAAACAAGACAGAAATGCTGATCGATTGTGAATTTATGATACAACAAAAGTTATGTTTGTATTCCAGCATTTCGAAAAAGAGTTATTCAAAGCTTAAGTTGTTTTAATGAATTAAAAATTAATGGGTTTGAATTTATTTTATAATGTATTTTCAAACTGAAGTGCTGATAAATTAATTCATACCTAAATCCTGAAGAAACCCCTTTTAAAATCTATTAATATTATATACTTTTGCAATATATTAATACATTTATTGATTAATATCAAACAATATATTATTTTTAATCACATAAAATTTTATATTACAATTTTAATTTAATTGTAAATCAGATAAATCTAATGCGCATAAGATACTATAAACATTTGGAAAGGTAGTATTAGTGGGTGCACAATTTATTCAAATGTGTTGATACTGTAATGCCTTTTTATTAGGCTTTACACTGATGTTTTCTCTTTGACCTTTATTTTTTTCTCATAGGAGTATCTCAACAGCATTCTTCAGCATGCAAAAGATTTCAAGGAATATCACCGGTCCATCTCTGGAAAAATCCAAAAGCTGTCCAAGGCCATCGCCACCTGGCACACCAACACAGAGAGAGAGCAGAAGAAGGAGACGGAAAGAATTGAGAAAGAGAGGATGAGAAGACTGATGGTATGATTTTTTGCTAGAAAAAAATAAATAAATAAGAATGTAAAATAGGGATGTAGTAGTGCGCACACGTGTATATACAGTATGTGTACCCCCTTTTGAAGATGTATATTTTTATTCATTTAATTTTGAATAGAGAAGATTATTATTTTTAAGTTTAATCAAACAATTATATTCATTCATTAAGAATAAGAATTTGATCACCTAACATCTTTAGGAATGAAAGATAATAAATTTATATTCAAACAATAGACTAGCCTCACGGTTCAGTTCGGTTACGATTATCATGCCATTGATTCGATTCAATTCGATGTCTCGATGCATCACGGTGCATTGACGATGGTTTCCATACAGAGTTTTATATTTTCTTCACAGCACAACAATATATGTATAAATTAGCGCTGTCAATTGATAAAAAAAATTAACTAATTAATCACACTTTTTTGTGTAATTAATCATGATTAATCACGAAAAAAAATCCTAAATACAGGCATTGGAAATATAGAAATTGAAAAATTATAATAATAAAGTATTGAATACAAACAATTGTATTTATTGTAAAGTTGTATTGCGAGTTGAGAACATTAATTATAAAGTAGAAACAATTTAGCTTTGTCCTCCTTAACATTTCGTCACCTTGGAATTATAAGGTTCTGTCTGCGTTCTGAATGATTTTGAGATATTGAGCTTCAAAGTTTTTGCATTCCATAGCAAACAGCATGTGTGTAACAT